>JAIWYR010000013.1:1200000-1627506 GCA_022818075.1 Armillaria altimontana
CCAACTGTGTGCGACCTCTTTTCTTTGTCTCCCACATGCAGGGATTCGAACAAAGAGGAGGAGTGCCAGTTAGGTGGAAGTAGGAGAGGGGAAGTTGGCCAAACACGTGCATATCCTGATCGTGGAGATGATGGTTCCATCAATGTAGCTACTGGTCTAGGGAATCTCTGTTGGTTCGTATGGCGATTTCGAGTATGTCGAAGGGTCGTCATTGCCGCCAAATAGATCCCACATTAGCTCCTGGTCATACCACACTTTTCATCCCATGAATGGATCCGTATAGGACTGCCAATCTACGTTTGAGTCTGTGCGGTTTAACCTTTCTGCTGTGTAGTCGTCGATGAGTTCTTGGGCGTCCATGTTATCCTCCCGTACCCAACTGTTTGATTTGGGTCCGTATCCTTTCCATTTGACGAAATAGTCTATGACCCAGGCTGATGGTTCGCCCGCTCTTCCTCTAACTTTGCGTTCTCTACTGTCGAGGACTTTCTCGACTTCGTAGTGCTCTTCGCCGTCGATAAGATCTGGAGGCGGTGGAGGTGGTTGTTCTTGGTTAGGGAAGGCAGGTGAAGTGTATGGGGTAAGGAGTATTTCGTTGAATATGGGGTGGATGCGCCAGCCTGTCGGCAGCTTCAGTTTGTACGCTGATGCTCCAACCTTTGCGACGATTGGGAATGGACCTGTTTGTTTGTCTGCGAGTTTCTTCTTGGGACGTGGGAGACTAAGGTTGGTCGTGTCGAGCCACACCTTGTCTCCTACTTGGTACTCGACTGCAGGTCGTTTCTTTTTGTCGTATTGGGCTTTCATTTGGTCGGCGGCCTTCTCGAGGGATTGCTTTGCTTCCTCGTGGATTTTTTGCATTTCTGAAACGAAAGTGGTGGAAGCCGGTGTTCTGAAGGGCGCATGGGGTCTAGCACCAGGGAGGATGTCAGCATGAAAGCCGTAGTTAACCTCGAAAGGACTTTTGCCCGTGGCGGAATGAGTGCGGTTGTTATGGGCGAAGGCTGCAAGCAAGAGCCATTCGACCCAATCGTTCTGGAGATGGTTGACGAAGATTCGGAGGTATTTTTCAACCTCTTGATTCGCTCGCTCCGTTTGTCCATCTGTCTGGGGGTGGTAGGCGGTAGATACATTCGCCTTGATCTGTAGCAAGTCGTAGAGGTCCTGCATGAATTTAGAGACGAACACGGTGCCTTGGTCAGAGATGACAACCTGTGGCATTCCATGTCTGGCGTAAACTTCGTCTCGTAGGATCTTGGCCCACCCTTCCGATGACATCTCTGTAGTACATGCTACTGGTATGATTTCCTTAGAGAAACGGTCGACGATCATTAGGATAGCGTCGTAACCATTGCACTTTGGTAATCCAGTAACCATGTCGACGGAGATATGAGTCCATGGTCGGGAGGGTATGGCGTTAGAATGAAGGGGTGCCGCTTTTGCTTGAGTGCTCGACTTGGTTCGTTGGCACGTCTCGCAAGCGCAGATGTATTTTTCTATGTCCCTCTTCATCCTGGGCCACCAGTATTCTCGTAAGACGAGCTCTTTGGTCTTTTCAATGCCAGGGTGCCCTGCTGTGATGTGGTCATGAGACATCGTGATTATTTCTCCTCGTAACGCATGGTCTTGGGGAATATAGATACGGCGATTGTATAAGATCAAACCGTTATCTAGCTTCATCCCTCGATCATGGTTGAGAGAGGCGGCAACGTTCTTGTCCCATCGGTGGTGGTCGAGCGTGGCTTGCTTGATTTTAATATGAACTTCCTCAATTGTCGGCATGACCATTGCCCGGAAGTGTTCGTGTTTGAGGACAGTAACCTCATCGTTGTCCTCCTTTCCTTGCTCGTGATCTGCTCGCCGACTTAGTAAGTCGGCCTTCTTGTTTGCGATCCCTGGTTTATGGTGCAGCGTGAAATGGTATTCGGCTAGTTCAGTTACCCAACGCACTTGTCGTTGGTTGAGTTTCTGGGGCTTTCTGAAATACTGGAGGTTTTGATGATCCGTCCAGATTTTGAAGTCCTGAGCCGCTCCCATTAGGTAGTGTCTCCATTCGTCCAGCGATAGCATGATTGCCAGCAGCTCTTTGTCATAAATTTCGTAATTGCGCTCCGTCACTGTTAGAGACTTGGATAAAAATGCGACTGGGCGCCATTTTCCATCCTGCTCTTGCGACAGTACCACGCCTATTGCTCCTTCGCTTGCATCCACCTCTACGCGGAACTTTCCTTCCTCCGTGGGTATTGCCAGTACCACTTCTTCAGCCAGCAGTCTCTTTAGCTCCTGGAACGCGTTCTGTTGCGCTTCTCCCCACTTCCATGGATCGTTTCCTGTTAGCTGCATCATTGGTTTGACGACTTTGCTATATCCTTGAATGAAACGTCGGTAGAAGTTGGTGAAGCCTAAGAACGACTGGAGCTGCTGTTTCTTGGCTGGCACAGGCCATTGGGCGATCTCTGCGATTTTGACTGGGTCCATGCGGATGCTTCCTTCACTGATGATGACTCCGAGGTACTCTGTTTCTAAGGTCTCGAACTCGCACTTCTCCGCTTTAAGGAATAGCTTGTTCTTGCGTAAGACTTTTAGAACCTCACGCGTAATGCGATGGTGCTCTTCCTTGGTTTTCGACATGATGAGGATATCATCGAGGTATACTGTGATGGCGCCAGATGCAATGAGGTCTTTGAAGATGTCATTCATCATCCACTGGAAGGTGGCGGGCAAATTAGTAAGCCCGAAGAACATAACCGTGGGTTCAAACAACCCTCGATTAGTTCTGAATGCCGCCTTCCATTCGTCACCGCTCCTGATGCATACATTATTGTATCCCCATCGAACGTCGAGTTTGGAAAAGTACTTGGCCCCTCGTAGTTTATCCATGAGCTCCGAGATGAGAGGAAGTGGGTAACGATTCTTGATTGTCATCTCATTGAGCTTGCGATAGTCTTGTACTGGTCACAGCTTGCCATCCTTCTTTTTCACAAAGAAGAAAGGTGAAGCCATGGGCGACTTGGAGGGTCATATTCGTCCGCTTGAGAGGTTTTCGTCTAAGAACTTGTCAAGCTCTTCTTGCTCGTTTCGGTTGAGAGGGTAGACCTTGCAGTCAAGATTGGCGCTCACATTTGGAATAAGTTCGATAGCATGGTCCCATGTCTTTGGATCAGGAAGTTCATCGAAACTATCTTTGTCGAATAGATCGCTGAAATCCCGACACCATTCTGGGACCATTTCTTCGAATGTCTTGGTCTTCTTGTCTGCATTGGCCGCGGCAGCTAGGTCATTGGCGTGATGAGCGCATATGAGAATAGCCCGCATAAAATCTACTGCGAGAATGGTATCTCCCTCCTCAAGTTCTTCGTCCCACCTGTCATCGGGGTCCGCATCGGGTAATGTGAATGGGTTCTTGCGGCATTCGCATCGTGCAAACGTTAATCCACCTGTCTTCCAATTGATGATCGGATTATGCCGGGCTAGCCAATCGTGCCCGAGGAAGATCTGTCTATCACCGAGATCCGTGACAGCTAGATCTATTCGTTCTGAATGATCTCCGATCGTTAGTTCGATCTTGGCGTATTGTGTGATTGATCCTCCTGAGTTCTTGGTTCCGTCGGCATTATAGACGATGATTGGCGCAGCTGTTGCATGAGTCGGGATGTGATGCTGTTTGACAAATGCTTGGTTGATGGCACTACTGGTACATCCGCTGTCTACTAATGCGGTGGTTGGAATTTGGAAAATGGTTCCTGGTTTCCCGAGTATGATGGGGACAACCAGGTCCTTTCCCTTCCCGCTTAGTGCGCAGACGTATAGTTTCGGTTGTCGCAATTCCTCGAGCCACCAAAGGGCGTTAATTTAGTTCGCCTTTCGCATTCCTTCGATCATTTCATCGACTACTTCTTCCGCACACGTCTTGTGAATCCAATTCTTCAGGATCGCCTTCGCCTCCAACTCTGTCTTGGCTTGTACTATGCCGCGCAGAGTCCATTCTGGTCCGAATGGTTTGAGCCACTCTCTATAGGTCTTGCCACTAGTATAAACACGCGAGATCTGCGGGGCCTCTCTAGCCTTCGCGTCGACCCGTAAGGGCTCGACTACCATTGGCGAGGTCACCGCCGTTTCTAAGTCTAAAGGGGGCGTTAATTTAGCCTTCTTGTTCATCATGAAACTGGTAATGTCCTCGTGGTCAGGTACTTCCTCGAAAGCTACCTTATGCCCCCTTTGCACTGCCTGGGTGCTAGCAGCTTCCTGTCCCACGGCTTTCGGGTCGGTCGTGGAACATGAGGTGCGTTTCTCGAAGGAGTCACCCGGTAAAGGGGCAACAGGTTGGGCTGACGCTGCCATACTGCGATTGCCTTCGCTTCTCACTGTAGGCTGACGGTCGCCTTCACCTGGTTCCCTCGAGCCAGTGGTTTCAATGGCCACCGGATCCCTCGTTGCTTTCGTCGTTCCCCCATCCTCGAGTCGCCCTACATCATGACAGGCATTGGCAACTGGTCGGGGGCACTTACTCAATTCCAGTTCGTCCTCGATCTTCTGGTCGTCCGTAGCTGCTGGTAGCCATACGGTGTTCTCTTTTACCAGGGGAGGTTTCGCCGAAGCTATTTCCTCGAAACTCCCAGTGAGGCTGGGACCCTGTAGAGCCGCTTCGTCAAGGGGGGTGAGACCCTCCAAAGGAGGCGCTTGTTCCCTTGCCCCATCCAGTCGCTCAAGCGCTGTTATGATGGGTGTCACTATGGTAGGTGACTTATTGTTTGATGCTTTCGCCCGCAATGGGTTACTTGCCGAACGTTTATCTGTCGGTAGTCGAACTACCATGGTGTCTGGGTCCTGGATTCGATTCTTGCTTGGTTTCTGGTCTGATTGCGAAGTCGCGGGTATATTCGAATGCGCGGTAGATACTACAGGATTATAAGTACAATTATGAAGCGCAAGGGGCATACCAGCCAAAACCAAGTCCTTAGCCGAGTAAGTTGAATTGTTTACTTCTCGGCGTCCTCTTTTACTTTTTCGATCTTGGGGAGTGTCTCCTCCGAAGACCGCCGGTCCCAGTAATCTGTCAACTGTTGAAACGCCTCTTCCCGGGTTTTAGGCGATAGAGGGCAGTCGCGCTTGAAGTGGCCCTTTTTGCCACATTGGTAGCATATTGCTGCTGCCCTGGCGGCATCGATATCCATCAGTTTGCCGCGTCCTCCGAATGTCGTCCCTGTAGCCGTCGTCATTGACGATACAGGCGGCGCTGGAGCTGCTGTTTGACCTCCTTTAGCAGGTGTGGTCATCTTCTGTGTCATCTGGGGCCCCGCTGGGGTTGTCGTCGTACCTTCTGCCTGTTTGAGGCGCCAGTTGTAGTCGATTCGGAGTAGGTGTGTCTTCCATCCTTGATAGTCAATTGGCATGTCCCCGTCAGCCAAGTATGTAGTATTTTTACTCATCTGGCGGGCGGCTTTCATGACCTGATGGAGCATGGCCTGCTCATTGTCGCGTATTTTGGCGTGGTAGGCAAGCTCTTCGATTTGCTGGAAGAACTTGTCACCGTCCTTGAAGTCCACCTGCCTAAGCTTTTCCCACTGCATGTACTTCAACCGCGCGTCGGCATCCTTCCAGAACCTATTGCTGAGCTCCGTCTTAAAGTCTTCATAAGATGGGTAGAGCTGGTCTCCAGTCGCTTGATCCTTTCCTATGACTTGTGCGCATAACTCCCACCACTTCTCAGCGTCGTTGGCGAGTCGCGAGACGCAGAAGACGACTTTGTGAGGGTGGTGGCGGAAGTGTCGGTTGAACACTTCAAAGTGCAGCTCACACTTCAGGAAGAATCGGGTGATGTCGTTGGAATCACCCTTGAAGTCGTCGACCTCCTTGAGAATTTTGGGTTTAAATTCGTCATAGGGGGCAACAGCTCCGTCGACTAGCTGCCAGGGTACTGGCGGGTCTGGTAGTGCCAGTGGTGCGGGATAGTGTGGGAGCGTGTATCTTATCGGGGGAGGTTGCGCGGGTGCTGCGCTGCCTCCAGTGGCTCCGTGGCCGCCGCCGGCAAATGGTGCGTAGCCGCGTGTGTACGTTCCTGGTGGTTCCTGTCCCCTGATGTAGGAGAAGGTTCCTACCGCTACCCGAGGAGGCGGTACCGGTGGTTCATCCGGCATTGGTTCCTGGATCTCAATCTCGATCGCGGCTTCTTCATAGGCGGAGAATTCCTCCATTGCAGCATTCGGGTGTATTTTGTTCCACAGGAGGCGAGCGTTTCGCTCCGCCTCATACTGTAGTATGTCATCTGATGGGAGTCCCTTCTGTATCTTCATAAAATAGTCATTCCTGGCTTGGGTAGTTCCCCAGTCAGGAATGAACGGGAGTTCGTAGGCGAATCTGTTATATATATTCTGGTAGCTCGCCTGTAATAAAATAATCGGTATACCCATCTCTGGGTCATCGGCCGTTTCCTCGTAGAATCTGATTGCATCAGTTAGCATCATGGCGACGGGGGTTGCGGGGCGGACGCTCGCGTGGCGACTCAGTGGACGATTCTGGGATTCCATCGATCGTGAGCGAGGGGTAGGGGGTCACGGGTCTCAGGGGCTGGCGTGGTGACTCAACGGCCGTGCTTGACTCTGTCTCGAGGCAGGCCTGGTGGCGGTTGAGCGATTGCTGCTCCCCGATTCGCTGGGCTCGCTGATTGAGTCGCTCCCAGGCGGCTGCCCGAGGGGGGCGGCACAGAGACCTGACTGGGGATGTGACAGTTCGCCAGCCACTGTTCCTTGGTGGGCGTAAGGAGGAAGGGCCGGCAACGGGTTCCTCAACGGTTGGTACAGGCTCGGGTGTCCACTCGGGGTTCTGTACAGGCTGGTCCCACTGTATGACGCTTCCGGCTGCGACAGGGGTCGGGGTGCGATGGCTAAGTGCTTCGTGCCCTGAGCGGACGAAGTAGGCGCTGAGGGGGACGGTGATGTTATCCCAAAACTCCTCAGCGGGAATGTCGGCATTGGGTGGTGGAGTGGGATCCTGATTTGCCCAAGGATCATGACGGGTGGTTGGGGCGATGGGTCTGGTGTCGCGGCCCACGTCAAATCCCCCGACGCGGTCGGCGAATCGGGTGTACATGTCGGGTGAGGGAGTTCGAGGGATGTACTGAACATACTCAGGCGAGGAAGAGATGGTGGAGGTGATGGTGATAACTGGCGCGCTCCCTCGGGCAGAGGCAGGAGCTGCTCTTTCCGGGATGATGGGAGCAGTCAACTCAGAAATGTCGACCTCCTCTTCATAGATCCCTGCCCTAGAGAGCTCGTTGATTGGGATCGGTCTCCATGGTACGGGTGCGAAGACTCGGGGTGGGAGCTGCTCAAGCGGGATGCCATCGGGCTCGGGGGTAGGGGTAGTAGTGACTGTGGAGGGTGGAGTCCAGGGTGGAGTACGAGGTGCCTCTATTAGATGTCGTGGTCTGTAACAAAACCTGACTGCAAGGAGGAGGGCTACAGAAAGTAAAGTGGCACTAGGTATTCCTAGCGAGATGGCTATGATTTTAGCGTCGTCGCTTTCCATGGATGCTCCTGTTAGAGAGCGTGAGTAAGCTTTGAGCTAATTGTTAGACCCGACCTCTTAACTGAGATAATTAGTCAGCTGTTTCGCGTTTGAACAGTCACTGCTAAGTTCCTGTGTGGTTAAGTTGCCAAGACTAAGTGGTTAGCTCGAGAGTGTAAGTGTTTCGGTATGAATAAACTTTAGCTCAAAGCTAGGGAATATACAGCTTTGAGTACGCTACTTATATACTAGAGTCAAGGGTCTAATAATGGATACACCGTGTTAGAAAGTGAATCAGCAAGTACCCGGTGATCTGGGAGTAGTACTCCACTCTGACGAGTGTGACTGTGTTGCAAGGTGAAGACTCTGTGGAGTCGCGGATCTAAAGATAAGATAAGCTAAGCACCAAAGATTAGATAAGATAAGAGGCGCTTAGATAAGGAAAATGAATAAATTGTAACACAGCGCATGAAAGGCCTCTGCACAGGCTTTGGAGTGGGAACCCATGCAACCATGGGACAGACCAGAGTTGTTGAACTCAAACTTCCTCCCCAAATGTTCCTCCTGGTCCTTGGCCCATGCCTGATATGCCACTCATCCTCAAATAATCCCACCTTC
Source organism: Armillaria altimontana (assembly GCA_022818075.1). Taxonomy (NCBI): domain Eukaryota; kingdom Fungi; phylum Basidiomycota; class Agaricomycetes; order Agaricales; family Physalacriaceae; genus Armillaria; species Armillaria altimontana. The sequence goes on from JAIWYR010000013.1 coordinate 1,208,125, forward strand.
CATACCCACAAACCAATTTAACAATGCTGTCATTGGATCCATGAGATTCTTCTTTTTGGGCAGCACGGCTAGCTGGCTGGCCTGTTTGTGCATCCAAGTAAGCATCAACTAGAACATAATAAATTAGATCTATTCAGAAAGCACAAGCCTTTGAGATGTACATTTTTAGTTCTTGCCAAAACCATGGCTCTCCTTAGTGCTTCCTCAGGAGTCAACATCTCCGTCCACTTGTAAGGATCCATCAGAGCCTTGTTGAAAGCTAATCGCCAATCGTATTTCTTGAGGAGGGCCACGGCAGCAGCATAAGCGATCTTCTTCCCGGCATTGGTGTCATCCGCATAGACACAGAGGAACTTTGGAAAAAACTCATCCTCGACATACTGACATTGCACATTGCCAAGCCACCCCTTCATGTTTGGCAGCAGCATGGGTAGAACCATGAGACCAGGGTCTTCCATAACGCCATCATTGGGGACCTTGACCTCAGGAGCATTTTCATCATGACTAAAACATATGACCACATGTCAGGGACATCACATCACCTTCCTCAAAAGGGCAGGACATATCATGAGAGATTTTCCTTGTCTTTCTCTTCCTCCATCATGATTTCTCAATGATGTCTGGACAATGCTGCGGGATGGCAGGCACTTGGAATTTTCAGTGGGTAGCTGCACTGATTATTCACTTGTACATCAATATTACTCTACCCAGTGGCTTGAAGCCTAACTGTACAGTTTTGCCAGCCTATTTAAGACGCCGTGCACGGCCAACGTCTCTTTCACCTCTACCACCACCACCACCCACTTTTCTATCGACACTACTAACCAGCTCTTTACAACCACCTGCCCTCTCCTAAAAAAAAACTCCAATCTTTCAAACATGGTTTCTGTCAGATCGTCCAAAGCCACAGGCAAAGTGCCTGCATGTTCAGTAAACATCAATGGTGAGATTCCTATCTTCTTATATTAGTAACACAAACTGAATTTTTTTCCTTTAGTCTTATCCAAACTTATTCTGTCGATGAGTTTGGACCGTGAGCAGATGTACGAGTTGGTGGATGCCTTGCTGAGAGTCAATGACCCTCCAGCAGTCAGTGTGGCCCCGGATGTGGAGACCAAGGAGCCAAGTGCATCGTCCATCTCTCTTGAGGATGGCGCGCGCCCGCTCTGGAGCTTGACGTTCCTGCTCCGCCTCCCACTCCAGTCACTGTAACCATGCCGGCTCCTGCACCTGCACCTGCCATGGCTCCCATGCCAGTCGCACCTCTCGCTCCACCCATTGTGGCTCCTGCACCTGTAGTGCCTGTTGCTCTGCCTGTTGTGGCTCCCGTGCCCGTGCCAGTCGCTCCGCCTGTTGTGCTTCCTGCACCTGTCACTGCAGTTCTCCCTCCAGTGCTCCCTGTTCTTGGGCTGGCAGTAGCTCTGGCACCCGTGACCACGCCCATCAACGTGATGGTCCAGCAAAGTGCTGGGCATGTCCTTCCCCAGAGCCACATATATCAGTTGCCAGCCACAAACTCGGTTGGTCCCTGGTATGTAGTGACTAGAGGACATCACCACAGTTGGAGGTAGTCGAGCGTCTCATTTTGTGGATATATCCACCAGAGAAAAAGCCCACAGCATGGATATTATCCATGGCCTCAGGAATACTAATTACAGTAGTAATTGCTGCTAAAATGCTACCCAATACAGGTGATTCTGCCCTCAAAGCCTAATATTTTCTCAAAGGCTCATCAGAGCAAAAAGAATTCGGCAATGGCAAGCTGACTCAGCCACTGCCACATCCAAATTCGGCATCATATTCCTGCCAGTGCCAGAATCATAGGTACTGATATTACCACTGTTCTACACACTGCCTAGGTGCACAACATTGGTATATGACCTAGAAAATAATGCTATAAAATGTACCCTACCAATCCCGACTGAGTGCCCACAATGTTGGTTGGATACGACGTGTCGACAACGGATGAGCTTTTTTTAATATGAAAAAAATAAAGCTTCAGAGCAAGCAAAAATAATTAGCATATAGAGAGAGTTGAACACTGAGTTCTAAGCCTTGAAAATGATATACATGTAATATAACTGCTACACTAAGAGACCACATATATATACAAAATCAGGCCTTACATAGATGCCTGGAGCCATACAATTATCATTTAAAAAAAAAACCTTGCCATTGTATGGGGTGCAGCGGGGTGTCGACGTTGTGGGAAGCAATGGAGATGGTGGTGTCGGCAAGGTAAGGACCACATCCGACCGAATGCGATGTTGCGGGGCAGCAGGCGAGAGGATCCAGCTAGTGGGATGCTGAATAGGTAGCTGGTGGAGGTCGACAACGGTTTGACAGGGGGTGGGGGGGTAGATAGTGACACTGGTACTACCAACCAATTCTCTGTGGTTAGTATTGAAGGTGATGAGGTTGTTGCAAACCTGGCACCACTGTAGCAGGCAATATGGGACAAAAAGGGTGGGCATCGGCATGTTGGGTGGGCGCATGGCGAGCACGGCATTAGGAAGAATACCCAACTATATATTTGTGATCCCTCACTCAAATAATGGGAGATGCATGAATTTGGGGCACGTAGGTTAGCTGGGGCACATGGGGCAGCCCAATGTTGGATGGGGTTGGGGTGGGCGGCGACAGCAGTCATGGGGGTTGGACAGCCAGAAATTTGGGTGTGTTCAGTGCACAGTCGAGCCTTCCACTGAAGTCCTAAGGTGTGCGGCCGTCGTTGTCATCGTCTGTTAGTGTCCAGATGTTGGCCCCACCCTCATCGTCGAACCCTCCTGTCCTCCTACAACCCTCCTGCATCTCCTCTTGCCCCTGCGAGCCTTGCCCTGCATCTTCCCATGGCACAGCAGCAGAGCCTGATGAGCCCTGCCCTTGGCCATCATCGCTGTGGTCATCACATTTGTCGTCCTCGTCATCGTTTGTTTGCAGGATTTTGGCTCTCCTACTCCTAGATGGCAGCTGATATTAAATTCCCGGGTGGATTCCTTGTCATTGAGGCATAGGAATATTGTGCTCAATGCTGATTGCCCTTGATATTGAAGTGGGGTAGGCTGGGTGGGTCAGAATGAGGACCGGGGGCTTGTTTGATGGATTGGCGGGCTATTCTGGTCCCTGGCATTGTCATTCAATGGTAGTGACCGTCTCGTCAAGTTTATGGGACTACGCATGGAGCTGCCTCATTGGAGGGCTTACACACGGTTGTGGGGTCATGGGTTGGTCGCTATCTGGGGCTCTTGGCACCGCTGGATGTGCAAAAAAGTATCTAAAAAGAATAATAAGCATAGAGAGAACAAGTACATACCTTTTCAAGCCCACAAAAGGGCTGTTGGGCGAGCAGACAGGCGTCGTGGTGGTTGCAGATGGCAGTAAAAAGTCAAGAAAGAAGCAGCACAGCCACTCGATCACTGCTTGGTTGGTCGGACTGCAGTGATCGAGTGAGCAGAATGCATGCTCGGATTTCATCTGTTGCTTGTACCACTCACTCCGACATCTGATGAAGCCTTGGGATACTCAATAATGAGTATATAGCTTATATTTATGTCAATTTTGGTGCCCTGGTATGTCATAGAAAGTATATAATCACTATTTAATGGTGATTTTGCACGTTTTAGGGCCTTATCAACAATATACCCCCTCCGTACACATCCATGTCTTCTCTAACTACAGAATCATTGTCATATATTCAATTTTCAGATACTGTACTGCAGCAAAAACTCATCCAATCCATCCCGATCCACCAAAATATGTGAATATGGAATGTACGAGTTTTCAAAGGTGCATACTGTGCATTCATTACTAGTTACTGATTCACTTCATGCACTGACTTTAATATGACTTTCATTCAATATGATTATTATTTCAGCAGATACACTCAACTCTCAACTACAATAATCAAACCATATTTTAATCTACTATATTCTAACATTTCTAGATACTTTTCTCTGCTTCAGAAAATGAAGTCGACCCAAACTAACACATTTTGTTTCGTGGAGTTGGAAACGGCCCGAGGCTCCACGTCTCTGGCAAGGTCCAAAAATCATTGAAATTGCAAGTTCCCTCCTAAATTATAGATTCCCAACATGATATAAACTTGTACAACTACATATATTACTGGTAGATTGATACTGTACCTACAGAGAGACTATAACCTGAAGAAATAAGCTAAAATTCAGTAGCAAGCTGTCAAAAATTTCCTAGCTACCAGATTGGGAATGCTATAATCCCATGGTAAGCACATCCTGGCGCACCCTGACGCATCCATCCAAACTAATGGCGCGCATGTGGGGGAGGGACCGTAGAAGTAATCAAAGATTTTTTTTGGGCCCATATAATTTTTTTTGAGCCCAAACGATGACCAGGAGGGCGGGAAATGCGGTGCAAACATACCAGAGTCTTTTGGGTCATGATGGTGCCTTGAGTACATTATATAAGCTGACCCATGTGTTGACAAATGCAAGATTAAACCAAGATTGATTGATTGCCCAGAAAATGAGCTGAAAAGTGATTTTGGGCACAAAAAAATGGCAAAAATGAGCTGGATAAGCAGGATTTTTGAAAAAATTTCCAGCCCTGGGCCTAAAAGTAGCTCCATGGATAATATCCATGAACTAGAGTAAAGCACTTGTGGATATATCCATGTGCTGTAGGTGCATATCTATGTCTACACTTGATGTCACATTGGTGTGTTCAGTGGGTGGTACGTTTCCTGGCTACCTTCCATTTTCTGGAGCTAACTTTATTCTGACAGGGGAAACATCTCCCCATGGGTTATTTGGGTCCCCACAACTGCATTTCACTGTGTGGCCAACATCCAGCAAGGCATTACTGAGATGGAGGAAGCCATTGACAGTGGCTCTGCAGTGCTGTTGTAACACCGTGAGTGCCATTCACATGTACTCGCAAGGTCTTACTCATTTTGTATGCAGACCCCCCTCTCAGCAGTCACTGGACGACAATACAGGTGGGAGGGAATGAACTCGACTTGCGCGTGCACAGGTGATCGCACCCCCATGCTAATCTCTTGGTCTGGACTGTTCTCTATAAATCTATCTAGTACATAACATATCACTGTGGTAGTATACTCAGTACTACCAAAAAAATGTATATATCATATCTGCCTGTGAGGCTCAAAGAAATGTCTATAGCTTGTTTCTACAACTTCGTTCGCCCTGCGCTGGGAGTGCCATTGTGCTATTTGTGGCAGTTGCCATCACTCAAGCCTTGAATTCAGACTGTTCAGACTGTGTTCGCTCAGCACCGAGAATGCCAAGACACTTCTGTGGCAGTTGCCACATCTCCATATGTTGTGTTTTGTTGTCCACCCTTTATCTGCCGCCGCATCCACTGCATTGTGTGCACACAATCACTCACATATGCTGTCAAAAACCATCCCAAGTCACTGTTCTGAATCCTTTTATTTCTCAACAGTACTCACAATTATCAACCAAGATATGCTCACTGATCGGGATTACAGGCATAATTGGGGGTCCTCATTGAGTCACTTTTGGATCTGGTGAACTGGGACAGCTGTCGACTGTCCCCTTTTTGTATGAGCACAGCTAGCTGCCAACCCGGTAAATGTTTTCTGAATGAAACGGTTGCCTTACAGTGAGTGCAACAGACTCTCTTGAGTTTTTATTGTGTTAAAGTTGTGCTTGACTTACTCTGAACCGTCGCCAGGAGAGGCTCCCTCTGCAGCTTGGGGGATGGAGACATCTTCAATTGGTGTGTTGTCACTCATGGATGTGGTCAGAGGGAGGACACAGACATATGTATTTTTTTTTTGAAGGCATGGGGGAGCTAACAAGCCCAAACAGAGCCACTAGATTGGCATTTGGCAAACTCCTTGGCTGGCTAGCCTCGCATGCATCGTCCAAAAAAACACATTCTTGAGCGGCACTCTCTTCAGTGCAATGTATGTGTCCACACCATTGAGGTCACATGTGGCCATGTGTTGAAATCCAAGCGCCATGGTACTTTCCCCATTGCTGTGGCACCCAGACTGCCTTTGCTCATCCCTGGGTATGAAAATGACAGTGACCCCTCAGGATCAGGACTGCTGCCAGGTGTTATTCCATTGATCCCTCCTCCTCGTTTGCGACCAATTTATGTGAAGCGTCCCAAGGTGCAGTGACCAAGACTGGCTTTGGTGTGCGTCTCAAGTCTGATATTATAGAGAGGAAGCTGACCTCTTCTTGTCAGCTCAATCCCTTGAAAGCATGGTCAGGTAGCCAGGGTTGGCAAGGATTTCAGCAGGAGTACTTGATGGAGATGAGGAGGAGGAAAGGCAGGGGAGAGTTTGTGCCAGAGACATGTGAGGGATGTGGTGGAGCAGATCCCATATACTGCTGCCAAGAATGTTCCCACTGCTGGCTGGAATGCAGACGGTGTTGTGTTAAGTGGCACACCAGCATGCCTTTGCATCGAATACAAGTAAGTTTTGGAGCTCACAATGCATGATTGGTCTCATTAGATTGGAACAGGAATGGATGGGTACCTTTTTCCAGAGGTGCAGCTTGAAGAGCCTCAGTTTGTGAGTGCAGCTTGGACACAAAGATGGATCCTTGTGTCTGCTCCCTGAGCCAGGTCACAAAGTCTTCACAGTGATTCATACAAACAGCTTGCATGAGGTTGCCATCAATTTCTGCAACTGTCTGGGATGTGTGGAGCCAAGACACCAGATGATGCGATTTGGGTGGTTCCCGTCTACATTGTATCTACCTTGGACAGCAGCAATGTTTAATGCCCTGGACACATTTCTCACCTGCACACTGACCAGGAAGATGTCTACCTATGATTACTATAAATCACTGGCATATCAAACAGACGCATGAGGGATGGATTTACCAAAGGTATGTTTACTTGGACTGGAGGCTGTCCCTTGCTGAGAATACCCCCAGAGCCGCTACAAACCTTTCCTTCGTATGGTAAGGGAGTATTGTCACCTTCTGATGCTGATGCGGGGAGATACGGGCAATGAACCGAATGGCATGGCAAACATCATGCCAGGAGAGCTCGCAATGGAATGTCCTGCATGTCCCTGCCCTGGCATGAACCTACCTCTGGATTGGCACGAAGAACCACCTGAACAAAAGTAGGCTCCCACATATCTCATGTATTGTAACATTCTGAGATTGGTCGCAGGTACAAGTACATGAAAATGGTAGCTATTGATGCCAATTTTCATATGGAGGCACAGCTGAGGTCCAATGACTTGACCGATCTGAGTTTGCACATGGGCCTCACATATTTTGTAGAGGAGGTTCCATACAAGACACATGTGTCTAAGTATGTGACTCAGAAAGATGTGAGTCTTCTGGTTTAGAGTAATGATATTCTAACATTCATGATGTTACTTGAAGATCAGCACATGCAGCGGATTCAAGATGTTGTCCCACATGGAGACCAAGGCTTCGAGCAGGCTGTGAGCAACTGGTGTCATAATGTGCCTGTGTGCATGCCATGAGATGGTCGGTGGACTATCGGTGGGGGACCTGCAGAAGGGTGAAAGGTAAGACTCTCCTGGTGTGCACCCTCACAAGTTGACTGAGATTTGCAGATATTGCAACAGTGACTATATAACTTTGTCAGCCCTAAAGGGATTCAAGGGGGAGAAAATCTTCTTTTCCTATGACATCGCATGTCAGTGGTTTCCAGAATTTGTAACTCGCATGGAAGAGATGCCTGAGCACATGCAACTTCATCATGGGGTCATGCTGGAGTGCGGGGTTCCGAAGCTTCACTGCCATGCCCACAAGCTCACATACCAGTGTCGCTACTCTATGAACATCCAGCCAGGGGTGGGGAGAACGGATGGTGAAGGGATCGAGCATGTATGGTCCATCATGAATGGCTGCACATTGGCCACGAAGGAGATGGATCTGGGCAGTCAACACGATACCTTGGATTGTCACCTGCATTTTCTCAATTGGAGTAAATTGGTTTCCTTTGGTGAGTTTGAAGTGTTGTGATCATGGTGGTCGGGGGTTGACAAAGTAATACAAGGAGCATCATTGGCAAGGAAGAAGCGAAACACTGAGGAGGAACTGGTGAGACAGTCAGCAGTCCATGCTGAGTTTATACAGTGTCTACTGGATTCTACACTGGCAGAGAAGTGGAGGGATGAGGTGGTCACGTGGGAGAGCGATAAATCTATGCCCAGTCCCTATATGATGGCCGTCACTCATAGGTCTTCATGTTCACTCTGTCAGTTTGCGAGCTGAGAGGTTTTTCAGATGAAACAATTGCTCAAGTTAGACTGAGACTGGCCAAAGAGGAGCTGAAAACACCTGAGATGTCTCTCCATGATACAAGTCCCAGCAGATTCTTGTGGCTGGGATTGCAGATTGAAGATGACCAGTGAGTGGGATTGTTCATTGTGGAAGGGTGAACTTTTCTAATGAGACATCGGCCAGGCAGCATCTTAGACAGGATACTGATGGCAAGGATGTCGTGACACCAGCTCAGGCAAGGGAGATCAAGAAGAAGTGGGTGCGGTTGCAGAAGAGGATTTGCCTGTTTCATACCATCCAAGCTGCGTACGTGCCAGCGGCACTGCTGATGATTGCTTTGCAAGCTGGATGCCAGGATGGGTCGAGCAATGTGGAGAATGAAAGGGTGTGGATGCCGTCAGAGTTTCCTTTGGAATGGCGTGCCTGTGCATGTGCGGTCAGTTTGCCTGAGCAGGAGGCCCAGCTACGAGAGGTGGAGTGTTTGGATACGCTTGAGAGCATTCATGGCACCCAATGCACTTTACAGTCCTACTTTACTTATCAAGACAAGAATGTGCATGGACAGGTGGGCATCATGTGTGCCAGGGCTGCCATCGAGGCACAAAAGAGATGTTCAACCTTTGCTGTGGAGAAGTATCAATGCGCACACACAGCATTAGTTTCATTGCAGGGCACGAGGGATTGGGAGCAGTGTTTACACCCTCTGGATCCTAATGTCAATGTGGAAGCGATGCCGGGCCCTAATTTCGATGTGGACAAGCTTTTACCTCTTGGAGAGGGCCATTGTGTAGTGTCTTGGATCTGGCTGACAGAGGGTTCACTGGGGGATGGTAGCGACAAAGAGCTGATTCAGGGTGAGCTATTTAACCAGGTTGAGGTGTCTCCGACTGACGAATAGCAACAGTGGCGAGGGCAAAATGGCTAGAAAGCCATGCACACATTTTGCATTGGAGCGAGGAGCTGGTCCTCATCAATGAGGAGATGTGTAGAGTAGGTGTGAGTATGGAGGCAAAGGCAAAATGGTGGGAGGACCATCAAAATGGGTGGGATGAATGCAGCGACACGAGCAGGAGGGAATTGCTGCATACATGGATCAGCAGGCATGGGTTTGGTGGTTGTTATTGAAGTGCTTTGCAGACCAATGGGACATGGGAGTGGAGGATGAAAAGGAGGGTGAAGAGGGTGAAGATGAGACAGAGCCGCTGGCACTGGGTGACACACAGGTAGCTGTGTAAATACTGCTTTGAGCTGGCTTGGTGAACATTTTTGAAAAGACAGGTAAAATATAGAAATTGGCACAGGATTTGTAGCATACTAGGCAGTGAACTGTGGTGGATATAGGTAGCATGTGGCTGTGTTCTGGACCAGCACTTTTGGCAAATGGGTGCAGGGCTTGTATCCAGGCATTTGCCAAAGGGTGGGGACATCAGGTGGAACTGTCTAATTCACAAAGGAGATATGCGCTGCCTTTATTCCTCCCCAAGATCACTAAGGGGCCCAAATATCTGGCGCACATTTTACGATTTAGAGCCTTCTCTATCTGTGTGTTGTGCATCAAAACTAAATCTCCCTTCTGGAAGTTGAAGTCTCTGATAGAGTATTCGTGGTCCTTCTCAAATTTAACTGCGGCATTCCTTCTAGCTTTGTAGACTTTAGACCTCAAATGCTCGAGATCTTGAGAGTGTTTTTGAAGACTAATGGCTCGGCATGCAATTAATGGTGTGGTACTGATCATATTGTCTGGTGGCGGCATCAACCATGTAGATTCGACTATGTCCATTGGAAGAAAGGGTTCCATCCTGGTTGCGGCAAAATATGGTGAACAACCTATATGTCTCCTGATCGTTATTTGGTCTGCCCAAAATACGGAATAGGTGTTTTGACTCCACTTCTTTTGATCACCATCAGACACCTTAAACAGTCCTTGACGGATGTCAAAGTGTGGTCTTTCAGCAATTCCATTGGCTCTGGAGTTGTAATTGGAGATGCGGATGTGATTGATATGATATTTCTTGCTCAAATAATTGATTGCGGCAACAAAGCCGGATCCGTTGTCAGTAACGATCTCAACTAAGGATCCCTATCGGCATAAGATATCCTCAAAAATCCATTCTCCTAGAGTTCATGCTGTTTCTTTGCGCAAGCAACAGAATTCTGGATAATGACTGAGTGAACATCTGTCTTGGACGATGTAACGGTATTGTCCTGAAACTGGCATGATCATAGTATCCATATACATCTTGGAAAACAAAATGGAGCAGGAAGAGTGACAGTAGGTGGGATGTAGATTTGTTGGGTTTGATGGATTTGGCATAGATGACACGTCCTTATGAACCAGGAAATATCATACTTCATATCTGGCCACCAATAGCATTCCTTGATTAGCACGTGTGTCGCATAGAAGCCCTTGTGAGCGATGTCATCGTGACAGGACATCATCACTTGAATGCAACGTTCGGGGAACAAGACGAGCTGATGTCTCCCATCTACATTTTTGTGCCATAGCTTTCCTTGTCTCTCGAAGAAATAAACAGCATATTTCATGAATTTTGCGTATGCAATATTGTCAAATCCTGAAGGTCACTTGAGATATAGATGCCACGGCAATAGGTGCGTTAGCCATTCATCTAGACGTTTTGCTTTGTGGTATGAGGAACTGTCAAATAAGCAATGATTTCCATGGATTCTATGGCAACTTCTTGTTGTAGAACTTGAATTAACTTGATTGGCAAATTAACCATAGGTGAAGTCAAATTAATAAAATGCATAAGCCCGTAATGAGTGTGTAAGAAGTCTTCCATGCCATCTTCAGGTGGAGGAGGGTCTCCTAGTTGGGGTGGGCATCACAATAATCCATCTGGATCATGCTTAGAGCCTGGTACATGGACTAGAACAAAATGCAAAGATAGAATGCTGATAATCCATCTATTAACTGCTGCTGAGGCGGCAATATCAGGGTTCTTGAGCATTCCCTTGATAGTGCTCGCATCTACTTCAACAATAAATGTTGGAAGACCAATAAGATAAATTTTGCAATCTCCTAAGGCATGATTTCGGGTTGTAGAATGAAGGTAACGTTGTCATGGAATATTGGTACAGAATTGGTCCAACCCATGGGTAAAGTAACAAGTTGTAGTGCTCCATAAGGAGTCTGGAAGGTGGTAAGGTCAGGAGATGACTCTGCCAATAGATGTTCATTGTATCCAATAAATAAGTCTAGAGTAGTGCTGCATGCACGACCTGCGAAATGTTCTGTGAGAGGATCTGTTGCCAGTGGTAATCCAGAATGAGCAATAGTAACTTTGTTCAATGGTTCTAGACTGAGAACTATGCAGAGACTTTTGCCATCTTTCTTTAAAACCATAAACCATCTCGAGCGGTAGGAAGAATTTGAAGGTTCATAAACACCTGCATCAATCTTTGTCTTGATCATATGGCAAACTTCTGTGTAAATGCCTGGAGGTATAGAAATATTTTGTAGGACCCAAGGGGTGTGTTCAATGACTGGAATATCGATTGGAGGGAAGAAATCTTTATGAAAACTGCCTTGTTCTGAATCCTCCCATGTGAATGCTTTCTCCTGAACCATCATGAAGTGATGCATGAGCTTCATTTCTTCTGGCCAGAGAAAACCATTGTTATGGATGGAGTCAATATACTCCTTATGTTCTTGGGTATAACATTCAGTAGGAATGAAAGGGGGTGGTGTTGAAGATAACATAGGTATATTGGCTAATGGATCTCCTCAAATATTGCGAATGATATGGAATTTATCAGGCAAGGTTGCAAGTATGGGCTTCGTTTTCAAAGCGACTGGCTTGTACTTCTTGCCTGCGAAAACCGAGACTTTCTTAGAGAACCATGGCTCATAGGATTGATCTCCAATGATATTAGAACCGTATAGATGATACATGTAATCTCGGGGCTGGGAAACGGAACTGGAATCTGATAAATCTTGAGGACTCTGGGTTGGAATAGAATATAACAGTAACAATTGTTTGTGATCTGTTGGTAAAGATAATTCGGCATATGGGGTAGAACTGTACATGGTTTCAGTCGACCATAGTGATTGTGTAAACGTAGTGGATTGGATAGGGAATTTATTAGGGTTGCAGGCCAATAAATATTGGATTGAAGCTTTTTCTGAGTCAAATTTGGAAGTGGATGCCACATAGGCAATAATTTTAGGTTCTTGATTCATGTCTAATTCAATGATAAGGGTGATCTCCTCAATGTCATCACTGGGTTCTTCTAGTCAATTTTCCCAAGAAAATGAGACATGGTTAAGGATGTAGGGATGACCATGAGGAATTGTCGGGATAGTGGCACTCTTGCCAGTATTTGGATCATGGATGGTAATGGTCTGGTTTTCATCTGAATAATTGCAAACAATGCTCTGAGTTAACATGTCGAAAGGTCTGCCGAGTAAGATATCATAGGTGGATTGCCAAATGATGTGAACTTGAAGGTATAGCATGATATCTCCAAACAAAAATGCAACATTTCATGCTAGGCCCAAGGAATAATTTGTAGTTCCATTGGCTGACTGCATTTCCAATATAACCGTAGGATCATAGATCAACCCCAAGCGCAAGCACACGGCTTCCGACATGGAGATCACTTGTGATCTGGGATCAATGATGCACTCGACTTTGAGCTGATGATCCACCACTGGGACGATAGATCTTAATGAAATGGAATCTGCTGCGCATTTCAAGGGTCAGATCTTCTCCCCTTTCTTGATGTGAGCTTCGTATGGGTCTGGGATGACTGATGGTCCTGCCGATGGTTCCTTCTGAGTGTTACTGGTCTGCTTGAAAATCTGCACAAAATTATCTGGCATGCTGTATAAAAGAGTGGAAGTTTTGCCGTTTTCGTGGTCTTCTGGCGCCTTTACCGTGATCTCTATGGCTTTGGGTCTGGTAAATGGTAAAGCTACCTCCTTTTGGAACTGTTCTATGGTGTTTGGCACTTTGCACTTTGTGTTATCCTCCTTAATCATTTCCCTGATTGCTGGTGATAAGGAATAAAGCTCTTGATGCGACAATGTGATTGTGGAGTTGAGCGCACACTCGTAGACTTCTCATGCAACATGCGAGCCTTCTATCGGCGCCCATGTCCTATAAGCAGGTTCATTGTCTTTGGGACACTTGCGGATATCTGGCTTTGCACCTGCATTACGAACTGCTGGCGGTGCATAATTGGCTGGCTTTGCTGCGACAAATGGATAAATATCTTCGGGGATGAGCTGAGCTACACACTCCTTAGCTGGTGCATGCTTGGGTACTGCCATGACAGTCTTGGATGGATTGTGTCGCAGAGTAACAGGTGGCGCATAAGATGGAAATTTAGAACGAATATCCTGATCATTGCTGTGGACTACAGTCTTGGCTTTCTCAAATTGATGTGGAGAATAAGATTCTATGATAGCTGCGGCAATTTCGTTGTTTTGTTGGTCTGTAAGGGTATGGCAATGTCTTCTTCGTTGTCTGAATATTGAACTTAGTCGGGCATGCCATCATAGTCTGGGGTAAGATCTTGATCGAAGTGATTGTGAATCTTGGGTATGGCAACCTTTTCCTCATCATCAGGCACTGCTTCTTCAGCAGCCTTCCGACTAGTATGAGTTTGTCGACCCACTGCCTTAGTAGGTTCTTGTGGAACAGCGGCTTCTGCTTTTACTGTGGGAGCTGCCTTCTTGGGTGGCCCGTGTTTAAAGCATGGTACTTCGACTACAACTTGGCGAAGCATGGTATCCGTAGGGTCTGGGGTATTCAGACTAGAAGAGTCTTCTTCGGCAACATGCATGAACTGTTTGATGCCCTGAATTTCTTTTCCAATAGCTTCGGATTTGGCAATGCCTTGGAGACCTCTAAGGACCCAAGCGCCAGTAGATAGGACAATTTTCCCATCTATATTGCACCTGCATTTCCCTTCTTTAATTATCTCCTTGACTTTGAGACATTCTTGAATGAAATGTCCAATTTCTCTGCAGAAACTGCAATTCTGACCAGTTGACGCATTGGCATAACTGCTCTGCTGTGGAGGACCGGACAGAAACAATTGTTGCTGAGCTTTTTGGAAGCGATCATTCAAGTTCAGCTGTAATAACGTCTTCCCAAGCTTAATAAGCTGGTTAATATGCTCCATTTTAACTTGTGGTTCCACAGGTTCCTCTTTGACATGAACAGTAGGCTGAGGCTGTGGAACTCACCTTGTGTTACCTTTAGTATTGACCATGCATCATTCCATGAGTGAAACCGCAGTATTCATGCGCAATGTCTGCTTAATGGAACACCATGCAAGTCATTTACACTTTGATACACCTTTGACATAATTAACATCTGAGCCAGGAGTCTTCCAATCTTTGTGCAGGATGCTTACTGGGTATGCACTGTATGAATCCAATGATTGTGCTTGTGCCACGTATATACGGCTGCATGTACTATGTTGATGTGTTCAGTAACAGGCAGCACGCAAATGAAACAAGTGTCTAGATCATCAATCTAGATACTAAAACACACACACACACACACACAATCACCAATATTAAGTTTGAGGGTGAGTATGATAGAAGCACTTGTGGTGTACATAGATTTAGATAATCAATTGGGTTTTGCTTTAAAACAACTTCAATTCAAGTCTAGAAGTGTTTACACAAGATATACTAATTGTGTTACGATTTTTCCATTTTATCTTATCTTATCTTCAGCGCTTATCTTATCTTGCACGCCAATCTTATCAGGATCTTATCTACAGGTGCCTGGACCAGTCGCCATGCCTATATCGAACAGCTTCAGCGATTGTACTGCGACACGCCAGTACCGTATTGTTTCTCTTGTTTCACACACGACAGCACAACGACGGACACGTATAATGTTCTATACTTAGAACACGACCTTTAGTATATAAGTAGCTTACTCTACACTGTAGTATCCTCAGCTTCAAGCTAAGTTTATACATACCGGACTTTACTCTTTCGCTCGCTGAACCTCGACTAAGCATTAACTGCCTCGTCCTCGCTATAGCAAGCGTCACGGCCTCTTTGGGTGACTGTACGAACATGATACAGCCCTAAGTTGCACCTTGTTTGTTATACCCGAGTCCTGACTTGACGAACACCCAAGCAATCGCATTCGGCACCACATTTGTCGGCGCCGTACTCCTTGTATTCATCACCATGCTCCTTGTACTTGCCTACGGGGTACAGATCCGAAACTTCCTGTGCCAAAGAGGCATACTCCTGCCGGCGCAACCACAACCCCAACCCACACCATTCCCAATCCACTATGTCCTCCCCTATGAGAGGACCGAACGACCAGACCTGGTACGGCCAGGTTTGGCAACCACAGAACCAGAGGAACTGCATTCCTCAACCACCCATCAGCAGTCAACGACCACCATCGTTCATGAATCTGACAAGGAATTCCCATATCGGGAGGAGCCTCGCAGCACCACCCCGGGGCCAAGCAATGTTTGCCGAACCCCCTCTCCCACCATACCCGCCACTACCTACACCATGGCCGATGAGGAACCCGTACAGCGTGTACGGATTGAATCCGAGGCACCCCTGCCCTACTTACCCGACAGGCCAAGGAGAACCTTGGCAGTACCAAGAACTTGTGCCAGGGTGGGTCGCCCCTGTGGAAGGGTCCTCGTACCCTTCCCGACCCAGCTTTACAGCCGCTTCCCCTCAGAGGGAGAGGATAGTGACTCCGATACCCCTTTGCCCCTTTGCCCCTGTCCGACCGCAACCCATTCCCTGAGAGGACGATGACCCCCTCAACCCCAAGGGCCCCAACTGTGAGTGGCCAGAACTGGCCCCAGTCAACAGACAAATTCTCAGACCCTTCTGGTCTGAGGCCTGGGACCTCTGACATGCAGACGTCGAGGCAAGATCAGGGTTCTACACTGCTGGAGCATGAGAACCCATTGACTACTTCCTCGCCACCAACCGAGGAAGCGCACTCCCTCACTGGGGGGCAGACGCCGTCATCACGGCAAGAATACATGCCAACCAGAACCGAGAACTTTACAACCCATCCGCCAGCCACCGAGTGGAGAGGCTACGAGCAAGAACTGGCCAGGAGCAGACAACCCTATACGCCACTCTCCAAACCCTTGCCCTACAACAGGGCAACAGGCCCAACCTGGATGGGTGAAACAATCTTTGATCGTTTCCACCAGGACCCCGAGACCTCTCCTCTTCCTCTCCCCCTACCCCTTCCTGACTCACCACCCAACCACCGGCTGGACAGAAATGTCGCCACACTCCCTGCCTGGACAACACATCGGCAGGGGCACTACCAAGAAAAGGGGACAAGTAGGCTCGTTGCAGGAGCAGGAAATGACGGGATGGCAGGACCAAGTGAGCCAACAATAGAGGAACGCTTCCAGCAGATGGAGGCGCAGATGAAACAAATGAGGGACGAGAACATCAGGCTCAGTGAGGAGCTGACCAATTTGAAAGGGAAGGGGCCAGACAGAGGCAGAGGAGGCCCTCCCGCCAGACACTCACAACCAGACCACTTCTCCATTCTGCGACCCCCACACTATGACCCGCCAGACCATGGGCCTGTCAGGGAATGGGGAGAAAACGACATACTGCCATTCCTTGGGGTCAAACCCACCCTCGTCAACCGACCCGTGCTGTTCAAGGGTGACCACGATGACATAGATTGATTCCTCGGAGACTGTAACACCTACTTCGAGATATTCTGGCACTACTTCACCGGAATACCCTCGTTGATGGTCGTCTTCACGGCCTCCCACCTTGAAGATAGGGCACGAGACTGGTGGGTCGAGCAGCATGAAGGGTACTGGTGGGTGCCCAATGACATGAATGAGCCGGCGCAATATTGTTACCCAGGATGGGAAACATTCACTGACTTGGTCAGGGAACAATTTCACGACCCGGCCATTGAGGAAATCCATGAGAAGCAGATGAATGAATTGCAGATAAACAACGACCCCGCCACCCAGTACTTCCAGAAGCTGGAGAGAGAGGCTAAACTGGTGGGATGAAGAAACAACACCAGAGAACGAGGTGCCATGGTGCGCACAGTCCGAGCAGGAGTCCCCACGGGATACACTGCCATCATCACAAACATCAGGGTGGGTGTCCCATGCACCTATGACCAGTGGAAGGAGCGTATCACCCTCATGTACGAGGAGCAACAGAGGAAGTATGTCTATGACCAGACAAACGACCGCCATGACGACAAGCGACACCCAGGGAACCAGAGGCAAATTACTGCCACCAGTAGTAACAAGAACACTACAGGTGGCGCAACAAGTTCCTCGACGGGCAAGGCGACTGGTGGCAGCAAGGACCATGACTCTGGAACAGGACATTGGGTAGCCACAAAGGGGACAGGGAGAGCCCATGCAGATCGACCGGGCAAAGAAGATGAAGGAAGGAAGGTGCTTCCGGTGCGACCAGATAGGGCACCTATCCAGGGATTGCCCGATGAGGAAGATGGAGGTACGCGCAGTGGAGGCGGCTCCTGAGCCACTCTCCAAGGACACTAAGGTGGAGGAGGTAAAAGATTAGGTTGTCGAGGGTCTGATTCCCCTGCGACGACCAAGGACTTACATACTGGTGCGCACTCGCTTCCTGCTGGACGGTCTCATTCTTCTTTTATAGTTACCAATGTTTTATCTACCACGCATTCAAATATACCCTGGCCCCGACATGAGGGGCCAGCTTCTACAACTTCTGTTAATGCCAGCCGCACAGTATTAGAATCACAGAACCGATACGACGTCCTTTGGGACAACGACAAAATGCCGATGACTGGGGCCACCGTCTCCAGGACTGCACAACCAGCTAAACATTTGGCAAGTAGCTCATTGCGAGCGAAAGCATCAGACGAAAAGTCACCTGCCATAGTGACACCCATCATCACAGTGCCTCAGTGACTGGATGGGGCAAGGGAACAAGTGCCTCCTTTGGAGGGTCTCACCCCCCTTGAGAAAGCGGCCCCACGATTGGGGAACACCGCAAGGAACGACGACAAGATGCACAATCTGAAAGGTCAGGGCAAAGACAGAGCTGATGCTTTCAAGGCAGTCGCAGAGCATGCTCTTAGGACTGACACTTCCTGAGTCGTAGGCCCCGAGGATATGATCCCAAGTGGATCAAAGACGAGTGCTACCCTTGGCCAAGAGGAAAAAGGAAGGGCTGACCTCAAAGCTCAGGCCTGACCTGTCGTCCCTGAGCGATCTTTCGCCATTCGGGATGATGCCTCTAGTGGAAACCGGGTTTCCCAAACCGACATGTCCTTGGGATACCGTGAAGCCGATGAATGGAAGGAAGCTGCTAGCGCCCAGGCAGTGAATAGGGGGCATCAGGTAACCATGATAGAGGTACCTGACGAAGACAATGATGTCTCTTTCCAGAGATGGCTTGCCGCAGACAGCCCAATGATTTCTCCAAAGCCTCGTATTACGACGCTCCCGACTCCACCGGAGTCCCCGACAACGACGATGAAGACACTCCCTAATGAGGGGGTTGAGGTGACCTCACCAACGGTAGCTACGCCCTCAACGGCTAGCGCGAAGGTTCAAGAGGTCCCTCACCGATGGTTCAAGCCCTTTGAGGTGGACTGGATGCTCCGCGCGATTCGTGAAGCACGAAACAACAGCGCCGCATGCGCCACCCTCTGCGTTTGGATACACAGAGACTGATTCAATGAGCTCATGGATGAGCTCCTCGCCGAACTGAAGGAAGGAGGAGAGTTAGCCAGAGAGCAACTCTATGAACTCCATGAACCGATCCGCTACGTCTGATGAAGGGCGAGCAATGGAACGAAGGACTTCATGATTGACATCCAACTGAACCCCTGCACAGGAACCGAAACCCTGACAACTCGTGCCCTCCTCAACAGTGGGTGCACAGGCAGTGCCATCAACTGCGCCTACATACAGAAGCATGGACTTGACACCAGAAAGGCTATCGTTTCCATCCCCATCTACAATGCCGATGGCTCCCACAACAAGGCAGGAGACATCACTGACTTTGTCGAGCTCCACCTTACCATCGGCGGGCATGCAGAACAAATCGACCTTGCGGTCACCGACCTTGGCACCAAGGACATCTACCTGGGCCATGACTGGCTGAAACAGCACAACCCTTCAGTGAACTGGCAGACCAGCTCCATCATCTTTGGCTGCTGCCAATGCGTCAAGAACCACCTCGTTCTCCCCAACGCTGACCCTGATGACCATTGGGACAAAGAACTCAAAGAAGGCGACATTATTCTTGCTGTCAAGAAGAAGGATGGCACCTTATGACCGGTACAGGACTACCGCAAACTCAATGAGATGACTATCAAGAACCGATACCCATTACCTCTCATTTCCGAACTCATTGACAAGTTGCGAGGTGCCAAGTACTTCACGAAGCTTGACGTTCGTTGGGGATACAACAACGTCTGAATCAAAGAAGGAGACGAGGAGAAGGCCATGTTCCATACAAACCGGGGACTATTCAAACCAACGGTGATGTTCTTTGGACTCACCAACTCGCCTGCCACCTTCCAGTGGATGATGAACAACATCTTCAGGGACCTGATCGCCAAAGGAAAGGTGACCATTTACCTGGACGACATCCTGATCTTTACCAAGGATCGGGACAAACACTGACAAATTGTCGCTCACATACTTCAGAGGCTACAAGAGAACAAGCTGTTCCTCAAAGCAGAAAAGTGCAAGTTTGAGGTACTGGAAACTGAGTACCTGGGAGTAATCATCAGCAAGAACTCTATCTGAATGGATCCCGTCAAGGTAGCCGGGATCGCAGAATGGCCCATGCCAACAAAGAAGCGGGAACTACAATCGTTCCTGGGATTCACGAACTTTTACCAGAAGTTCATCAAGAACTACTCGAAGGTTGTCCGCCCACTCACCCAGCTCACTGGGAACATGGAATGGACATGGGGGAAGGCACAAGACCAGGCCTTCCAGGAGCTGAAGAGGCAAATGGCTGAGGACGTCATCCTTGCCATCCCGATGGACAACGATCCCTTCATGGTAGAAGCGGACACTAGTGAAGGAGCTGTAGGAGCTGTCCTTAGCCAGAAGCAGAACGGGGTATGGTGACCAGTGGCTTTCATGTCGAAGTCTCTTACCGCCATGGAATGAAACTATGAAATCTACGACAAGGAGCTGCTCGCCATCATGCTCGCCTTGTCCAAATGGCGGCACTACCTCATGGGGGCTGTCACTGACATAGAAATCTGGATGGATCATCAAAACCTCCAGTACTTCTGAAAGCCGCAGAAGCTAAACCAATGACAAGCACGCTGGGTCACCAAGCTAGCCGAGTATCACTTCATGCTCCAACACAAGCCCGGTGCCCTCAACAAGAAGGCGGACCTTCTCTCATGCTGTGATGACCACAACCAAGGCAAGGAGGACAACGACGACATTGTAGTCCTCACTCCTGAGCACTTCCGGGCCCTCATCATGCCCACGACCAGTGAAATGCACTTGAAGATCGAAAACGCAACCAGACAGGAGGAGTTATAGGATGAGGGCATTGCCATGTCTCTCAACCACAAACGAGGAATCAGCCAAAAGGAAGGCCTCCTCCACTATGATGGATGTATCTTCGTACCCAGGAAAGCCTCGCTCCGCGGGGAGATCATCGTGCAGTGCCATGACCACATCTTGGCCAGACACCCAGGGATCGAGAAGACGAAGGAGCTAGTGCTCAGGGAGTACTGGTGGCCCAAGTTGAAGAAGGACGTCAAAGCATACATCAAAGGATGTGAAGTGTGCCAGCACACCAAGTCGAGCACACAGGCCAAGGCCGCTCCGCTCAACCTGAACGCAGTCCCTTCATCACCATGGACTCACATCTCTGTCGACATGGTCACTGGATTACCGGAGTCGGGCAGACACAACACCCTGCTCATGATTGTTGACCGATTCTTGAAGGCTATCATCCCAGTCGCCTGCAGCACCGAGCTCTCAGCTGAAGGGTGGGCATGAATTCTATGTGACCATGTCTATGTACGACATGGAATGCCCGAGGTAGTGATCTCTGACCGAGGCCCTCAGTTTGTCTCCCAATTCATGAAGGAACTGTACCGAATGCTCGACATCACGCCGAACGCGTCCACGGCTTTCCACCCACAGACTGATGGACAGACAGAACAAGTGAACCAGGAGATTGAGAAG
Organism: Armillaria altimontana; assembly: GCA_022818075.1. Lineage (NCBI taxonomy): Eukaryota > Fungi > Basidiomycota > Agaricomycetes > Agaricales > Physalacriaceae > Armillaria > Armillaria altimontana. The sequence continues at coordinate 1,229,553 of JAIWYR010000013.1, forward strand.
TATCTTCAGATCTTCATCAACTACCAACAGACCGACTGGAGTGACTGGTTGCTGCTCGCCGAGTTCACGCACAACAACCGAATCCACAGCGCAACCGGTAAGAGCCCATTCATGATTCTTTATGGTCCAAACCCGCGACTCCTTCCCGACTCCATATCATCTTCACCCTTTACAAACCCCACGGCCATGGCCTTCGCCAAGGACATGACTACCATCCATCGAGAAACCGAGAAGGCACTAGAGGAAGCAGCTGGGAGAATGAAGGCTCAGTACGACAAGAAGAAGCACGCCTCCTGCTCCTACCAGATCGGAGACCATGTATGGCTAGATGCCAGAAACCTTCACCTTCCCTGCCCCAAGAAGAAGCTGGATGACAAATGAGTCAGTCCCTTCGAGATCCCAGACAAGGCCGGAGCAGCAGTGTACAAACTGAAACTGCCACCCCACTGGAAGATCCACCCGCACTTCAATGAGAAGCTCCTAACTCCATACGTTCCACCCGCATTCCTGAACCAGATGCAACCTCCCCTGCCACCTCCTGACCTCATCGACGGTGAGGAAGAGTACAAGATCAAAGAAGTCCTTGGGTCTAGACCCCGCCAAGTATGCGGAAAGAGGGGACAGAAGTCCAGAACAGTCATGGACTACTTCGTCAAGTGGAAGGGATGGACATGAGAGCACAACTTGTGGGTATGAGACGAAGAGATGGGTAATGCCCAAGAAGCGATAGAAGAATACGAGGCCAAGGCACAGGACACTCACGCCCTGGTCTCAACTAAAATTGTAACCCCGAACAGATCACAAATACAACAACAATGGCAATGTTCGATACCTCATCCAATGGACAGATGGATTCCAGAAATGGGTCAACGCCCTCAAAGAGTACAACTTTGAGTGGCTAGAACTTGTAAAAGAATATTGGAATAACAAATCTGATGATGCAGAACCACTGAACGGAGACGAGCCTTAGGGCAGTCAGGATGCCTGCCTTAACAAGGGGGTAATGTTATGATTTTTCCATTTTATCTTATCTTATCTTCAGCGCTTATCTTATCTTGCACGCCAATCTTATCAGGATCTTATCTACAGGTGCCTGGACCGGTTGCCACGCCTATATTGAACGACTTCAGCGATTGTACTGCAACACGCCAGTACCGTATTGTTTCTCTTGTTTCATGCATGACAGCATGATGACGGACACATATAACATTCTATACTTAGAACACGACCTTTAGTATATAAGTAGCTTACTCTACGCTGTAGTATCCTCAGCTTCGAGCTAAGTTTATACATACCGGACTTTACTCTTTCGCTTGCTGAACCTTGACTAAGCGTTAACTGCCTCGTCCTCGCTATAGCAAGCGCCACAGCCTCTTTGGGTGACTGTATGAACACGATACAGCCCTAAGTTGTGCCTTGCTTGTTATACCTGAGTCTGGGCCTAACAAATCACAACAGTGAGGTATATGGACATGGGGGTTTTTGTAAGGTATAATTTGAGTGGTTTAGACTCACAATGACTTCTTCTAGAAGAGCTGGTAAGGCTTTAACTAGGGAAGCTTTAACAGTCGAACAATCAAAGACCTAGAGGTTTACAAAGAGCGTAATTGCTCTGGAGTACATGGACTCGATTACAACACAAGCACATGCACTTGCAACAAAGAACCAAAGTTCTACAAAGAGTACACTGACTCTACAAAGAACTCACAGGTCCTAGCTTCAAGTATGAGACTTGCAAAGAGTACACAGACTCTAGAGTACACTGACTTGTTAACTGTTCAAACTTAAAGCATTCTAGGGCTTATTTCACTTCAAACTAGGCAACATCTTTGGTCTGTGGTCGACTTAGCACGTCTAGATCACTTTAGTCAGTGAGGGAGCACGAGGCCTTTGTATGCGGAGCAGTTCAATCAACTAGCAAGGCGCAAATGCAGGGACAACTCTTCTTCCTACTTAGTTCTTCTAGATTACTTATAGCCACCCTTTTGGAGTTGACTTGGTAAACTTAATTCACTTCAGTTGAGGATATGTGATTAAACCAGTGATTGATTAGGTAGCTATAAGGCTACTAGCACAAATGCAGGGGAATGCTTTCCTGCCATTATGTGTCTAGTCACTGCTAATTTATACGATTTCTAGTCTAGGTATAGGAGCTTGTATCTAAAAGTAACTATAGTATGAGCTTTGGGTATCAATACAAACAATGAGTAATTAATTTACAAGGATTGTGCCATTTCGAGGTTTCTATTCAGTTGGGCGGAATGACTAGCAGTCATTCTATTGCTGAGGAGTGCCCTAATGGTCCATAGGAACTCCTCGCTACTCTTTCATGCCTTGCCGTGTGGATTCCTATTCAATACTATGGATTGCGCGGTATCTTGAGGATGTAACCACCGATCGTGATCGATCGTCGGACCGAGATTGTATTTGCTTTGATCACTGCATGATCTTTAGCTATCTTGGCACCAAGCATCGGTTATTCTGTTATTCCAAGGTTATTTGTGTTCTAGACTAAGTTCATTTCACATTGTGAACCATTGTGGACTTAGCGATTCTTTTCTGAGTTCATTCAGGTCATCGAGATGATGAGTAATCTAGTCCTTCTGTGTTCTGCTTTATGTTTGTAACCCATCTCGATGTGTCCCTTGGTTCCGACTGTAAATAGTCTTGTTTTGGGCAGGGAATAGCATTCAGTGTTGAAGGCTTATAGAGTTGACTCGTCTAGATGTTGCTTCTAAGTCTGTTCTGATACTGTATTGCTCACTATCTTATGCAGTATACTAGCTATCAGTGTAAAGCCTTCACTATAGCTCTCTGTACCACTTGTAGACTGCGCTATTTGATAGAAATTCGCAAAATCTATAGGTAGCCTGATACCAAGCGTATCAACGTGCAAGAGTGGATCAGTACTGGTCTGAACAATCCTCAGCTATGCCACCAGTTCTTCTGTGATCGAGGTGTCTTCTCTTATTTTCTCTACCACATACCCAACCACATTGAAGAGGAATGGGCTCCTTGCAACCGGTACATCAGTGGCAGTACTTACGACCATGTCTGATTCAAGGGGAACATTCTTATTATGAAGCAGATGACAGAAGGCAAGGTCATGGATGTGGACCGCAATGAACTTTGTCTGGTAGCTGCAAGAGTGATGGAGTAAGTCCTTGAATGCTATATTTGTTTATTGCTAACAGTGGTCAACCAGATTCATCATCGCAGAGAACTATGACTGACATAAGAATTGTTGATCTTTTTTTATCCTTCTCCCTTTGTACGTTACGTTGATGGAAGTGTATGAATACTATACAAATGAATTGACTGCTGTAATCTTTGTTAGAGTGATGCTGATGACTTGAAAGACAGACACTGTACATGAGCAAGATCATGTAGACTGACACTACAATGTTTCATAAACAGTCACTGTACAAAGATTACAGGACTCAAACACTGTACTCGCAGACAGGGACTATGTATTACAAGGGAACACAGATAGCGTACTTATTCATCATCAATTGTCACAGACACAGGTATAATCTAGGAAAGAGTAAGCATCATGGGCATGTTGCCATTGACACAGACGAACCTGTTGCATCTGCAAACCTGGCTAAGAACCCTCCATCTTGATTCATGCCATTGTACAAAATTTAAGGAAAGAAATTATCAATATATGTAATGCCATGCGTATATATAAAGTGCATTAGCAATTGAGAGACAGCGCACCTTCCTTTCCTCTGCCGACAACTTTTCATACATTTGCACAGACATATCCACCCACCATGTCCTTGACCAGCTACAAAGCACTGGACATGTTGACAGCTGGCATTCAACAAGAAGCATTCAGTGAGTGTTCAATCACAACCAGCTGCAAAGCATTTACAGACTGATTCATTCCAGAATAAGGATTTCGAGCAGCCACAGCACCGCTGAGCAGAGAACCTGAGGATCTTGGGCTATATGATTTGGCTGAATCCATCCTGGATTCCTTTGTCATTGACACCATGTTGTCAGATGACTTCATGTTCCTAGTGAACGAGAGCAGCGGTGAAGAGGAAGTTTTTCAAGTTCAGGGTGTCATATCAGAGATCAAGCTTCCTCCCATCCTAAAAGCTCAAAGGTACATATCCATACTGTGCTCAGCAATAAAGTAGCATGATATTAATCATGATCTGTAGGGTTAGCATAAATGAGCTGATACAGACCATGAAGCTCATTTCAATCAATGGAGATGAGTGGTTCAAGAAGGCAGCCGGTGCGGCATCATGAATCACTGAGTTTATGGAACAGCATGTTCAAGAGACAGTCCAAATTCCCTATGCTATCTGACATAGGGCCATAAAAGAGTTCTTGTTTGTAAACCGACTTCTGATATGTGCACACAGAACTGCCACAGAAGACATCATCGAGCTGCCCCTGATGTATGACCCTAGCCATACTCTGCAATCTGTCATCAACAAAGAGAAATTTGTCTATACAAAAGACAACAAACTGGCATTTGAAAATTTCATAGTCCATGAGGACAGACAGTGCATATCACACTTAGAAACTGAATAATATACTGACACTGCCTAGGTACACCCAAATCCGTGGAGTGAAGCCAACACATTTTGTCCTGGTCAAATCGTCACCATTGGTTGCCTGGTATGGTCAACCAATAGCAACACCATGATGTTTGTTGCCTATTTTGATTCTATTGCGTTGTTATTGTGGGGATTAATGAAGGTGCATTGGAGACGACCTGTCACTCGACCTTTGTATATAATGATTAGTGCAGAGCCTCAATCAAAGCCAAGCAACACTCAGCCACGTACAAAGGCACATGCTTCCACAAAGAAATGCCACTCAAATATTGACAATAATATGGCACCCAAAGTAGGGGAGAAAAGTAGGTAGCGGTAAAGAAACAAGCATTTTCTTGATGTTATATGTATTATGTATTACATGACAATTTCTTCGACCTGGTTACGGTGAACCAAATGCCCGTCTTTATCCAAACAAACACCTATGTACACAGGCTCACTGTCAGGAGAATCATCATTGGTCTCATATGGCCATTGATGTCCTACAAATTCCATGGGAAGCCTGGACATCATAGGAACAGTTTGATGGGAGCAGAAAACCTCATGTTGGCCCTGAATCACCTTCGCAGCATGCTGTGCATGGACATGTTGTGGACTTGCAAACTGGGCAAGACATTTGTGTAAAATGATATGAGCCTCTAAACGATCACCTTCAGACACGTTGACATTGGCCTTCATGATGGTGTTGGCCATCAGAGACAGCATCTCATATGTCTTAACACTCATTTTTGTAATATAATCAGTTATGTAGAACATAGCAGCCTTACAGGACTTTCCGGAAAGAATGCACTGCATATCATGATTGTGTTGGCAAAAAACAAGAACAAAGTCATTGAAATAGTTCGCAAACATGTCCCTACAAGCTAATGTGACGGATTTTGTCTCCTTGTCATACAACAAGCATGCAGCATAATCATGCAGAAACTGAAATTGACAAGTCACATGATTGTACTTATGCCTTTGTGTTTATGTCTCTGCAACAACTCACCACAATGCTTCACTTCTTCTTGAAAACAATGTTTAAAATCTTCAATGGCTTCCAAGGCACAATTGATAGCAGGAACAGCCAAGGGTCTCTCTGTTTTGGGCTTTCCCTTAGGATTAAAATATATGTCTTCTGGTAATTTATGACAAATAATATCTTCATAGAAAGCGAAAAACTGTTCCTAAAAATCTTCAGTGTCCTCCAAGCGACGATGCATATCAGAAGGATTTAAGCCTCCAAGGAGAATGATCAGATAATGAATATGATATGAACCTCTTTTGGTAAGTTCAGTCGTCCTGTGGAACACTTTCAAATGTCCCAAAATACCTCTATCAGGAGAAGAACACTTTTGCAAAATCCCAGCCAAACAAGTAACACATCATCACCTTGCATGAAAAGTTGAAGAAATCAAGCATGGCAACCAGATCGGTGGCAAGACGTAGAGCATGTTTAACATAATCCACCATGCGAGGAAAGTGACAGGATGACTAGTGATCAATCTATTGCTGAGGAGTGCCCTAATGGTCCATAGAAACTCCTTGCTTCTCCTTCATGCCTTGCCTCATGGATTCCTATTCAATACTATGGATTGCATGGTATTTCGAGGATGTAACCACCAATCGTGATTGATCATCAGACCAAGATTATATTGCTTTGATCACTGTACGATTTTAGTTATCTATCTCAGTGTCAAGCATTGGTTATTCAGTTATTCCAGGTTTATTCGTGTTCTAGACTAAGTTCATTTCATGTTATGAATTGTTGTGGACTTAGCAATTCTTTTCTAGATAATGAGTAATCTAGTTCTTCTGTGTTCTGCTTTAGGTTTGCAACTCATTGAGATGTGTCTCTTGGTTCCAACTGTAATAGTTGTGTTTTAGGCAGGGAATAGTGTTCAGTACTAAAGGCTTATAGAGTTGACTTGTCTAGATGTTGCTTCTAAGTCCATTCTTGTACTGCTTTGCTCACTATCTTATGTAGTCTTCTAGCTATGAAGTCTTCTAGCTATGAGTTCAAGGTGTTGACATTTTATTTGAAAGCTTGCTCATAGATTATTTTAGGCTGAGGCACACTGATTTGAAGGCTCTGTTTTTAGGGATACCAAAGTATACAGTACACAGTACACAGGCTGCTCCATATTTTATCCTATGCTGATAATATGTAGATTTTGTGGAAACTATTTGTTGATCTCAAGACCAAGGTAGGGACTTGATGGCTGGTGGAAAATTGTGCTTTTGTTTAAATGAGAGATACATTTACTTCAGTTTCTCTCTCTTTTTTATACTAATGTGTCATTTTTGACTAGGGACCAAGACAATGGTAACAATGATAGGAATGACCACCAATTGCATTGTGGACATGGTCTTGGGCATGGAAAAACTGTGATAAGAAAACAATACAAAGGAAATTCAAAGGTATCTCTAAATTGAATAGGCCTAGGTACATTGATTTAGTTGTTGACTGTTTTTACTTGTTGAGTTTTTCCTCAGATTTGGTACTCCTCCCCACAATAATGCACTGCCAGTCATTTGAGCAAGTCTGAATCCAATTACAAGCACTGGCCGTCTGTCACCGCAACAGATCTCTTGTCACTGTTGCTGGAGGATAGGGTACTTCTGCCTGGTCCTGATGCCTTTTTTCTTACTAATTTGCAGTTTTTTCCTGCAAGCTGCTTGACAACTGACATGATGGTGGATAAGTTCTGTTGAAGTGGGCATAGCTGTGAGGGAAGGAGATGTGTTGCTTAACATTGGATGTACTCATGGATTCCAGGTATGCGCACTTGCCCTTCCTTTGTCACTCAATGACTGATGTTTCTGTCAGATTTACTCCTCCCTCAAGCACCTCCAATATTCCCATGCATGAGTGCAAGCCAGAGCACCTGCTGCCTCTCTCCCTCATGCATCTCTTGTCATCACTATGAATTTTGCCTCCTTGAAATGTTGCATGGATGGGGTGGGCAAGGAAGTGGTCAGATGGGGAATATGCAAAGCTTGCATGAGTTTTCAGGGGATGCAGGAAGGAAGACACCAAGATGCAGGATATCAAAGGTGCATGCCTCTTTTAATCCTTGCTCACAGGCTAAGGGTTGGTTTTAGAATGTTGGGTGGGAGACTGGTTGGAGTGTGAGAACATATGTTGCATATACTAGGTATGCCATCCTGCTTAAATGTGAAGCAAGGCTAACAGCATTCACACAGATACAAACTATGTAAAGAAATCATAATAGTATGTTGTATTCATTCACTACAGCTGCTCTTGCTAATGAGTCATACACAGATATATAAAATGGTATACAATACAAAGAGAGATTGTAAGAAATGAGCAGCTAGGCACATGTAAGCAGTAGCATGCAGGGGTGACCAAGTGAGGAGGTGGCTCAGGGAAGGGAGTGGTTTTGGCCACAAGAGGGAGAGCTCCATGCAGAGATGAGCTTGGGGACAAGAGAGACGGCCCTCTATGGCTATGCATAGGTGGTTGTCATGTCTCTGAGATAGACAGTGAGTCATTGATTTAAGAGACTCAGATGATTTCCAAAAGATGCATCTGAAGTCAGATGTGGGTTGAGTTGGCATCATTTTAGTAGAGCTGAGCAATTTCTGAGCAATTTCTGAAGAGGAGATGCCTCTGGCTTCCAATGTGAGTGTGCACACAGACAGAAACCAATGAAGAAATCAAAGTATCAGAGTCAAATTCCACCTTCCCTATGTCCTACATTGTACCCTTCATGCTTACTCAACCAGCATGCCCACCATTTATTCCTTCCCACCAGACTTCATTGAGGAAACTACCTACTATGCTGCCTGCTTGACACTGGAAGGCCATCCAAACTCTATCCCCTAACATGTTGTCATACCCACTGTCTAAGGGTGTAGTTTTACAAAATACTGTACCTTACACATTAGCAATGTAGATGCATAGTGAGTGGGCTGACAGTGCAAGCAGCATGTGAAAAAGCAAGGTCATTAAAGCAGAAAGCTCTATGATAGGAAAAGAAGCAGCAGAATTAAAACATAAGGACTTTGTCATGGCACTGTACTTTATGGGCATGCCTAGCAATAAGGCCGAGATGGGCATCAAGCAGCAGGAGATGAGATTGACTTCCTCGGGAACACCATTGCTTAATAGCCTCAATCACTATGCTCACCTAGACATGCACATTTTCTCCACTTTCTTTGAATGTAGGCATCTGTAACAATGCTCTGTCCTTGATAAATGACGACTTACTCTGTTTTATTTTTTTATTTCCATTTCTCTTTGCCATTACCTTGGATTATGACATCATGTGATTTTTAAAATTGTCTTAGAAAATTATATATCTTAACTATGTATTACATATCTATTTCTGACAGTGATATCAGCTCTTTCCAAAAATAATAATAATAATAATAAATTTGGTTTAGTGTTAATTCCCCTCCATTTGTCAAGATATTGCTGCATCAAATTGCCTGCATAGGATCTCCTAACAGAAGGGTCCAACAGTTATTTATCCTTATCGGTGAAATATGTTGAGTGTCACAGCTGAAAGAAACAACATGACCACAAGCTCCAGCATGCTCTGAAATGAGTGCAGTCGAGAATTTGACCCTGTCTCAACTTTGGAATCTAATTTAATGTTCAGTACCTAGACAGCAGGGATATCAGCATAAGCTTTGCTTGCACACACACTACACATGTTTCTCAAAACCTCTCTTTTGTGATCATACCACCATTATTGACCACCTATGGTACTACCTGCACATGAACTCCCCAAGAGCTTTTTTCCACTGTCACACTGTCATTGGCTCACCTCACTGCCACTAGGCTGCCAGCTGCACCAGCCATATCCAACACAGTCCCCATGTCCCCGCTCTTTCCATCCTCTGATCTTCTGCCTCAACTCCAGAATTATCTAATTCCTTGGTTGCTTCTTTGACAGCATCAGCTGTGGCAGCACAGTTGAGGCAGATGACCACCTTACAAAGTAATCCAGCAGCTTTGGTAGCTCAAATGGTCTCCACTCAGTCACAACCCCAATATCCCATCCCATCCTTCTTTCCTGCCTCTTCTATCAATAACTTTGCTGAAGCTCCTCCTTTTTCCTTTCATGTGTGCCAATAATGTGCACCCACCCTAACATGTTGACATGTTTATTCATGCTGATGACCCTCACCTCTGGAATTTTCAGATCTCGCAAGAGTACATTCACATGGGGAATTGAGAAATGAATGTATCTAGTGTTGAGCAGTGGACCAGGGATTCTTGGGAGGACATGGTGGCGAGCGAGTGAGACAAGATGGGCACAGGGAGGATTGGACTGTAAGGACAAAATAGAATGTATCTACTATGAGTTAGTAAGATAAGGTAATGAATGAATGTAGCAGGCAGTAGATCGCTAAGATGTGTGGCTGTGAAAAGTGCGAAAATTGTCTGTATTGGTAACTAATTTAGAGTCTGCATGACTGTCACTGCAGTCATGGCTCGTACTCTCAACACTCCCTCTCGAGCTCGACTGCTAGGCCTCTGTAAGGCCCAACAATGCATGAAACTTGGCCAGCTTGACTTGGGCTAGTGACTTTATGAAGATGTTGGCAATCATATCCTCTGTGGAGCAGTATTTGATGTTGGCTTGGCCAAGAATGACTGTTTGGCACATGAAATGGAACTGGATATCAATATGCTTGGTTCTAGCATGGAATGTGGAGTCCTTGGTGAGCCGTATGCCACTCTGATTGTCTGAGAAGAGGGTTGTGGGGTTGATGAGCTGGCAAATCAATTCTGCAAAGATCTTTCAGATCCAGATCAGCTCTTTTGATGAGTGAGTCATCATGACATATTCTGATTCGGTGGTAGATGCTGTGATGATGGGCTGCTTTTTAGAGCTCCATGAGACAGCTCTGATTCCAACAAAGAAGGCATAGCCAGAGATAGAATGCCTGTGCATCTGTGAACCCCAATCAGTGTCTGTGTACCTAGTTAGGGATATGTTCTTGCCTCCTAGTATGAGTGCAAGATGGATTGTGCCTTTCAGGTACTTGAAGACATGGAGGATGGCATGCCAGTGAGTCGTTCTTGGCTTGTCCATGCAGCAGAAGAGAGTAGTGACTGCAAACATGATGTCAGGATGTGTCCTGAGCATCGCATACATCAGTTTGCCAATGGCCATTCTGTATTGGGTTTGCTTGCACAGGGACAGGACAGTTTTCGAGACAGAAGGTGAGTCATAGCTGAGGTTGACTCCAGGCTCAAGTGGTGTTGTAACTGTTCTGGCGTTTTCTAGACCCATGTCCTTGATTATCGTGTTGAGGTAGCCATGCTGGTCCAATGTGATGGTCCTTGTACTCAAGTCGCACTTTATGTCAATTCCAAGCAACCAATGAAGGGTGCCAAAGTCAGTCATTCTGAAGTGCTCGCTTAGCTGCTTCTTGACAAGGGGTCACAGATTCATTCAAGTCTGCTATGATGGTGAAATCATTGGTAGCAGCAGCGACAATAGTGTACTTGTCGCTGTCAAATCTGTAGAACACAGCTTCGTCTGACTGGCATACTTGATACCCTAGCTGCATGAAAACACCCTTTAGCTTGTTGTACCACTCGTTTGCGCCTTGGCAGATTCCATAGAGGGGTTTGAGAAGCTTGCATACTAGCTGCTTGTCCTTCAGGTGCTCAGGGATGGCTCAGAACATGTCATATATGGGAGGTAGTTCCATGTAGATGGTTTCCTTGAGCTTTGCTTGCAGGTAGGCATTTTTGACATTGGCCTGTTGGATTGCTGAGCCCTTACTGGCTGCAACAGATAGCAGGATGTGGAGGGTCATGAGTTGGACAGTTGGGGTGAAAGTTTCATGGAAGTCAATGCCATATATTTGAGAGAAGCCTTTGAGAACAAGGTGTGCTTTGTAACATACAATTCTGTTCATCTCGTCCTTTTTGGCTCAAAAGGTGTACCGGCATTTGGCCATATTGATGCCATATGGCCTGGGAATTATCTCGTAAGTTCTCAGGGCTTCGACTTCATCCAGCTCATCTCCCACTGCTTGCTTCCATTCCCTTGCCTCGTCTCCTTTCAGTGCCTCCTGCAGGCTCTCGGGCTCTCCATGGCTTGTTGCAAGTGCGAATATCTGTAGACCAGCGAACCACTCTTCCTCCTTGGCTTCAAGCTCTGCCTTTGACTCAGTGCTCCTTTCATTTTCAATGATAAGGGTGTGGTTGGTTGCAGATTGCTTCAACAGTCTGTTATCGTTGTAGAATCTGTCTGGCTTTCTTCCAGAATGATGGCCTCTGCCGAGAGGTTCAGGATCCTCTTGGTTTTTGGCATCATCAGTGATTTGGACATGTCGCTCATGTGGACCAGGACTGGGACTGTTGGGAGGTGGTGTGAGTGGTGATAGCAAGCATTCATGAGGCATATCTGGTATGGCTTTGGGCATTTCAGGTTCGTCTGCTTGGCTTTTTGGCTTCAGGCTCGAGTCAGGAGTGGCTGGATTGGGGTTTGTTACTGTCTCCCCCTCAATCTTGATGTCTTCAGGCTCGAGTGTCTCTTCATTGTCAAAATAGACATCCCTTTCAATACTGACTCTTTTCTGTCCAGGCCAGTACACCTGAATGCCCTTGGATTCTTAGCCAACAAAATGGCCGGCATCTGCTTGGGGCTGGAGTTTGCTTCGCCCAAGCTTCTTCATCCAGACAGTGCACCCAAATTCATGACTGAGAGAGGTCAGGCTTCTGGTGAGTTGCCTTCTCGTGTGGGGTGATATTGCCCTCTAATGCGCTGTGGGGTGTCCTGTTCTTTAGCCATACTTTGTGCAATACAGCCTCGGCCCATAGATATGGCGGTGGCCCTGCTTTGATAAGCATAGCTCAAGCACCTTCAAGATGCAAGTGGTTGCCATGCTCTGCCATTCCATTGGATTGGGGTGAGTCATGGACAGTCAAATGGTGTGCTGTTCCAGTGAGATCAAGGTGGTCTTTAAATTCCTTGCTCATGAACTCTCCTCCTCGGTCTGAGCCAAGTATCCATACATTCTTTGCACCACATTGCACCTTTGCCCAAGGCTTGTACTTCAGGTAGCGTGAGTATGATTCACTTCTTCTTCATGAAGTAGACCTTTTCCTTCTGTGACGAGACATCCTGGTAAGGTTTCTAGATCAACTCAGATACTGAGCATTGAACTGGATTTTGCCATTGTGATAAGAATGGCTTCACTTGGATGGCCTATGAGGTTGTGAAATTCCCTCATAGTTACGAGGTGTTTGGCTGATGCAGCAATGAAGGTATTGGGCATGGGCGGAGGTGCTCTAGGAGCAGTTATGCAGTACAGGCCTCTGGTCACTGGGATGATGCCAATTGTTTCGCATTTTGGCTGTGGGCTTTGTATGGTGCAGTTACCATCCTGAATGGTGAGTGCGTATCTGCTTCGATCTAGGCAGCTGACCAAGATGAGCATGAACACCATGCTAGGCGAGTAGTAGGTGTTATGGAGGGTGACGGGCGCTGGCTTTTGATTGGGTCCCATTGGTAATTGGGTAGGATAGTCTCCTTTACCCATCACACTGAATGTCCGACCATCTGCTGCCTTGATGGGAATTGGTTTAATGGCAGTGAAGTTCTTGAATTGCTCACAGTAGCCAGTGAAATGGTTGCTTGCACCAGTGTCAACAATCTTGCAGATTGTGTTGTCACCCAAGGCTGCGAGGGCTTGTGCTTCCTCTTGGAAGTCAGATGTGCACTTGAGGGTGGGGGTGTTAACCTCTAGGATGGCTGTGAATCCATGGTTTACAGGTGTTTCATCATCTGCCTTCTCTGCCACGTTGGCTTGAGTTGTCTTTTTAGCCTTGTCCCATGGCGCTTGCCCTGCTTTGCCTCCCCCTTCTCTATAGCAGTCTCTCTTGACGTGGTTGTTATGGCCACAGTTGTTGCAGTGCAGACTGTTATTGCTGCCTTTTGCTTCCTTCTTCCCAGTGGCCTTTCCTTTACCTTTCCTTTCCCTTTACTGTTGCTCGAGAATAGTGCTGAGTTCTGTATAAACTCATCAATGTCCTTCTCAACTTGCCTTCGGTCAGTGGTCTCTTGGATTCGCTGAATCAGGAGGCTGCTCGATACAGGCTTGCCAATCATCTGCGAGGTGATGTTGAGTGTGGGTCTGTAGCTTGTCGGGAGTGATGTTTGGATGTAGGTGGCATATGAGTCATTGCTGATAGACTTCCCCATTGCGGCAAGTTCTTCTCTCATCCTTGACATGTTGGTGAGGTGGATTTGGATATCTCCATCATCAGGGCAATGCTGGTTTTGAAGCTTGTTGAACAGGTTTGTTACAATTTAACCACTTTTACTCTTTTTACTTACATAACCCGGGTCACCGGACCGTCCGGACCGCTTATCATACAGACACCGAGCAGTGGCTTCGACACTACGCACTACATGACGTAGTAGCCACTTCCATCTTGCTTCGATATTGTGTGCTCAAGCTTTCCACTCTCACGAACGGTTTATATTTAGACCCTTACTTTTAGTATTTAAGTAGCTAAGCTCTTGCTAGATATACCCTAGCTTCGAGCTAACGTTTAATCTATACCGAAACTATCACTTTATCTATCGCTAAGAGTCAAAGACTTAGCCTTTACTCTCAATCATTAAGGGAACTCAACGGTGACTGCCCGAACGCGAGACAGCCGTTGTTTATCTTTGATTGAAGTTTGGGTCTAACAATTAGCTCGAAGCTTCCCCTGGTTCCTTAACCAGAACCTTCATGTTAACCACACTCCAGGCAATCTTAATTGCAGTTTTCTTTGGTGTAGGAACCGCCCTCTTTGCAGCAGCAGTAGTGCTAGCAGTATTGCATGAGTACGGACTATACCCTCGCCCTCGCCGCAACCAAATACGTTACCCCCCACCCGCTATAAACCATGTCATCCCACAGCCACCACCGATCCACTTCTACCCACCCCTACCAAGGTGAAGAACCGAGACAGTCGACGAGTACCCTCGCGTTGTCAACGAGCGAACCGCGCAAGTTGACGTTCCTAGGGAAATGGAAGTTGGCGTTCAAGAAGGAAGCGCTAGAGACGCTGCCAGAGCAAGGCACTCTCTTACACAGGATTCTGCAACCAGCTCCGCCGGCCATACCCCCCATCCCTATCGACCAGCTCCTGCCGCTAATGCAGCAGACCTGGCAAGATACCTCGTTCGACTCGGCCTGGGGGAGGTCGGCGACGGAGCAACTCCAGTTTCAAAGCAACCTGCCAGCAACCGTCTTGGGAATTCACCAACCAGCCCCACACCCGATCTTACCGAGTTATGGGATAACGTCAACCTTCTGCCCACAGCCTTCTACCCCAGAAGAGGAAATCCATATCGACGAAGAACTCCAGAGCCGGAGAGTCCCAAGGAGCAGCCCGTACAGATCACAGAGCAGCCTCCCACTCCCCCGATCTCGCCCAGAGAGTCGACGCCAGAGTTCGAGCAGCGACCAGAGAGCTCAAGCCAGGCAAGACCCCGCCCACCCCGTCCACCACGAAGAAGGAGAAGGCGAGAGGAGAGCGTCGGCTACGACCCCATCACCGGCCTCAATTCAGCAGACAGAAGCCGGATCGACGACGCATGGGCACGATCAGACACTCCCAGGCCAGTATATCGACCAGAAGAGCAGGAAGGGTATGACCCCATCACCTTCCTTACTCAGCGGGACAGGGACAGAAGGAGACGAGAGGCAGAGCGAAGCGCGGCATTCAGAGCGGTCGACGTCGCAGCAGGGCGCATTAGCCCCGACGAGGACAGCGACACAACCGAGGTACTCCCCGAGGCGGAGCATGTCAACGGAAATCCTTGGGGAAGTCCCAGTGTTTCGCCAACTCCCCCAAGGCCAGAGCCCCGAAACACTCCCCCGGCCAATCATCCCGATAACCATGGCCCGGGCTCTCTACCTCCTCGCCACAGGTAAATTAACCCGGATTCCCGAAATACTTTTCTATGCCCCACTACTCGACTTATTTAATCATTTCCAAGAAGAATTATTAGCGGATCAAGACTGGGCCAGGACCAGAGCCGGAGTCGACTATGCTCATTTCGGATATAGCTACATCCTAGACGAAGAAGCCAGGCACTTTGCCCATCAGGCTTACAATATGATCCATCCAGATCAACCCATTCAGGTCCCCGCTCGCTACCAACGACCAGACTACCCATATCCAGAAGCGGAAACTCCCGAACCCATGCCAGACGAACCACCAGTACCGCCTCGACGGGCCGAAATACCCGCTACCTACTATTCGGCCCCGAACTACGTTTATCCCCAGGGATACGGACCGCCAGGCACGCAAGCGCCACCCAGACTCTTCGCTGCTGCAGACGACAACGCCAGGCCACCGGGCCCACCCCAGCAGCCAATTCCCGGACCTGTACAGCTGGTAGCCCCACCCGTAGCCAGGAGGTGGGCGCCACCACGATACCCACCGCTGCCAGGACCACCAGAGCCACCCGCTCCCTGGGTGCTCGCCGAAGATGCTCAGGGACCCTGGGCGTCGCTAAAGCCCGAGATGGTCAAAGTTCCCGAAAACTTCAACGGCGACTCCAATGATATTGCCCGGTTCTTCTCCCAGTGCGACATGTATTTCTCCGTATTCAACCAATACTTCCGATATCATCCGCATAAAGTCATCTTCTGCGCGTCACGATTCGGAAAAGACGCCCAAGTCTGGTGGGAACTATGTGCAAGGGAACTCGGAAGGAACCCCGACGGAGATCAGCTGTACCCGGAGTATGAGAACTTCGTGGGCGAAGTCAGACGACGATTCTGGAAGGACGCCAATGCGGAGATCAAGTTCGCACAGTGGGAACGACTGCGACAGAGCACCTTCCCTGACGGCGACTTGTTCTTCCAGCAGTTCGACTCGCTCGCATTCGAAGCAGGGGTTATCGGAATCGACCAGATGATGGTGGCACAAGTAAAGAAAGTGTGCCGTTCTTCCACCAAAGACATCATCTATGCGTCAGACGCCGATCCCCCGCGTAACTATTCCGAGTGGAAGCGTCGCATACTCCGCATCGACCACAACTGGAGGACGAAGAAGGCAGAGTCCGGCGGAGGAATTAAAGTAGCAGACTGGAAGCAGCAGGCGAAGACAAACCCGCCGTGGAAAGGAAACCAGCAGCAGCAGCAGCAGGCCAGTACACCGGAAAAGAAAACTGGAACTGGCACAACATACGGAGGCGGAGGAAAGCCCATGGACATCGACGCTCTACGCGCCAAAACGAAATGCTTCGGATGCGGAGAGCTCGGACATTTCAAAAGGGACTGCCCCAAATGCGCCAGGACAAAGGAGGAACATCTACGATGGGTTGAATATTACTGGGACCACGTCGCGACAAAGGAGAAGACGGACTCGAAGGTTGAGGAGGTAAAAGACGGGGCCGAGCAGTGAGCGATTCCGCTGACTTGGCCAAGGACTTAGTTTCATCCGGTACGCATTTGTCGCCCGCTAGTCAGGCTCATTGTACCTCTGTAGTTTCCAACATGCATTCGAATATACCATTCTGCAACTTCACTACCGAGACAGAGACTAAGGAAGAATCGAAACAGGACGTCGAGACATCACCACCGACTAAGCGTTCGGCGAGTAACTCATCACGAGTGAAAGCGGCGAACGAAGAGGCACCCACCATAGTGCTACCCGTCGTAACAGCGCCTAATAAGCGACTGGATGGGACAGGGGAACAAGCGCCTTCGTTGAAGGGACACGCCCCCCCTGAAGCAGAGGAACCGGTTTCCCCTGAGGCGGCTCTACGGGGTCCCAGCCTCGCTGGGAGTTTCGAGGGAATAGCTTCGGCGAAACCTCCCCTGGTAAAAGAGAACACTGCGTGGCTACCCACAGCTATGGACGACCTGAACACCATGCGCAGCGGGCGAACCCGACAAGAGGGCCCCAGGAGCGCGACCCAGCGACAAGACAAAGACTGGGACCAGGTTGGCAGAGGCCCCGGGACAGGTGAGCGGAACGATTCACATAGCCCCGAGGAGGAGGGTGAGGCTGTTCCACATTCTGCTACGGTCCAAGTGCAGCCCGTCGTCGCTACTCGCGGCGACTCCTCGGTCAAGACGAACTTGCTGCTAGAAACCAACACACCACCGGGCGATCCCAATGAAGACGCACATGTGGCAAGAACCGTTGGATGCGCAACGGCCCCGACCAAGGCAGCCGAACGGAAGGAAACTGCTAGCGCCCAGGCGGTAAAAAGGGGGCCTCAGGTACAGTTAGAAGAGATTCCCGATGAAGAAGATGATACGAGTTTCCGGCGAAGTCAAGAAGCTAACCGAATCCCTTCTGTAGCCCCTGAGGTGACCCAGTCGATGGTAGCCGAACCAACAGGTTCCGGCGCGAAGACTGAGAAGGTCCCGCATGAGTGGTTGAAGCCATTTGGAGCTGAATGGACGTTACGCGGAATTAAAGATGCCAGAACAGAATCGGAAGCAAAAGCGATCCTAAAGAACTGGATTCACAAAGCCCGAGCAGAGGAAGTGGTGGACGAGTTGCTAGAAGGACTGAAGGGAGCCACGTGCATCAATGCACTAGAATGGATGGAGGAACTACGAGAGCCTAGGCGCTATATCTGCCGAGTAAGCGGAAGCGAGAAAGCCCTAACAACCAACGTCAAGATCGAAATGCCCAGCCGTACTCCCCGAATCCCCTCCTCGGCTTTAGTCGACAGTGGCTGTACCAGTAGCGCCATCAGCCGAGCGTTCGTCGAGAAACATAACATTCCTACCCGTGCGACAGCAGCGCCCATTACCGTATATAATGCGGACGGATCAAAAAACAGTGCGGGACGGATCACCGCCTTCGCTGAACTACGCATCATCATCGGGGATCACGCCGAGCGCATAGATCTGGCCGTCACTGACTTAAAAGACCGTGACATATTCCTAGGGCATGATTGGCTAGTCAGGCACAACCCATTGATCAATTGGCGAACCGGAAAGATGACGTTTGCCCGATGTCAATGTCATCATACTCCGATCCCCTTACCAGACGCGGACCCATATGACAAGTGGGATGAAGAGTTGGAGGAAGGTGATACTATCCTGGCGATAAGCTTTGAAGAAGCCATTCGCATCAGGGCAATGCGACACGTAGCCAATGACCTAGCGGCCGAGGCGAACGCAAAGAAGGAAGCCAAAACGTTTGAGGAAATGGTCCCCGAGTGGTGCAGAGACTTCAAAGATTTATTTGATAAAGAAAACTTTGATGATCTGCCAGAGCCTAAACCATGGGACCACGCCATCGAACTCATCCCCAACGCGAACGCTAACCTCGACTGCAAGGTATATCCACTTAACCGAGCAGAACAGGAAGAGCTCGACAAGTTTCTTGACGAGAACTTGTCTAGTGGGAGGATACGCCCATCCAAGTCACCCTTCTTCTTCGTCAAAAAGAAAGATGGCAAACTAAGGCCTGTCCAAGACTACCGGAAACTCAACGAGATGACAATCAAAAACCGCTATCCTCTTCCCTTAATCTCCGAACTCATGGATAAACTCCGCGGCGCCAAATACTTCTCCAAACTCGATGTACGATGGGGATACAATAACGTCCGAATCAAAACGGGAGATGAGTGGAAGGCAGCCTTCAGAACGAATCGTGGCTTGTACGAGCCAACGGTTATGTTCTTCGGGCTTACCAATTCGCCCGCCACCTTCCAATGGATGATGAACGATATCTTCAAAAATCTCATCGCATCAGGAAAGGTGACCATTTACCTGGACGACATCCTTATTATGTCCAAAACTAAAGAGGAGCATCGCCGCATCACAAGAGAGGTCTTGATGACTCTAAGGAAGCACAAGTTGTTCCTTAAAGCCGAGAAGTGCGAGTTCGAGGTTCTGGAAACGGAATATCTAGGCATCATCATCAGCGAAGGAAGCATCCGCATGGACCCGGTCAAAATCAAAGGCATCGCTGACTGGCCGATACCTACCAAAAAGAAGGAACTCCAATCCTTCTTAGGATTCACCAATTTCTACCGACGATTCATAAAAAACTACAGTAAAATCGTAAAACCCATGACTCAGTTAACAGGGAACGATCCATGGAAGTGGGGAGAGGCGCAGCAGGAGGCCTTTGAACAACTAAAGAAGCAGCTAGCAGAGGACGTCATACTCGCGATACCAACCAATGAAGGGAAATTCCGAGTAGAAGCCGACGCTAGTGAGGGAGCCATTGGCGCAGTTCTTTCCCAGGAACAGGATGGAAAATGGAGACCCATATCGTTCCTATTGAAGTCACTCTCGGTTACCGAACGTAACTATGAGATCTACGACAAGGAACTCCTCGCCATCATGCTCGCCCTTGAGGAGTGGAGACACTATCTCATGGGCGCCTACCAAGACTTTGAGATCTGGACAGATCATCAAAATCTCCAGTACTTCCGGAAACCCCAGAAAGTAAACCGACGCCAAGCTCGATGGATCACCGAGTTGGCAGAATATCATTTCACCCTTCATCACAAAGCCGGCACCGCCAACAAAAAGGCTGACCTTCTCTCTCGGCGCGCAGATCATGATCAAGGACAGGACGACAACGACCAAGTAGTAGTCCTGTCTCCAGAGCACTTCAGAGCAATGATCATGCCAACCATTGAAGAAACCCACCGAGACGTACGAGTAGCCACAAAAAACAATCGTCTCTGGGATCGAGTAGTTGCGAGCTCCCTCGACCATGACCGAGGAATGAAAATGGCAGATGGACTCATCTGGTATGACGGCAGGATCTACGTCCCTCGAGATCATACACTCCGCGGAGAAATTCATGCATGAGGTAATCAAGAGAACCCCAGGCATGGCCTAGAAATAGGTTTTGGCTGATGGAAGTAGCAAGCGGGCTCGAAGTCCAAAGCATTCCTTGGTTACCAAGTTTAGAACATAATGCTATCACCTTCAGAGCAGACCTGAAAGCCAAATACAAAGTATGATCAATGACCGAGGATTAAGCAGCTATTGAGTGCATGCCCATGGGCTACTCTGCTGCTTGGGCGAGTGATGTAGATGTTGCTTAGCCCTTTGAAACTACTAAAAAGAGGAGCAAGCAGCGCTCTGCCAAGAGTGCTGTGCCAGTTCAGATGAGGGAATATCAGCCAACAACGAATTAAATTACCAAGGACCTGTTTGTAACAATCAATCTCCTGTAGTATAAGTAGAGTAGACTTTCATGTATTAAGGCAAGCTACCTACCCCCCATGTACCGTAATAAAGTTTCAGTTTGGATCTGGACTTGTTGTGCCATGTAAGAGTTAGTAACTTTGAGTCTCAGCTATAATGCAAGTTTAGTGAGCTCACAGAGAAATAGAATAAGAGAGATATTTTGGATAAAAAACTTCGGTTTACTTGAGATAAGAGAGAGATTTGGAGGCAGTGACACTGTACCAGTCTTAAGAAGTTTTACTTGGTTACATCTGTGAGAGAGCTCTGTTCCTTTTCTGGTTCAGTGTAAGAGAGAGATTGTATTGTGCCAGCCTCTGTGTAGGTCTAGAAGTAGTTTTGCAAGGGAATCAGCCAGATTGAGCTGTTCTAGCAGTTGCACAGAGTGTGACAGGTGTGCACAGTTGGACCTTGTGGCACTGTTGTTAGGGCATGCACACTGTGTGTGAGGATTTGTGGGGACAGTTTTTGAGAATAACTGTGATTTGATTGAGAGTGCTGAGGGCCTCTATTAGGATGAGTTTGCCATAACTTCTTCCTGGATAAAGAAGATAGGCTCTATAGACACAATATAGAAGGCTTTCATCGACTAGTTGTTGATAAAGAACACCACATGTATATGATGAAAGCTGGTCACAACTCGCTTGGTCATAGAGGGTTCTTCACAACAAAGTCACTACTAGAACAAATATTTTGGTGGCCCAAGTCAGACTGAGATGTGAGCTGGTATGTCAAGACTTGCCATATGTGCCAAGTACATTAGAAAACCATGCTGAGAGTCCCTCCAACTCGCACCAAGACACTGTCTCTATTTCAGAAAGTTCCTTGTGATACTATGGTAATGCCTATACCTTCAAACCAGTGTCAGTATATTGTTCATGTCCGAGATCCTCTTTCATCGTGGCCTGAAGGTAGACCACTACCTCAAGAAAACACAAAGACAATCGTGGTATGGTTTTTTGAAGATGTCATATGTTGCTGGGGATGCCCTGATGAAATTGTCATGGATAATGGAGAACTTTGGGTCACTGTGCTACAGTGGCTTGAAGATAAATATGGGATTACTGGAATCAGAATCTCACCATACAACTCCCAAGCTAATGGCAAAATTGAGTGACCACATTGGGATATTCATCAAGCATTGTACAAAGCTATGGATGAAAATGCGAAGAGATGGTTCTACTTCTTCCCGCATGTACTATGGGCAGATTGCATCACTACTAGAAGAGGTACAGGTTGTTCACCTTACTTCATTGCTTTAGGAGTGCATCTGATTTTACTTCTGGACATGATGGAAGCTACATGGCTGGTAAAACTGCCTAGTGGAGTTCTGAAAACCAAAGAACTCATAGGACTACAAGTGCAAGCTCTAGCTAAACATATCCAGCATGTGCAGGACATGAGAGAATGAGTTAGTCAAACTAAACTAGAAAATGTGCTTCGCTATCAGCAAGATCATCAAGCTACCATAGTTGACTTGGACTTTAAACCTGATCAACTAGTTCTTATGAGAAATACCTGTGTAGAAGACAGTTTGAATAATAAATTGGATGCTAGATACCTAGATCCTATGATTGTAATTTGAAGAACAAAAGGTGGCTCTTACCTCCTCGCAGAAATAAACGGTGATGAGCCTCCAGGCTCTGTATGCTCAGAATTCACGGATTTATCAATTCATCACCCAATACCTTCAAAATGACTCCATTATAATCCCCACATACTCTATAACACTGCCAACTCTCAATAATACCACGGATTTTTGCATTATATGCCACCCACACACAGATACAATCCCAAAACCATGACATCTATACTCCTTCAATGCTTTGTTATCCTTCCCAGCTTGCTGCGCATCACAATTACTATATCCCATCATGGTAAGGCACCTTTGATTGACAATCATTCTAAAGTGGAATTGCCACATCACTCAGAAGCACCTAGTTGATGTGCCCATTGATCATTTAATTAAATGACGTGATTGACATGAGTACCCTTCCAGCTATGATAATTACAGCCATGGCAACTACAGACCGTGTTTACTAAGGCTGTTACAGTGCCAAGACCTCGAATTATCATGGACACAAGCATACACCTCAGCATGGCAACTGCAGCTCAATAATCCACAGCTAAACAGCACCTCATGATCCACTCATTGCTCAATAAAACCACACAGTTTTCATCTATACATGGCAATGTCAAGGACTTGCTGTTACTTTGAAACCACAGATTCCATATGTTTACTATGGCTTTTACAAAGCCAAGGACTTACAGCCTTACTAAGGCTCCAATGAATATTCTATTTATAAAATCATACTTGTAGTATAAAAACTAGGTAGATACCACATTTTTAGAGCTAGTTCTTACCTAGTTGACCAGACTATGGCATTTCCAGTCAGCTATGGTTACTCCAAGTTATCCCTCACCACTTGCTTTACTCTTAACATTGTTGGTTTGCTTTGTTAATTGCACCAATACACGAAATCTTGCATCAATAACTTGCTTTTGTCTTTTAATGCCACAACATCGCTTCACTTTCACCACATAGGATTGTTTCATCACTTTCTCCTTCTACATCACCATCATTTTCATTGCTCAGTTCAGTATTGCCTCCATGTAGGCCCAGTTCAGCATCATTCTCCATAGGATCACCCTCGTCTCTATCATTGTTCAGAGTTGCCATGCATCTATTGCTGCAACACCCCACCCAGCACCTCAGTTACCACATTTTCTCTCAGTTTCAAGGCAGTCTCTGCATGTTTATTGCCATTGTTTTGACTCACCTTATTAGGTACACCCTCTAGCCACAATTTCTAGGCTATTTCGTCATTTTCCAGTCCTTCTCCACAATTTCTAGTTCATTTTGACATCTTCTAGTCCATTGCCATGATTTCTAGATCCATTTTTGTGTTTTTGAGACTGTTTTTGCGGTTTCTATCACTGTTTCTTGGTATTCAAGTCATATCAGATTCCGTCCCATCTCATTCATTGAGATTCCTCCTGGCTTACAGCCAACATCTACTAGTACTCATTGAGTAAGAGTACTACTTCGCTGACTGAAAAGTCACAGTGTATCTTGCATTATTGAGGAATTGACTGCACAGAGGTGCACTGAACTACTCACACACACACGACACCTTGATTACTGTGTTGCTACATTAATTACCTAAGCTCTCTCAGAGTTTTGAGTGTTGCCATTGCCACGGAAGTCTAGGCTCATCAACAGATCATTAGTTGGAGGAAAGATTGCTCAGTTTAGAGTGATCCCCTACAATGTGAGATACAGAGTTGAGCTCCCTAAAAATATACACAACTTAATAGATGTTAGCCCTGAGACACTTAAGGAATTGGTTAATGAAGACAAGTCAAAAGAAAATAATTATGAATATTGCGAGCTAAGGCAATGCAAGGAGTTATATGGAATTGACTGAGTTAAGTTGTCATTAAATAATGACGAGGCATCAGATTCCGAGTCAGATAATGATGAATATGCTGAGTTTCGAGACTACAATGAAGAAAGCGACCCAGAAGAGATAATACCACTTGCGAGTAGACTTAGAAGTTCGAAGCAATTATAAAAAGACCACAACTCCCTTGGATTGCACAATGATACTGTAATGACTGTGTATGCTAGTTTAAATACTAGACAGTTGGTATAAGACCTGAGACATGATAGAGATTAATGATGAGGAATACTGGATAGTATAATGAGTGACTAGAAGTTAGTTTACTAAATTTGGAGTGGTATTGCTGCAGTTACTCGGAACGGTATCCTGTAGTAGTAGTTTGAAAACAATCAGAGACATTGTGGTCAGGGCAATGCTCACAAGCATAGTCCTCAGCAGTGATATGCCTCTCAAGAGATTTGAGAACTTGGCTATGGTGGTCGACGATAAACTGGTGGTACTGAATCAGGTATTTGATGTGATGGATAGTGGTGATGATGTCATTACAAAGGTCTGACTCCCACGAGTGAAGAACAGTCTTGCTGGGATTGAATCGAAATCTGGGCACAATACCTTTTATAAGGATTGGCCTTGAACAAACAAACAACCTTCTTTCTGTGTTGACAGTTGCCACATGGAACACCCCAGCCAAGGAACTTGCAAGGCTTTTTCTGGCTGCCCATGGTGCAAAGCGAGCAAGCAACCTTAGGCTGAGAGAAGTAACATTAGAAAGAATGAGAAAAACTAGTGAAAAAGGTGCTTACATCCATTGTGGCTGTAGAAAGCCAATGGACTTCTTCGGCATCTACAGGTCTCATAGTGACAGGATCAAAGGCAATGTCATGTGCTGAAAAATGGAACAGGAAACAGTTAGCAAGAAAATGACAGGAAGAAGTTGAGAATGTGACTTACGAGGGACTTTAGCAGCCACTTTGTGACCTAACTGAGCCTTCATCTGCCTGGTCATCTTCTTTGGTGGCTCTGTTTCTTCATTGTGGACATCTGAGGTTTCAGCCTGAGTCTCCATGGTGACAATTTCTGTGTTGTGTTTCCTTTTCTCTCCTCGCATGCGGGGGCCTTGAGTTTCATCTTCAACTATTGACAATTCAACCAAAGGAAGACAAGCTAAAAGATTTTGAGGTAAAACAAATGGGAAATTGAACGGAATAGTAGGAGTCTACCCACCAGAAACAGAATGATGACCAGGCCTGGGTTTCGGACACTTGGAAGGACTATCTGCCTTACCTGGTGATGCTGAAGGATTGGCTATGATGATGGTTTCATCTTCAGATTCATCCTTGTAGTTGTCTTCATCATTTTTGAAAGCAATGATGGGCTTGGGGACCCAAGTCTTGGTAACAATGGCTGGCTTCTTGACTAGCACTGCAACTGTTTTATGCTGAGGCTGAAATGAGAAAAAGCTGTTAAAGTTAAAACTCCCAGTCACTATGAGAAAACAAGGAACAGCACACCTTGGCCTTTTATTTGCCCTTAGATGGCGATCCAGATGAACCAGCAGTCCTATGACTTCTTTGGGTCTTGAAGGCTGGTGGGGGCTCATTAACTGAGAACCTCAATGCCTATTGCAAGGAACATCACATTAACCATTGAGTAACAAAAAAGTATGAACAGCATACCTCATTGGCCTCATGTAGGTTCACTGACAGCTGGTCCCAACTGGTGACATATAAGTCCTTGGGAATCTCAGCTGCCGTGAGCGACAGTGTATATGCAAAGTTGATAGTGAAGCCTCAATAGTTGGCGCCAGCCTGAGTCCTTGAAGACTCAAGGAGGCTGATCTAGAATGTGAGATCAGTACCATCAAAGAGAGGATCAATGAAATAAGGGGTACTCACTACAATAGATGTGACCTCCTTCAGGATCCAGACCCGACAAAGTGCTGGGACTGTCAGAGCGGTGCCCACTGAGAATACAGGCATAATTTTGGACCAGAGTCCCTGGAGATCATCAAAAGACATAGCAAAGAGACAGAATAAAGCAGAAAGTGAGAACTAGGAGATGAGACAAGTTGTGCAATGTGCACAGATGAATCTCAAAGAGCAAAAAAGAAAAACAAGGGTATAGGCCAAGTTGAGAAGACTTTTTGAACACAAGTTCAAAGTCTGCATAGAAAGCCAAGTTCTGGCTGCAGACTGAGTCTAAACACATGGTGAAGGCTGTAGACTGTCCTATGAAGCATAGAACTAAAGGATTCAGCCTCAAATATGAGGATTAGAACTGAATTCATCTCTACCTTAGAATAAAACAGATGTGACACGTATTCAACTATAAATAGTTTAATATTGATTGCTGCTGTCAAACCCTGAAAATCATCATGTGTAATTGATTTGTAAGACAATGCGATAATACTCCATGGGGACTTCAAATGTGAAGTGTGAGTACATCTAGAACTTGAATAAATAAATCAGAAAAGTACCACAACACTTCACTACTGAGTCTCGATGAGATGCAGGTGACTAAGGATGGTCACTATTATAGTGTAGGGGAGATGATACACTTGGCATCAGGCTATCCATAGATTTTGTGATTTTCTATCAAATAGTGCAGTCTACAAGTGGTACTAAGAGCTATAGTGAAGGCTTTACACTGATAGCTCAAGAACTACATAAGATAGTGGGCAAAGCAGTACCAGAACGGACTTAGAAGTGACATCTAGATGAGTCAACTCTATAAGCCTTCAGTACTGAATGCTATTCCCTGCCCAAAACAAGACTATTACTGTCAAAACCAAGAGACACATCTCAATGAGTTGCAAACCTAAAAGTAGACCATGAGATCTACCTTCATCCTGAAAAGTGCCTCTACATCCTCTGATATGTCAGCCACCCTTGACAAGCATATCTTGACACCCTCTGGATATGTTCCTATCCTCATGCTGATGTGGGGGTTTAATTCCAGAAACATAGAGTATGCTGCTGCAAAAGGTCAGTCCATAGTCCAGTGACATCAGCGGTACATACCAGTTCTTTGGAAGGGATGTAAGAAAAGGATTTTGGTGATGGGATGTGTATAGGTTGGGAAAATGGGCTGGAAGACATGGTGCTCATTTTGGTGATACACAGTGACTTCATTGGAAACCAAGTTGGCCATGACTGGGGCCAACACAGAAGGAGATGACAAGTGAGGGGTAGGAGATGCTGCATATCTTTTATATTCAAATCTGGCAACAGATCTAGATAATGCATTTTTCAATCCTGTGGAAGCATTTGTCTCTAGATGCCAGACTTCAGTTAAGGGGATGTGTAGTCTGGTACAGTACAGACATTGCAATCAAGGAGCATTCTATATGAGTCCTCCAACAAATTTTGATAAATTTAGATGTATTAAAACAACTTCCAATGAAATAGGAATTTTGAACTGGCTAAACTCACAACACAAGGTGCATACATCTGGACAAACTCAACGACCCCATCCTTCTTCTCTACCCAGCATGAACCCAGCTGCAGCCTAAGCAATTCAAAACCAAAATGGTCCACCAGCCTGAACAACTGCACATCAAATTCATGGAGTGGTGCCCTGTACTTTGACCACATGCTCTTGTCTGCCCAAGCTTTGACATGAAACCTGAGGGTCACAATCTCCAATTGTCCTGAAAGCAACATGGACAGCAACACCATTAACAGAACCAACTCTGTATCCCAGCATTGAATATTCAACTGTGTCAAATAATGACAGTTTTGAAAATCAAGAGTACTAGCTGCCCAGAGCTGACTTTCGCAATAATCTACTCCTAAAGTTAATATTTGTTAAAAATATTTGAGCAAGTCATGCACCGTTCTGTATAACGTTGAAGTGCACTGGGTCAATGGTTGAGCAGCCTGTTTCCTGATTTTGCCATCTATTGCACCTGCAGGTGCTACAAGGCATGTAGTGAATGTCATATGAAGCCTGGAACTGAACTTAGCTGATCATTTTACTCATACCAAACACATTCTTTCAATAAGATAAGACCATGATGATGGCTAGTACAGACTCAGCAATCAGCAGGCCATATTTTGGGCCAAAACTGACTCTTGCTCTCTATGTAACAGCAATTGGACACTGACTGCTGCCCATGGTGCTTGGCAGTTTTTGTGGATGTTGAATGTTGAAGGCTGTGGCAGCATGGCATGTCAGCTTTGTCTGGAATGTGTCCAAAGCGACGAGTCAGAAACCAAGCCTGGTCTTTTGGGGGATCATCCCCATTTGTACAGGCAACTTGAAGTGCCCACTTATCAACATGCTTTCTGTACGTGCATGCCGATCATAAGTCAGATTTCAATCCATTTGTCTCAGCACCATCGGGTTGCCTTATGTGTAAATTACAGCTAACACATGTTAATGGTCATTGATCACTAGAGTTGTATGACCTCAACACCATACCTGCATTATATGCCTTCTGAATGAACCCCCTTTTCAGTGTCCACCGACTTGGAGAACAGAAAAGGACAATGAGCTAAGGACATACTACTACCCAGTTCACCGGTTCAGATTTTTTGTTAGATTTACATTCAGACCCATGTCAAAATGCACACCCTTGGCACCACTCATTCCTGACCACAGGTACCAATTTTACAAACTAATATCTCACATCCATATTTTGTGGTTTTGCCTTATCTCAAATATTTGCTTACATGGTTGATCAGCCATCAAAGACACTTGAATGATGCACTTGTAAACACTCAGAAAGCACCAGCTGGCAACAGCCTGTGATATTTGCAATGTGTCCAAAGGGATCCAGAAATAGAAGCATGGTCTTTTTGGTACTTATCACTGCTTGTATCAAGTTGATTGGTTGCTTGGCTATAAGAGTGACTTGGACAACAGAAGGTGTAGTCCAGTAAGTGAAGACATATGCTGTATCTGGCGATTTGGTGATCCACAGGATCAACTCCTAGTCCCTTTAGCTGGGGCCACCCCATTTTTTGTCAATAATTCTTTTTGATTGCATCAGCCTGATTCCAATATCACCAACATTGAAGCTGACTGTACTGTAGCCAAACTGCTCAACATCCAAGCCTTCACAATGTGCATTCAGATTGTATTTAATCTGGACTCAATGAACCTGCCTTTTCAGTAGGACACCCACTTGGCACAAAAAAGAATGAAGGGCCTTTTTGCTTTCTAGACCCCAGTTCAAACAGAGTTTCAGGCAGGGTCCTATGGGCTATGCATCAGAATTAGAGACTGAATATGTCTCTGATAATTCTGATGGACAAGACCATCCCTGTCCATTCTGGTTGTGAATAAAATAATACTAATTTATCATACTGCACTTCACACGTAACAAAAGCTACTACTTCCCACGTCCTGTCTAATGACAGCAACACCAAGTTGCCCTGATCTGAAGACCTTTTTTCCCCTTTAGAAGTCAATCTAAGACCGCCAAACTTTGGCTTATAAGGTTTCTTTTCATGAGATTCCAGTGCAAAGCCTCCAATGTATATTCAATACCAGTCAGGATTTTACTCTGCGATCATTGCTGGTGCAAAATATACCAGTTACTTAGACCCCTCATCAGGCAGTCATAGCCCAACTGTAAGTTTCTATGCTTATTGAAGTCAGAGCTGATATATATACTTCTGATGATAGACTACACAATTCCCCTCACACTGCATGGAGAATCCAATATCTTAGCTTAAAATATGGAATTCTATAACTATTTATTTTTTCCAACATCTAAGCTGGAATATCAAAAGATTATTTTGAATATTATTTTGATATTCTTGTTTATTGAAAAAATATTGGAAATTTCTCAAATATCACAAATATATTGAAAATATTGTCTCAATATTCCAGAGCAACATATTGAAAAAATAAATAGTTATACAATTCAATATTTTAAGCTAAGATATTGGATTCTCCATGCAGTGTCATCCACTGGAGGGGAAAACAAAGATCTATTGCATCTCATTTTCAAAAATTCCATAGAGCTGGTTGCCATGTGGGCAGGTGACTTCACCTATGAGTGCACATTTATTATCTAAATCTTGTTCTTAAGCTTTCTGACCTGTGTATAATAGTGGCAAAGCCAATGAGCTGACCCCTCCACCCCTCTGGTAAGGCATATCTATTCTTGTGCTACATCTTATTTTCTCATCTTCCTTACTACAAAGAAGTAGAAGTACAATGTTGTAGAGTACTGTTCTAAAATCACAATTTTCAGAACCTATCCACGTGTGAGAAGGAAACTAGGCTACAAGGTTGTGAAAGAAATCATGAGGGAAGGCTGCCATAAGGTTGAAGTAACAGTAATACACTGGAGAGCAACAATATGTACACTGTCCTGGAGGGGCTGTTAATATCTTGAGATGTACATCATTCATCATGGCTGGCAAGTATTACATTGTAGATAGCATCTCTGAGACTAAACATTGAGCACGATTTTCAAGAACAGACAATTATAACACTAATCTTTAAAATTATGACTGTCTACTTCCTCCAAACTTCATGTAATTTGCTGCCCATCCTCTATGATGCTGAACCTAGCCAGCTACACAAACCCTGGTGCCCGATCATGATTTTCCAACAATGTTTGTGAAGCGACATGATTTCAAGAACCTCCCAACCTAATGTTTCATCAACACTCATGGTAGGACTAGTTGGTGAGGGCTAGCACATCCATGTGGCAGGTCTGAGTCCTGTGTTTTTTCTTTTTGAAAAATTTCAATTAGATTTAATCATAGGTACAACACAATGGTTGAAACAGCCCAGGAGCTACATCAAGCTATAAAATATATTTCTTTCACAAACACATGTCTTTGTTGTCTACCTGAGATCTTCCCAGAAGCAATACTTGGATAGATATTGCCAGGGTGGCCCACCATGGGAAAATATAGGTGGCAATCCGGAGATAATGACAGGAATGCTTGCTAAAGCTGTTTGAAAGGCAGGGATGACCAGTGCTTATACTGAGTGAGAGGTGCTTGGCTATCCAAAATTCTGCTTGTTGTGCAGAATATGGTGAGTTAACATTCAATGTTTTTGAGTACCGCTGCTTGGTGTTCCCTCAGCATGCCCTGAAGAACATGTGCTGAGCTACAAAATTGAATATCAGAAGAGGCCAAGAACCTTCAGCACCCCAGTAGCACCAATGTCCAGATCAAATAGGCTGAGCTAGTGTCAATGATTGGCACATTTTCAGGCTTGCTAAGTAATCGTGCATTGTCAAGGGCTAAAATATAGCCCTTTGGATCAATGATATGTCTCCAACAGGTGAACAACAAGTGAATGAACATGAGTTTTATCACTTGTTAGAGTGTTGACATTGGTATTGTTACAGGCACTCTAGGCTCACACTGGTGTGATCATTTGTCACATGGAGTAGAAATAGTTCATGATGCATGAGTGAGAGTTTCATCATGCAATATGACACGAGGCGAACTCATAGACCACAAGCTTGGACATGTGCAAGACTGAGTATTGTTGGTGTGATAAGGTAGAGTTGTTGAGACATAGCGATATGTGAGCATCCAAAAAGCAAAAGTAGGGGAGAATAATGAGAATGAAATGCAAGCACTGAGCAAGAACAATGTTGTGGTAGGAGAGCAGCAAAGCTCAATCCCATGAAACAACAACACAAGGGAATAATAACACAGGAACAGCACAAACAGGACAGGGAATGAAGAAAGGCTCAGTGAGTTATATAAGGCCAAAATTTAGAATGAGACACACAATGGTGGAGTCCTTGCTGTACATGATGGACCTGGCATGCCGCGGTATCAAATGAAGCGTTTAGTAACCACAGAGCAGTTAGAAATCGATGATGCAAAAGACACAGTTGACGATGCAATTGGCACAGGCACAAGTTACAAGCTCTGTGGTCGGACTCACTGACATGAGTGCAGGAATGGCGGAGTCAGACTTGGAAAGGAGAAGTCAAGCACATTAACAATTAAAGCCAGGTGAAATCTCAGTTAACTTCTGATCATGTTGCTAGATCTGTCCGGTTACTGTTTCTGTCATATCTTGTGCTTGTTTACTGTTTCTGCCATATCCCTGACCTGTGCACTTCTTATTTCTGTTGCATCCCATCCTTGTTGCTGTTTCTGTCCCTGGTGCTATCACAGGTGTGACTAACTCTTTGCATACACTGGGCCATACTAAGAAAAATCATGTTAGAATTTAGCTCCTTGATATGCTACAATGGAGAGTTTCTTGAACAAGATCTGGTAGAAGTCTGGCTGAGGACATGGCATTGGTATGTCTGACATTCACAAGGATATTATTTCACTGAAACCTATGCAATGTTTTCTGCCAATGCCAACCTTGCTTCTCCAAAAACAAAAGTTGTCTGATGCTGTGTCATCTGTACTATGGTATGACAACAATCTGAGCCTACACATGTTGCAACTAGGCTTGTCAGCTGCTTATTGCATGCACTAATATGCCACTATCTAGCTCATGCATGTGTTTTCACAGAATGTGTTCTTCAGCACTGATTTTTCATATAACAGCCTTAGCAGAGAATGAGAACTGCTTCAAAATGTCCTTCAAAGACACCAGCTGCTGCCAATGTATCGGCATTCACATACAACACAAACTTGTTTTACAGCCTCAACTCTTTTGTGCAGTAGGCATATTTACCTTTCAGTCTGTAACACTTGGCTGATATATGAAGGTTAACATAGGAGGCGTCGACATTGTCCCTACCAAAAAGTACAAAAAGCAATGTTCAGTCATCGTCTGACAGATGCACATACAGCAATTGGGTTTCCCTAGAGTCAGGAACGAAGTATATTGCGGTTGGTGTGTTTATTGTACAGCTAGCTATCACTACCTTTTCTGATGACATATCAAGCATTTAGAATGCTCTGCAGTTGAGGTAAATGACACCGGGTCTCAAGTTAACCCTGTATTCAGGTTATATATCTGGCATTTGGGGCAGTATCTGGTAACCTTTTGTGTTCTACACCATTCTTGATTTACTTATATCTGGAAGGCATAGCCTGACTATCTTGAAGGCATTTCATCAATGCTTGGGCTTTTTATATCCTGCTCTTTCCCTGCAAGGGTTGCTTGCTCCAGCTGGTGTTGAAGTTCTCTCACAAAGTATGTATCGTTCAATGCTCAATTTGATGCTGGGTCTAACTTGCTCTATCATTATAGATTATCTGACACCCTGTAGTCTGAAGCAGGGTACTACTTGTAAGGGCATAGGTACAGCAGGTCTTTTACCTGTGATGTTCACTGGACTCACATACACTTGGGCTAGGTGTTTGTTGGAGAGTAGACAGTGGAATACAATGAGGAGAGGCTCATCAGTTTCAGCCTTCTTTTTCCTCTGTTCCAAGTGCTGGTGAAACCTATTATGAAACTACCAGTGGGGTAAGCTACTTCTATTGATGTACTTGCTGTTGCATTTAAAGAGTTTCATGGTTCCTACTAGGACCCAGGTGGATCCATGGAAAGACCTGGGTCCAGGTTTTCAATTTATTAAAAAGTTGGACCCATGAGTTAACAGGTCCAGGTCAAAGCATTCTGAGATGGTTCTACCCATGGGTGACCTGTCTGGGACCCGCGCACACTTTATAGATAAAATTTGCGAGCTCTGGGAGGACTGAGAGGTCAAAAAAACATGAAAAACCTGCAAAAATACATGTAAATTCAGTTTAATACAGGTATAATTACTCAGGGGGTTGTCAGATCAATGATCAGAGGTCGCATTCGAATTCTGTGACCCAGAAAACCCTTAGACAACCATTTGGACCATTCACAGGGTGTGTCTGTGAACTAGGAAATAAGGGGTAAAAGATTGCAAGATGTAACAAAGTAGCTCTGGATGCCTACTGTGCATCGGGATCGACTCCATATATTGATTGGTGACTATAATCAAATTCTACACTATTGATAACATATAAAAGCCCACAGATGTCTTGAATTTGGCTCATATGTAACTTGTTGCAATAAATTGGAAAAGATCAAGAAAATGAAGAAAAGGCTTCGGACGCTTACCACGGCTCGAGATCATTCCCGATTTATGATTGGATGCTATAATCAAATTCTACGACCTCAAAAATACTTTACCACTGATGCAAATGAAATTTATGTGATGAAGCGCACTCAGAAAGAAACAGATGAATAACTGAAGCTAATATAAAAATAGTTTCCAATGGCTATTTTGGATCAGGGAGATGTCCGATCAGAAATCTGATGAGATATTCGGATTCAGCGACATCAAAAACCCCCATAGACATATGCTATATGTATAAAACCCATATGCACCCATAGCAAACCTGGGACCTGCACCTGTAACACCTGGGTTTTTAAGACCCAGGTCCGAGTACAGGTCCCAGGTCAGGCATTTTGGTACCTAGGACCTGGCAGGTCGGGTCTGGGTGCACCTGGGTAGGGAACCATGTGACTCTTTAGTTGCATTGACCTGATGTTCCTTTCTCAGGAAGATTTGCCATGGTTGTGGTAACTTCATTGATGACAAGGCTGTACTTCATCCGTAAATGGGTGAATAGATAACAAGGATCTACAATCATCCTGTTATGATTTATTCATTTTCCTTATCTAAGCGCCTCTTATCTTATCTAATCTTCGGCGCTTAGCTTATCTTATCTTTAGATCCGCAACTCTACGGAGTCTTCACCTTGCGACACAGTCACACTCGTCAGAGTGGAGTACTACTCCCAGATCACCGGGTACTTGCTGATTCACTTTCTAACATGGTGTATCCATTATTAGACCCTTGACTCTAGTATATAAGTAGCGTACTCAAAGCTGTATATTCCCTAGCTTTGAGCTAAAGTTTATTCATACCAAAACACTTAAAACTCTCGAGCTAAAGCCTTAGTCTTGGCAACTTAACCGCACGGGAACTTAGCAGTGACTGTTCGAACATGAAACAGCTGACTAATTATCTCAGTTAAGAGGTCGGGTCTAACAATTAGCTCAAAGCTTACTCACGCTCTCTAACAGGAGCATCCATGGAAAGCGACGACGCTAAAATTATAGCCATCTTGCTGGGAATACCTAGTGCCACTCTACTCTCTGTAGCCCTCCTCCTCGCAGTCAGGTTTCGTTACAGACCGCGACATCTAATAGAGGCACCCCGTACTCCACCACAAACTCCACCCTCCACAGTCACTACTACTCCTACCCCTGAGCCCGATGGCATCCCGCTCGAGCAGCTCCCACCCCGAGTCTTCACACCCATACCACAGAGACTGATCCCAATCGACGAGCTCTCTCGGGCAGGGATCTACGAGGAAGAGGTCGACATTTCTGAGTCGTCTGCTCCCGTCATCCCGGAGAGAGCAGCTCCTGCCTCTGCCCGAGGGAGCGCGCCAGTCATCACCATCGCCTCCACCATCTCTTCCTCGCCTGAGTACGTTCAGTACATCCCTCGTACTCCCTCACCCGGCACATATGCCCGATTCACCGAGCGGGTCGGGGGATTTGGCGTGGGCCACGACACCAGACCCATCGCCCCAACCACCCGTCACGATCCTTGGGCAAATCGGGATCCCACTCCACCACCCAACGCCGATATTCCCGCTGAGGAGTT
This sequence comes from Armillaria altimontana, assembly GCA_022818075.1. NCBI lineage: Eukaryota > Fungi > Basidiomycota > Agaricomycetes > Agaricales > Physalacriaceae > Armillaria > Armillaria altimontana. Next base: position 1,265,243 of record JAIWYR010000013.1, read on the forward strand.
CTGGGATAATATCACCATCCCCCTCAGCGCATACTTTGTCCGCTCTGGGCGCGAGGCACTCAGCCACCGTACCCCAACCCCCGTCGCAGCCGGGAGTGTCATACAGTGGGACCAGCCCATACAGAACCCCGAGTGGGCACCCGAGCCTGTACCAACAGTCAAGGAACCCGTCACCGGCCCTTCCTCCCTCCGCCCACCAAGGAACAGTGGCTGGCGAACTGTCACGTCCCCAGTCAGGTCCCCGCGCCGTCCTCCTCAGGCAGCCATGTGGGAGCGACTCAATCAGCGAGCCCAGCAGATCAGCGAGCAGTTAGAAATCCAACGACACCAGGGCTGTGTCGAGACAGAGTCAAGCACGGCCGTTGAGTCGCCACGCCACCCCCCATGTCCCTCGACCCCCTACCCCTCGCTCATGATCGATGGAATCCCAGAGTCGTCCACCGAGTCGCTGCGCGAGCGTCCACCCCAAAATCCCCATCGCAATGACACTAACTGAAGCCATTAGATTCTACGAGGAAACGTTTGATGACCTAAGTATAGGTATACCGGTTATTTTATTACAGGCGAACTTCCGGGATATATATGATAACTTCGCCTACGAACTTCCTTTCGTTCCAGACTGGGGAACTACCCAAGCCAGGAACGAATATTTTATGAAAAGACAGAAAGGACTCCCAGCAGACGACATACTACAGTACGAGGCGGAGCGAAATGCTCACCTCCTGTGGAATGAAATACACCCAAACGCCAGAATGGAGGAATTCTCCACCTATGAAGAAGCCGCAATTGAAATCGAGATCCAGGAACCAATGCCGGATGAACCACCGGTACCGCCTCCTCGAACATCGATAGGAACCTTCTCCTATGTCAGGGGACAGGAACCACCAGGAACGTACACACGCGGCTACGCACCATTTGCTGGCGGCAGCCACGGAGCCGCTGGAGATGGCGCTCCCAGAGCCGCAGTACCCGCGCCGCCTCCCGCCCCGATTAGATATGCGCTCCCTCGGTATCCTGCACCACTGGCACTACCAGATCTGCCAGTACCCTGGCAACTAGTCGACGGAGCCGTTGCCCCCTATGACGAATTTAAACCTAAAATTCTCAAGGAGGTCGACAACTTCAAGGGTGATTCTAACGACATCACCCGATTCTTCCTAAAGTGTGAGCTGCACTTTGAAGTGTTCAACCGACACTTCCGCCACCACCCTCACAAAGTCGTCTTCTGCGTCTCGCGACTCGCTGACGATGCTGAGAAGTGGTGGGAGTTATGCGCACAGGTCATAGGAAGGGATCAAGCGACTGGGGACCAGCTATACCCATCTTATGAAGACTTTAAGACGGAGCTCAGCAATAGGTTCTGGAAGGATGCCGACGCGCGGTTGAAGTATGCGCAGTGGGAAAAACTTAGGCAGGTGGACTTCAAGGACGGCGACAAGTTCTTCCAGCAATTCAAAGAGCTTGCCTACCACGCCAAAATACGCGACAATGAGCAGGCCATGCTCCATCAGGTCATGAAAGCCGCCCGCCAGACGAGTAAAAATACAATATACTCGGCTGACGGAGACGTGCCAATTGACTACCAAAGATGGAAGGCACGCCTACTCCGAATCAATTACAACTGGCACCTCAAACAGGCAGAAGGTACGACGACAACCCCAGCGAGGCCCCAGACGACACAGAAGATGACCACACATGCTAAAGGAGGTCAAACAGCAGCTCCAGCGCCGCCTGTATCGTCAACGATGACAGCTACAGGGACGACATTCGGAGGACGTGGTAAGCCAATGGATATCGACACCACTCGGGCAGCCGCAATATGCTATAGATGTGGCAAAAAGGGCCACTTCAAGCGCGACTGCCCGCTATTGCCTAAAACCTGGGAAGAGGCGTTTCGACGGTTGACAGATTACTGGGACCGGTGGTCGACGGAAGAGGCGACACTCTCCACGATCGAAGAAGTAAAAGAAAGCGCCGAGAAGTAAACAATTCAGCTTACTCAGTGACCAGGGACTTAGTTTTGGCTGGTACGCCTATCGCAATTCATAACTGTACTTATATGCCTGTAGTAACCACCGCGCATTCGAATATACCCACGACTTCACAATCAGACCAGAAACTAAGCAAGAATCGAATCCAGGACCCAGACGCCGTGGTAGTTTGACTACTGACGGATAAACGTTCGGCAAGTAGCCCATTGTGGGCGAAAGCATCAAATGACAAGGCACCTACCATAGTGCTACCCATCATAATGGTTAGACCGGATGGGGCAGGGGAACAAGCACCTCTTTCAGAGGGTTTCGCCCCCCCTGACGAAGCGGCTCTATGGGGTCCCAGCCTCGCTGGGAGTCATGAGGAAATAGCTTCGGCGAAACCTCCCCTGGTAAAAGAGAACACCGTACGGCTACCAGCAGCTATGGACAACCAGAAGATCGAGGACGAACCGGACTCCAGTAAGTGCCCCCCCGACCAGTTGCCAATGCCTGTCGTGACGTAGGGCGACTCGGGGATGGGGGAACGACGAAAGCAACGAGGGATCCGGTGGCCATTGAAACCACCGGCTCGAGGGAACCAGGTGAAGGTGACTGTCAGCCTATGGTGAGAAGCGAAGGCAATTGCAGTATGGCGGCGTCAGCCCAACCTGTTGCCCCTTCATGGGGTGACTCCCTCGAGAAATGCACCTCACGTTCCATGACCGACCTGAAAGCCGTGGGACAGGAAGCTGCTGGCGCCCAGGCAGTGCAAAGGGGGCATAAGGTAACTTCCGAGGAAGTACCCGACAACGAGGACATTACCAGTTTCATGATGAACAAGAAGACTAATTTATCTTCCCCTTTAGAAACAGTGGTGACCTCGCCAACAGTAGTCGAGCCCTCACAGGTCGATGTGATGGCTAGAGAGGCCCCACAAATCTCGCGCACTTATACTAAAGGCGAGACGTACAACGAATGGCTCAAACCATTCAGACCGGAGTGGACTCTGCGCGGCATAGTACAAGCCAAGACGGAGTCAGAGGCGAAGGCGATCCTAAAGAATTGGATTCACAAGACATGCGCGGAAGAGGTGGTCGATGAAATGATCGAAGGGATGAGAAAGGCGAACCGGATTAACGCACTTTGGTGGCTCGAAGAATTACGACAACCAAAGCTGTACGTCTGCACGCTAAGCGGGAAGGGAAAGGACCTGGTCATCCCCGTCATACTCGGGAAATCAGGAACCATTTTCCAAATTCCAACCACCGCATTAGTAGACAGCGGATGTACCAGTAGTGCCATCAACCAGGCATTCGTCGACCTCCATCACATCCTGACTCATGCAACAGCCACACCAATCATAGTCTATAATGCTGACAGAACCAAGAACTCGGGAGGATCAATCACACAATACGCCGAGATCGAATTGACGATCGGAGATCATTTGGAACGAATAGATCTAGCCATCACGGATCTCAGCGATAGACAGATCTTCCTCGGTCACGATTGGTTAGCTCAGCATAATCTGATCATCAATTGGAAGACAGGTGGATTAACATTTGCACGATGCGAATGCCGCAAGAACCCGTTCACATTACCCGATGCAGACCCCGACGACAGGTGGGACGAGGAACTTGAGGAGGGAGATACCATACTTGCAGTAGATTTCACGCGGGCTATTCTCATACGTGCTCATCACGCCAATGACCTAGCTGCCGCAGCCAACGCAGACAAGAAAACCAAGACGTTCGAAGAAATGGTCCCAGAATGGTGTCAGGATTTCAGCGATCTATTCGACAAAGATAGCTTCGATGAACTCCCTGAGCCAAAGACGTGGGACCACGCCATCAAACTCATTCCAAATGCGAGCGCCAATCTTGACTGCAAGGTCTACCCTCTCAACCGAACTGAGCAAGAAGAGCTCAACAAGTTCTTAGACGAAAACCTCTCAAGCAGACAAATACGACCCTCTAAATCGCCCATGGCTTCCCCCTTTTTCTTTGTCAAGAAAAAGGATGGCAAGCTGCGACCAGTACAAGACTATCGCAAGCTCAACGAGATGACGATCAAAAATTGTTACCCGCTTCCTCTCATCTCAGAGCTTATGGACAAACTACGAGGGGCCAAATACTTTTCCAAACTCGACGTACAATGGGGATACAATAACGTACGCATCAAAACTGGTGACGAATGGAAGGCGGCATTCAGAACTAATCGAGGGTTGTTCGAACCCACGGTTATGTTCTTCGGACTTACCAACTCGCCCGCCACCTTCCAGTGGATGATGAATGATATCTTCAAAGACCTCATTGCATCTGGCGCCATCATGGTCTACCTCGATGATATCCTCATCATGTCGAAAACCAAGGAAGAGCACCGTCATATTACGTGCGAGGTTCTAAAGGTCTTACACAAAAACAAGCTATTTCTTAAAGCAGAGAAATGCGAGTTCGAGACCTTGGAGACAGAGTACCTTGGAGTCATCATCAGTGAAGGGAGCATCCGCATGGACCCAGTCAAAATCGCAGGGATCGCCCAATGGCCTGTGCCAGCCAAGAAACAGCAGCTCCAGTCGTTCTTAGGCTTCACCAACTTCTACCGATGTTTCATCCAAGGATATAGCAAAGTCGTCAAACCAATGACACAGCTAACAGGAAACGATCCATGGAAGTGGGGAGAAGCGCAACAGAACGCGTTCCAGGAGCTAAAGAGACTGCTGGCCGAAGAAGTGGTACTGGCAATACCCACGGAGGAAGGAAGGTTCTGCGTAGAGGCGGATGCAAGCAAAGGAGCAATAGGCACGGTGCTGTCGCAAGAGCAGGATGGAAAATGGCGCCCAGTCGCATTTTTATCCAAGTCTCTGACAGTGACGGAGCACAATTACGAAATTTACGACAAAGAGCTGCTGGCAATCATGCTATCGCTGGACAAATGGAGACACTACCTAATGGGAGTGGCTCAGGACTTCGAAATCTGGATGGATCATCAAAACCTCCAGTATTTCAGAAAGCCCCAGAAACTCAACCGACGACAAGCGTGTTGGGTAACTGAGCTAGCCGAATACCATTTCACGTTGCACCATAAACCAGGGACCGCCAACAAGAAAGCTGACTTACTAAGTCGGCGAGCAGATCATGAACAGGGAAAGGAGGACAACAATGAGGTTACCGTCCTCAAACACGAACACTTCCGGGCAATGGTCATGCCAACAATTGAGGAAGTTCATATTAAAATCAAGCAAGCCATGCTCGACCACCACCGATGGGACAAGAACGTTGCCGCCTCTCTCAACCATGATCGAGGGATGAAGCTAGATAACAGTTTGATCTTATACGATCGCCATATCTATATTCCCCAAGACCATGCGTTACGAGGAGAAATAATTGTGATGTCTCATGACCACATCACAGCGGGGCACCCTGGCATTGAAAAGACCAAAGAGCTCGTCTTACGAGAATACTGGTGGCCCAGAATGAAAAGAGACATAGAAAACTACATCCACGCTTGCGAGACGTGCCAACAAACCAAGTCAAGCACTCAAGCAAAAGCGGCGCCACTCCATCCTAACGCCATACCCTCCTGACCATGGACTCACATCTCCATCGACATGGTTACTGGTTTACCTCAGTGCGATGGTTACGATGCTATCCTAATGATCGTCGACCGTTTCTCTAAGGAAATCATACCGGTAGCATGTACCACAGAGATGTCATCGGAAGGGTGGGCCAAAATCCTACGAGATGAAGTCTACGCCAAGCACGGAATGCCACAGGTCGTCATCATCTCAGACCGAGGCACCATGTTCGTCTCCAAATTCATGCAGGATCTCTACAACTTGCTACAGATCAAGGCGAATGTATCTACCGCCTACCACCCCCAGACAGATGGACAAACGGAGCGAGCGAATCAAGAGGTTGAAAAATACCTCTGAATCTTCGTCAACCATCTCCAGAACGATTGGGTTGAATGGCTCGCGCTTGCAGCCTTCGCCCATAACAACCGCACTCATTCCGCCACAGGCAAAAGTCCTTTCGAGGTTAACTATGGCTTTCATGCTGACATCCTCCCTGGTGCTAGACCCCGCGTGCCCTTTAGAACACCGGCTTCCACCACTTTCATTTCAGAAATGCAGAAAATCCACGAGGAAGCAAAACAAGCCCTCGAGAAGGCCGCCGACCAAATGAAAGCCCAATACGACAAAAAGAAACGACCTGCCGTCGAGTACCAAGTAGGAGACAAGGTGTGGCTCAACACGACCAACCTTAGTCTCCCACGTCCCAAGAAGAAACTCGCAGACAAACGAACAGGTTCATTCCCAATTGTCGCAAAGGTCGGAGCATCAGCGTACAAACTGAAGCTGCCGATGGGCTGGCACATCCACCCCGTATTTAACGAGTCCCTCCTTACCCCATACAGTCCGCCCGCTTTCCCTAACCAAGAACAACCACCTCTGCCACCGCCAGATCTTATTGACGGTGAGGAGCACTACGAAGTCGAGAAAGTCCTCGACAGTAGAGAACGCAAGGTTAGAGGAAGAGCAGGCGAACCCTCGCCCTGGGTCACAGACTATTTCGTCAAATGGAAAGGATATGGACCTGAATCAAACAGTTGGGTATGGGAGGATAACATGGACGCTCAAGAACTTATCGATGACTACCTAGCAGAAAGGTTAAACCGCACAGACTCAAATGTAGATTGGCAGTCCTATACGGATCCATTCACAGGACGAAGAGTGTGGTACGACCAAGAGCTAATGTGGGATCTATTTGGCGGCAATGACGACCCTTCGACATACTCGAAATCGCCATACGAACGAACAGAGATTCCCTAGACCAGTAGCTACATCGATGGAACCGTCATCTCCACGATCAGGATATGCGCGTGTTTGGCCAACTTCCCCTCTCCTACTTCCACCTAACTGGCACTCCTCCTCTTCGTTCGAATCCCTGCGTGTGGGAGACAAAGAAAAGAGGTCGCACACAGTTAGGCTGTGGCTCTAAAGTTGAGTCCGGCATAGTAGTGATGCTTAGAAGGGCGCAAACTCATGAAAAATCAACGAGACGATCCATAACAGCAGTCGGGACGCCTGCCTTAAAGAGGAGGTAATGTTACGATTTATTTATTTTCCTTATCTAAGCGCCTCTTATCTTATCTAATCTTCGGCGCTTAGCTTATCTTATCTTTAGATCCGCGACTCCATGGAGTCTTCACCTTGCGACACAGTCACACTCGTCAGAGTGGAGTACTACTCCCAGATCACCGGGTACTTGCTGATTCACTTTCTAACACGGTGTATCCATTATTAGACCCTTGACTCTAGTATATAAGTAGCGTACTCAAAGCTGTATATTCCCTAGCTTTGAGCTAAAGTTTATTCATACCAAAACACTTAAAACTCTCGAGCTAAAGCCTTAGTCTTGGCAACTTAACCGCACGGGAACTTAGCAGTGACTGTTCAAACGCGAAACAGCTGACTAATTATCTCAGTTAAGAGGTCAGGTCTAACACATCCATGGGTGAATATAAAAGTCTACAAAGTGTTTCATTGCTACCGAAGACAATATTTCCAGAGTGAGACACCAACTCTCCCATATAAAATGCCCCTGCAGAAACTGATTTCCTCCACCACAAACCTTTACAAACATGAACCAACTGTGCTCTACAAACAACAACACATGCATGTTCCCCACTCCCATCCCTGTTAAATACCACAACCTCAGTTCCTTCTTTGCCGCATGTGGATTCATCACTGTCATCCTCCACTATTGCCCCATCAACTCAAGTGTGCAGTATCCTGGCGCACTGCTCAGGACGTTCAGGATGTGATGCTCCTACAAGCCATGCATCAACTTATCAGATAAACAGATTGCTTTATATCATGTACTGCTCTTTTAAATATTTTTATCACATCCAATAAAACAGATCTCATATCTCACCTATGCAGAGCAGCCCACCCTAATCTCAGGACTTGGCATCTTCAGATGGAGGATCCTGATTAACAAAGGGGCTCTCACTGCCACTACCTGACATCTAGTGAGTATTTCGTACACAAGAACACAACAATAATAAAATTTATTAACACTGAAAGTAGGGTTTGCCCTGCAGTGGGATCAGTATGAGTTATTGACAACAAAGGAGCCTGTGGTCAAACCTTCTTGAGGTAAGAATTGAAGCTATGAGGAGGGATTTCTGAGGTGATATAAATTACAGAGGCAACTATAACAAACTACTTAAACAATTTAGGCCTGAAAAATGCATCCCACAGCACTTCTTTCTTCACATCTGCCTCTCTAGTTTCATTCTGCTTGCATATTTTGTACTCGACTCTGAAAACTTGAACAGGTGGTTTCTTTAGTTGATCATGGCACTTTGGGCATGTGAAGAAGAGTCTAGTAGTTGCATGAATGATCTGCTTCATCACCACCACGAGAAAGTTTATCACATTCCATAGATGTTGTGGAGGGACTAGACTAGTGTCTTCACTCAGCATCATTTTTTGTGTCAATAATTCTTCTAATGACTGTGGCATATTACATCCTGACTCCTGAGCCAGTTCAGAGACACCACAATATCAATATAAGGTGGGGATTCTGCTGTTAGCCACCATACAGATTATTCTTATACTTAGGAACATGTCTCTCTGCAACAGTCCTGTGGAAATCAGGACTACATTCTTCATCTCACAGTCACACATGACCACTGTGACTAGGACCATTGTGAGTACTTCTGACTCAGAGAGTTCCTGGCTCACCAGGTTCTGACTCTCAGCCAAAGCAGACCCTTATTGTTCTAAATGCCTAGCTTCACTATCACTTGTCTCCAAATCGTTCTATCAGATCATAAATCTGACCAAATGGTCCCACCTCCGTCTCTGCTGTGGAAGTGTCTCAAGCATCCTAGGGCTACCTCTACATGATGCACAAGATGCTTTGGATTTCTTCATGGACCCTCTCTGACAACATCTCCTGCCTTTTATCTGTTCCATGGATATCATCGCACCATACAATGTCTGGCATATGTCTTTCCCTGCAAATGATCGAGACTGAGCCACAGAGGTCATGACCCTCTTTCCACGTCTGTCTGACATTGCCTTGTTCAATGTTGTTCTCGATGTCCTTCCAATGGTGAATGGGATAATCAGCCAAGTCAGGTGCATAGATTTAATATTCTGCTGCTCGTCTCGTTTGGGAATGAGTGTGTTCCTGAGTAACTTTGGAGAGCTCGATGACCTATGTGTTTCATGTCCTGGGCCTACTATCCCCATGGCTTTTTTCCTTCTTGTCAGGGTTCCTGTGCAAACAGATGTAGCCCTGTAAATTTACTGGGGGAGACACAGACAATAGACACCACCTAGATGCTTGTCACCCACCATCAAAAGCCTTCACATTGTTTCCTCCACCTTGAGAGTTAATCCATTGGCTTGGTTCACAGACCCCAGGTCTTTTTAGAAACCCAGTGCAATTCAGACATTGTATTTACATGCAAGGTCCATTGATAATCCTGGACTAAAAGAGTTCCTGAAGATTTCAAAAAACTCTTTACACCACCTGAACATTCGAACAACGAGTAAGCATATCCTCTTCTTATATCAGTAGTCTGATGAGTAAGTTTTCCTTATTGTAGTGACAGAGGCCCCCTTCTGCTTTATTGCTGCTGAGAAGGTATCAACCTTAAACCTTGCCACAGATGTGAAAAACATCACCCAGATCTACCATTCCCTACAGTCACTCCCTATAAGGTCTGACGTTGAACATCTCAACATCACCATTCATAGGTGTCCCTTTGAGCCAGAGGTTCCTGCAGTCTTCAAATTGCTACCAAGGCTTATTGCCAAGAGATGTCATTAGCTTGAAGAGCTCACAATTGGCTATGAATCAAGAGTATTCAACCAGATGAAACTAGCTGAGGTCACTTTGGTATTTTTGCAAAATTGTCAGACAACCTGGCAGCATAAAACTGTGTCAGACCTGTATTCTGGTTATCAAGACTTCTTGACTACAGCAGTTCCAGCCCTTCAGACTGGTCCCTACATGGTCAAAGATAGGCAGAAAATACTTGTCACTAGACTGTAGGTCATTCTTACCTTTATTGTTCTGCCTTGAACTCATATTATCCGGTGTCTGCAGGAAGGAAGAATCTAGAACCATATTAGAGTGTACAGCAAATCATTTCCTTCTTCCAATAGAAGTTCAGGAATGGTAAAATAAAACCATGTCACCTCTCCCAGTCCTCACTCGCTTAAAGACAATCTTGCCAGTTGAAGTAGTGTCAATTCTGAGTCCTATGTATATAAGATTTCGGTTATTATGCAAATCTGAACTTATTATGAGAAAATCTATTTGAGGAATCATGGCATTTGCCATTTTGCTCACCTCAGCTTACTGTGGGAATTATTTCTATTCAGTCCTGCCTTTTCCCAAACTCATCCTCCAATACTTTCCTTTACTGATCTGAGCTCAGTGTGAGATTAATTTCTATCCAGTTGCGTTCCTGCTTCCGGCTGCTTCCATGGTTGCCTCAAGGTCCTTAGCAACTTGTCGAACAAGGTCATGTTTGAGAGCTTGGAGCTCTGGAGCAGGTGTTGTCACTCCCATCGAGTCCATACTGTCTTCAGCTTAAGTCGCACTTCACCTTTCCCAGCAAAGGCAGCGCAGTTCCATAGTTCTGCTTTGCCACCCAGGTTCTCGGTGGAGACATAAAGTCACTGTTCATGAAGTGCGGTATCTTCCCTTTCCTCTCACCAAACCCATGATTCCATACCTACTTTGAGGCATTGCCCATGCACACAGTTGTGGTGTTGTACACACTGAATCACTGATCTGAAGTACAACAATATTTTCTTCAATACTACTATGTCCACTGAAGACATTGACAAGCTTCTCACATCCAACCCATCTCATCAACATCCCCTTGAATACTCTTTCGAAGGGTTGGTAAATGCCATGGTCTTGCAGCCATATCCGATCTCCAGTCTGCAAGAGGCCTTGCAGCAAACTTGTGTGGTGGCCAACTTTGGCAGTGGTAACTTCAAACATGTTGTGTGTGCCACCTCATTGCTCATCTATTCTTACAGTGCAGCTCATCAACACCTGCAGCCACAAAGAAATTTCCCTTTGCCCTCCCAAAGTAATAATTGGTGGATCATAGGATGAATGGCAAGGTGGACATATGAACATTCAGATGCTTGGTACATGTTATACTCTTCAATCCACCATTGCCTTGTTGACAAACATGTATTCAAAGGTCTTTCAACTCATCACTGGCAGTGCTCTTTTCAAGTATATACCATGCCCAAAACATGGCCTTGACAAGCTGAACTTCAGGCTCTATCAGATGATATGAAATATTGGCAAAGACTTTAGATCACAACAGCTCTCAGTGAACCCATTGGCTGACCTAATCTTCAATTTGAGCTGTACGTGTGCATTTCTGAATCCCAATGTCACCACTCATTTTCCATCTCTATAGGTAATCTCAAAACCAATCCACCAATACTCCATTACTCTTTCAACATATCCATCGAGAGGTTCAAAGTTGTAGAGGAGGTGGAGATTCTCCCCTTAGCTATAGTTCAAACACATACAAGAGATACACATACCATGTAGCCCCACCACTGTCAATGGTCTTCATGGTGTATAAGACTACCAAGCCCGACAAAGCTTTACAGGTCATAGTCAATGGACATGTTGATGAGCCTAGACTTTCATGGCAATGGCAACACCCAAAACTTGGAGAGAGCTTAGGCAATTAATGTAGCAACACAGCAATCAAGGCAATGTGTGTGCAAGTGGTTCGGTGCACCTCCGTGCGGTCAATTCCTCAATAACACAAGATACACTGCGACTTTTCAGTCAGCAAAGTAGTACTCTTGGTCAAGGAGTACTAATAGACGTTGGCTGTAAGCTGGGAAGGATCTCAATAAACGAGATGGGATGGAATCTGGTATGACTTGAATACCAAGAAACCATGATAGAGACTGTGAAAACGGTCTAGAAACCATGAAAATGGATCTAGTAACCATGGCAATGCTCTAGAAATTGTAGCAATGGGCTAGAAATTGTAACAATGAGCTAGAAATCGTGGGGGTGGACTAGAAAACGTGTCCAGATGGTGTACTGTGATGCTGAGTCAAAACAATGGCAATAAATGTGTGGAAACTGCCTTGGAACTGGAAGAAAATGTAGCAACTGTGGTGCTGAGTGGGGTGTTGCAGCAATAGATGCACAGCAACTCTGAACAATGATAAAGACGAGGGGGATCCTATGGAGAACAATGCTGACTGGGCCTACATGGAGGCAATACTGAACTGGGCGATGAAAACGATGGCGATGTAGAAGGTGAAAGCAATGAAACAATCCTATGTGGTGAAAGTGAAGCGATGTTGCAGCATTAAAAGACAAAAGCAAGTTATTGACGCAAGATTTCATGTATTGATGCAATATACAAAGCGGACCAACAACATTAAGAGTAAAGCAAGCGGTGAGGGATAACTTGGAGTAACTGTAGCTGACTGGAAATGCCATAGTCTTGTCAACTGGGTAAGAACTTGCTCTAAAAATGTGGTATCTAACTAGTTTTTATACTACAAGTCCGGTTTTTATAAATAGAATATTCATCGGAGTCTTAGTAAGGCTGTAAGTTCTTGGCTTTGTAATAGCCATAGTAAACATATGGAATCTGAGGTTCTAAAGTAACAGCAAGTCTTTGACATTGCCATGTATGGATGGAAACTGTGTGGTTTAATTGAGCGATGAGCGGATCATGAGGTGCTGTTTAGCTGCGGATTATTGAGCTGCAGTTGCCATGCTGAGGTGTACACTTGGGTCAATGATAATTCGAGTTCTTGGCACTGTAACAGCCTTAGTAAACATGGTCTGTAGTTGCCATGGCTGTAATTATCGTAGCTGGAAGGGTACTCACGTCAATCACGTTATTTTATGAAATGATTGATGAGCACATCAACTAGGTGCTTCTGAGTGATGTGGCAACTCTATTTTAGGATGATTGTTGATCAAAGGTGCCTTGCCATGATGGGATACAGTAATTGTGATGTGAGGCGAGCTGGGAAGGATAACGGAGTGTGTGAGGAGTGGATGTCACGGTTTTAGGATTGTATCTGGGTGTTTGTGGCCTATACTGCAAAAATCCATGGTATTATCAAGTGTTGGCAGTATTATGGAGTGTGTGAGGATTATAATGGCATTGTTTCGAAGATATTGGGTGATGAATGGGTAAATCCATGAATTCTGAGCATACAGAGCCTGGAGGCTCATCAACATAATGCATTACAAACTAGTGCAGGTGTCATGTATTATGGAGAGAGAAATTTCATGGCTAGGTTTGTAGATGTTCAGAGGTGCATGTGATGCAGTGGTAGCATACAACTGGGTTGGCAGTCACTTTCAGAAGGGTACCTCAATGGTGTGAATATAACACAAGATGGCACAGGTAGCCCCCCCTCCCCCTTTGTCTTCATGTATTGCCCAGCCAGCTTATGAAACAGTGTTCAGACCCACTGGTACCAGGACAATGTGACTCCACTCCTGCCAGACCTTAACCTGGACAAGGTGTTGACTGGTCTGGCCAAGACAATGACTGGGTTCAACGACTTTGAATGTCGATGTTGACTAATTCGACAAATAGCAAGACATTGATGGGCCAAACTAGGATGATAAGCACTATTCCACTATACAGAAACTTCTGTTCAAATCCCACTAAAGTATTAGCCTATAGAGCTGTCTTGCACTTGCTCTCCATTGTATCCAGTGGGCCAAAGCATCTTGAAAGCATCTATCAATTCTATGCTAAGATTCATTGCATTGTTACTTGTTATTGTACAACTAGCGGGTGAGAGCCAGCTCATACGGTGCCAAATCTGAGTCCTATTTTGGTCACTTCTCAACAGGACCTTGAAACTTCTGCTCTTTATCATCCCACTGGATGATAGCATAATTGAGAAAAAATCACCTCTCTGCATGTAGTCTTTCCTTTAAATTGTTCTAAGAGTATTTGCCTTGGTATGTATCTTCCAACCATGGTTCAGGGTCAGTCTGGCTCTATATTTGCTGCTTCAGGGAAAAGTCTCGCTGATGGCGCATAGGATTGAGCTAGGGAGGAAGTCAATGCATCAAGATATAGTAGGATGAACGGAGGGATATACCATCCTAGGGTACTTGAGTGCCCATCCTCTCTCTGTGTCATTTTGGTCATCATCTTGTTGTCTTCTAGGTCCTGCTCACCAGATGTCGATATGTTGTGTCGGGATATAATTGAGCCCAGCTAAAGGTCAATTAACCATGTTGGAGGTGGTCATTCAATGGAGATGGTTCTGTATGAAAGGGCAACTACAGAAGTGGTCATGGTGAGTTTTTGAGAATATAAGTAAACAGTGTCACACCTGCAGCGTATCTAAGGGTGTAATTTTGCAAAAAGTCATAATTTACACTATAGCAAGGCAGAGGCAGAGTGAGCAGACTGACAGTGCAAGTGGCATGCAAAGAAGCAAGGTCACAGAAGCAGAGAGCTCTATGATAGAAAAAGAAGCAGCGGAATTAAAACATGAGGACTTCGTCATTGCACTGTACCTTACAGGCATGCACGGCAACAAGGCCAAAGAGCTTGCTTGCTTGCAAAACCATCTGTTGGCAGTAGAGAACTCAGCCTCAGTGGGATGTGCTTGTACATGGGCTGAGACTAATTTAGATAACTATGCATCGGCAATCTATGATGTGTGGTCCCTGGAGATCCAGAGAAATGATATCATGTGTGGAATAATCAAGAGAACCCCGGGCATGGCCTAGAAACAGGATTTGGCCAATGGAAGTAGCGAGCGGGCTTGAAGTCCAAAGCATTCCTTGGTTACCGAGCCTAGAATATGACGCTGTCACCTTTGGAGCAGACCTGAAAGCTGAATATGAAGTATGATCGGTGATTGAGGATTAAGCAGCCATTGAGTGCATGCTCATGGACTACTCTGCTGCTAGGGCAAGCGACATTGACATCACTTAGCTCTTTGAGACTACTAAAAAGAGGAACAAGCGGCATGCTGCCTAGAGTGCTGTGCCACCTCGGATGAGGAATATTCGGCCAACAAAGAAGTAAATTACTAAAAATCTGTTTGTAACAATCAATCTCCAGTAGTATAAGTAGAGTAGATTTTCACATATTAAGCCAAGCTACCTACCTCCCACGTAACGTAATAAAGTTTCAGTTTGGATCTGGACTTGTTGTGCTGCATAAGAGTTAGTGACCTTGAGTCTTGGCTATAACACAAGTTTAGTGAGCTCACAGAGAAATTGAATAAGAGAGAAATTTTGGATACAAACTTCGGTTTACTTGAGATAAGAAAGAGATTTGGAAGCAGTGACGCTGCACCTGTCTCAAGAGGTTTACTTGGTTACATTTGAGAGAGAGCTCTGTTCCTTTTCTGGTTCAGTGTAAGAGAAAGAGATTGTGTTGTGCCAGCCTCTGTGTAGGTCTAAAAGTAGTTGCAAGGAAATCAGCTGGATTGAGCTGTTCTAGCACTTGCACAAAGTGTGACAGGTGTGCGCAGTTGGACCTTGCGGCACCGTTGTTAGAGCGAGCACACTATGTGTGAGGACTTGCAGGGACAGTTTTGAAAATAATTGAGAATTGATTGAGAGTGCTGAGGGCCTCTATTGTGACGAGTTTGGGAGTTAGGTTTAGCAACTAAGAGAAAGGCAGCATCATGCGCAGATTGGATCTTGCGGTGGGTCGTACTTAGCGAGCTCACTGACTGAACTTGGTTGTTTTACGGATCTGCGTATCCATGTGTTTTGTTTGTTGAAATATCCTTTGCCTTGAGGGTTGCATGGTTCGCCGTGCTCTCTTGTAAAAGCTCTGAAGAAATAGAGAATTTGAGATTGGCTTGATAACACTACATTGTTTCGTGCATCATTCTAGCGAGCTCACTGAGATACTTTGAGATACTGTTGGCGCGCAAGTGGAATTAAATTCCTTGCTCCTCTCCACACTTAGAGAGATTGTGTGTGTGTGTGTTTTAGTGGAATTGAGTGTAGGGTTAGTGTGTGTTCATGCTAGGCCATGCTTAGTTTCACTGGTGCCCATCACCAGCCTCATCAATGGGATGGACATACCTACCCTGGTGCATTCCCATACAGTCATAGAGTTTGATTAAGTATAACTATGGTCTCAACCAAATACTATTTTAATCTAAAAATATCTTAATCACACTGTTTAATCACACATTTTTAATCACTCTATCATAGAACAAACTATCTATACATCAATGGTGTTGTGATTAAGCCAGAGTTGATCACCTATGATTAACTACCATGATCAAACTACTCGAGTGCTGCATTAATAAACAAATAACAACTGGTTTAATAGACTTGGCTCTAGCAATGGCCAAAGAAATACTCAACCACAACCATCCTGAGAGTTATACACCTCCCACAGTCTTTTCATATGATTGTGTTTGCCAGTATTCCATCAAATTGATTGAACATTTCGAAGAGGACTATCTGTATCTAGCAGAGGAGATGAAGTGTCTGCGGTTCACCATTCCCCTGGTACATGTTCACAACCACAAGGATGACTGCACTTATCTTTTCACCTGCATATACCTCATCTGTCTGGCCCATTTCCATGGCGAGGCTGCTGAATATGTTTGGCCAGAGTTGAATGCTTTATGCGGACAGCTATTGCAGATGAACTGGAGTCCTTGCAAAGAGCTAATTATTGTGCACTCAGGATATTGGAATCACAAGCAGCTTATGACCATGTGTAAGTTACCACTGATTAACAGTTTAAACCCATTTTGACATGTAGCCAGCTTCACAGTTGATTGCGGATCTACTTACCACATTTGAGAATTTGATTGAGAAATGGGCTCATCATCTGAATCTGTGTGAAACACATGCTGCAAAGGTGGTTGAATGGAGAGAGCTGGACCGCCACCCTCAGAAGAAGGGGAATAAGCTGGTGAGCAGTGTTTATTGACATGAACCAACCAAATGTAAGTCATTATATGATTGTCCCTATGTACCATAAAGCTAACCAGAATTTCAGTGCCAACCAAGCAGCAAATTATGGCTTTGCTCCTGGTGCATGAGCATGAGGACCACCAATGCAAAGCTAGAAGAGCTCGCGGACTTGACAGTGTTGCCCAATTTCTTTTCAGTGTGATAGATCTTGAGTGCATACAGTAAGCTTTCTGTGCTTCTTTCTAGCACAATTATTCACTCATGTGTATTTAGGCATCTGATTAAGGACAACTTACATATCCATGAAGAATTTGTGGCAGATCGAAGCATTGATGAGATCAAAAAACATCGCAGCAAGTTATCTGAGTGCTTGAAGGCACACCACCAGGCCCAGAAGCAGCTTATGCCAGCTGTCTATGCTCATTATGTGGACCGAGAGCTGAAGGACAATGATAATGATGAAGCAACAGTTCTTCCTGAGGATGTATGTCTGTACCTCTCCTCCAGCTTCACCACTGTACAGCACAACAAGTTCAAGATCATTCCCATGGGGGTGGCCGAAGGCAAATTGAGGAAAGTGGCAGCCTATGATGCCATTATATCCATCCATAATGCTGTTAAAGATGTCACTGTGGCCAAGCACAATAACTGAGCACATGGTCACTCTCAGGCAACACATACACAGTATTGCAAACTAATTTGTGATGCTGAATGCAAGCAAAACAATGCAGTCACTGCATACCATACCTCACAGACAGCCATGATTGCCCTCGGTGTCATACAGGAAGATGACAATGTTTTTCAGCCAATACAAGACAAGGATCTATATTGGAAGGACACTTCAGCAAAAAGAAATATTGGCAACACCTACTGGAATGATGGAAGACTCCAGGGTATGCCCATACCAGATGTGTCTGGTATGGATATTGCAGGAACTCGGGGAACCAAATGCAAGCGTAAGTGGTGCTTCTGTTGTATTGCCTATATACTGAGTATAAGTTAATCCTAGGTCATGATCTCCAAAGGCCTGATGGTAATGAATCCAATGATGGCAAGAAAAAGCCACCCAAGAAGACCAAGAAGATCACCAAGGGCAAGTCAAAGCGAAAGGCACAGGAGAGAGGGGTGGGTGAGGAAGCCCTATTTGATGAATCAGTATCACCACAGGGTGTACCAGGTTTGTCTTAAGCCACTGTAATTTCCTTGGTTTTGACAATCTGTGGGCAGTAGTTTGAGGATGATATGGGTGATGGTGTTAGCTGGGTGGGCCACTGCATGGGGCACTATGATGATATGTTCTCTCCTTTTCAAGAACAGCAAGAAGGACTCATTGATTTGCAACCAACTGGTATTGTGGACATTGGAGGTGCTATCAGCTATGATCCTCATGATTCTGTTTGTGGCCCATTGCTACTTGGGCACATCAAAAGAGGAATAGCTCTCCACCCATACTTCTGTCTATTTTGTGTTTTTGATGCAGATCTCTCTATCACCAGGAGAATGATGCAGTAAGCTGCTATCTTTTCTTTGCATGGTAATTTACCATCAATGTGTAAATACCATGACATCTTGACTTTCCAATGGCATCTTTCCAGCAACATCTACTTGACAGCAATACCACCTTGTGTCCCATGCTATCATGTGGAATGCATGAGTTTTTACTTTACAAGCTTGCCACTCATCTTGTTCTCTTTCACTGCCTCCCAGTTATTGGTACTTTGCATTTTGTGGAGACTAATACACTATGACTCCTGACTTTCAATAAGAATGGCAGTCTTGACTTGATGCTTGTCCATAACAGGGGGTCAGTAGTTCCCTCAAAGTGCAGCACATCTGATGATGACAACCAAGCTGCACTGTTCAAGAAGCCTCAGATTGATACTAACAATAAGTGCCCTGGAATTACTCCCTTCATTGCACTGGATGTCACCAGCCTGTCAAGGATATCAAGAGGCATTTTATCATGTTGGCTCTTGCTTCATTATGCTGGAAACAACACACATTTTTTCAGCTCTCAGATGATGGGGAAAAAATAGGCCTTTATTCAAGATCAAGGAACCAAAGAAGCATCATCGTGGGTGAGACAGCATTGAGTATGTATTTGCAGAATGGGTTCTCACCACACCATCTTTGTTGTAGTTTACAATACTTGTAAATGTGTATTTGCTACAGAACTAGCCACCAGTGTGCATGCTCCATGTCAGAACATGAGCCAAACAAACCACCACCAATGTAATACTATTACTTGAAAAATTCAATCCTGACTGATAAGTCATGACAAGATGAAGAATGGTGCATTGTTGAACAATTACAGTATTTAAGTATGACTCTTGTCTTCAGTGTCTTTATCAAAAGTATCTAAAAAGTTTTGTATGAGCTTGAAGATGTCCTCAGAACCTAGGACCTGTACCATGTTTAGTAACACTCAAATCACATAGTGATTAAGTAATCTGGTCCAAAACTCAAGATTTAAAGGTACAAGAATGGAGAGAAGTTCACTAAGACTTAGTGTCATTCAGATTTTAATGCCATACTCATGTCTATTATATTACACCCTGAGGTTGAGTATGAAATCCTACTACTCACTGTCTATCTCACCATCCTCCTCCTCCTGGATGCTATAGTGAGCAGGCAATTAATCCTCAAGGAAATCCTCAACATACTCTAATAGCGCATTAGCACAGGTGCAAAATTTCCTATAATCTCGACCAGTGTGTTTCTCATCACTTTAGACCACTTAGCAGGGATCAGAATACCATCCTCCTTTGGCAGATTGTCAGGCATGTGAATAAGCAATCTGCCAAAGGTATTAGATCTAGGTTGCTTTTGGCCATTGTCTATCATGTTCCATGTCAATTCAAGAAAAACTGCAGTCCCAAACTGC
The DNA here is from genome assembly GCA_022818075.1 of Armillaria altimontana. Lineage (NCBI taxonomy): Eukaryota > Fungi > Basidiomycota > Agaricomycetes > Agaricales > Physalacriaceae > Armillaria > Armillaria altimontana. The sequence continues at coordinate 1,285,066 of JAIWYR010000013.1, forward strand.
ACCCATCAGCTTTACTATGCAACAAACAAAATGTATGACTCACATGATCATAGAGCAAAGCAAGAGGTTGGTGATTCTCAATGGTATGATAGTGCCTCTTGCGATGGGAATTCAGTTTCACTTAGTATGTGGTCTTTGCCTTGGCTTTGGCTTTCTTATCAGTACCCTTCATTGCAAGATTAAAGTCCTGGTCCAGTTGTATGTTCTCTGCCTTGTACATCTTTTTGAGATAGTCAATTTTCCACTTTCTTTCCTCTGGTGCTCTGTCCCAAACCTTGACATAGCACACAGTCTCAATACCATGCATGATCCAGTCGATGAACATTTGACTAGATCCAACAGCAACACAAGTGTCAAGAAACTAAAAACAGCACTTAGTCTTCTGTTGCAATAATTGAAACTATCTTACCTCTTTCATAGCCTCAATACACTCCACTTTGTTTTTAATATTGTGCATGGCTTGAGTTCTCTTGCCTATGATATCCCATTCATTGTGATTCTCCATGATCAGATAAAGAACATCATGCTTGATTACTATTAGATTGCTGACTCCCCAATGCATGATATAGCATGCACTCAATTGTGACTATACTCTTGAATTGTTCTCTCCAGAGCATGATCTTCAGTTGCAGTGTGAGCACCACTATCTGGTGTCAACAGTCTCTGCCAAAAATCCTGAGCTGTCAAGGGTGAAAATTTCATCCCATCAAACTTGAGTAGCAGACTCTTGAAATGCACAATGGCAGGATCAACTTCAGTAGTTAGGTCAATGTCAACTGCCATTGATGAGGCTGGTAACTGACACTCATGAAACTAAGCATGGCCTAGTGTGAACACACACTGAACCTACACTCAATCCCACTAAACACACACACACACACACATAATTTCTTTAAGTGTGGAGGGGAGCAAGGAATCTAATTCTACTTGCATGCTGACAGTATCTTGCTATATCTCAGCGAGCTCACTAGAGCAATGCATGTAACAATGTATAATTATTGAGCTGATCTCAAATTCTCTGTTTCCTTGAAGCTTTTTACAAGAGAGCACAGTGAACCACGCAACTATCAAGGCAAAGGATATTTGAATAGACAATACACACAGACACACAAATCTGCAAAACAACCAAGTTTGGTCAGTGAGCTTGCTAAGTATGACTCACTGCTAGATCCAACTGCATGTGATGTCACCTTTATCTTAGTTGCTAAACCTGACTCCCAAACTTGTCACAATAGAGGCCCTCAGCACTCCCAATTAAATCACACAAATATTCTCAAAGACTGTCCCTGCAAGACCTCACACACAGTGCACTCACCCTAACAACGGTGCTGTGAGGTCCAACTGTGCACACCTGTCACACTCTGTGCAACTGCTAGAACAGCTCAACCTGGCTGATTCCTTTGCAAAACTACTCTAGACCTACACAGAGGCCAGCACAATACAACTTCTCTCTTACACTGAACCAGAAAAGAAACAGAGCTCTCTCTCAGATGTAACCAAGTAAACTTTTCAAGATTGGTGCAGCGTCACTGCCTCTGAATCTCTTTCTTATCTCAAGTAAACCAAAGTTTTTATCCAAAATGTTTCTCTTATTCTATCTCTCTGTGAGCTTGCTAAACTTGTGTTATAGCTGAGGCTTGAAGTTACTACTCTTACATGCTGCAACAAGTCCAGATCCAAACTGAAACTTTATTACTGTATGTGGGAGGTAGGTAGCTTGTTTTAATACATGGAAATCTACTTTACGTATACTATGGGAGATTGATTATTACAAACAGTTTATTAGTAATTTAATTTGTTATTGGCTGATAATCCTTTGTCCAAACTGAAGCAGTGCTCTTAGCAGAGGCTGCTTGCTCCTCTTTTAGTAGTCTCAAAGGGCTAGATGATGCTAATGTCACTCACTTAAGCAGCAGAGTAGCCTGTGGGTGTGCACTCAATAGCTGCTTAATCCTTGATCACTGATCATACTTTATATTTGGCTTTCAGGTCTGCTCCAAAGGTGACAGTGTCATATTTTAGACTCAATAACCAAGGGAGGCTTCAGACTTTGAGCCCACTCACAACTTCTGTCAGCCAAAACCCATTTCTAGGCCATGCCCAGGGTTCTCTTGATTATCTCATATGTAATATCATTTCTCCAGATCTCCAGGGACCATGTGTCATAGATTACAGATGCGTAGTTATCTAAATTAGTCTCAGCCTACATACAAGTGCATCCCACTGAGATTGAATTCTCTACTGCAAATGAATGGTTTGGCAAGCAAGCTTGCCCTTCAGCCTTATTGCCATGCATGCCTGTAAGGTACAGTGCAACAACGAAGTCCTATGTTTTAATTTTGCTGCTTCCTTTCCTATCATAGAGCTTTCTGTCTTTATGACCTTGCTTCTTTGCATGCTGCTTGCACTGTCAGCCCACTTGCAATGTATGGTATTTCACAGAATTACACCCTTAGACATGCTGCAGGCATGACACTGTATTGCCTGCATCAGCTGGAGTGGGATCAGTGTGCTGATGACAAGCAATGATATTCATTATGCTCATCTGGCTCATCTGTTCTTATATCTCTGTGATGAGCTCATTCTGCTTCCTCCTGCTATCTGGAGTTGCACTAGGATCCACTTTCTGAAGAGTCTTAAGCTCAATCTTGAGCTGGGTGAGATGAGCTCAGATGTGTATGCCTGGCAAATTCATGGAGAGATGTAAGGGCTAATCACAGGCTCATCACTTTATTTATCAGGTCAGATGTTATCTGTTTTCTGACTGCAGCATGATATGATAACCTCTAGAAATCAAGATGCCTTACCAGGACATGTTGCTATAGTCAAGCCCCTCATTGAATTTGTCCAAGGTCTTGGTGGTGATGCATAGAAAGTGGTACACATAATTTACCTGTCAATTTAACACAATTTTCAAGTACCTATTAATCATAATGCTTGTAGTATAGTCCAAGGTTAGGCAGTAATCTGAGCCAAACACCTAGGTGCTCCATCTCTGAACATGAGCCAAACAAAAGCAAAGCACTATTTTCATGCCTGACTCCAACATGAAATAATGTCCAGGACCAGGAATTGAACTAAATCCATGACTCTGCCCACTTGAACATCTTGTCACAAACAATGCCCTCCTCTTGATCCATGTCAGATGTGCCCAGTTGCCAGCCCTATATCTACTCATGATGGGTGGCCATGTCACTTGGCTCCTACTATTACTTTCTAGTTTTTTCTTGGTAAGACAGTGCTCACTCAGCTCTGATCTCATTTTTCTTGGATAACTGGTATATCAAGTGTCTCATCTGGGTTCTCAGCACTAATGCAGCATTTTCAAAGTGATGGCCAACAAAGGCAAAGAAAATGCACATTTGAAGGCCTGTACTGCATTGAAGCCTTAAAGAGGCATAGAGTTGACAGTGATTCTGAACACAATGAACCTCAAGATGCAACAATGGAAGCACTCAAGACAATGACTATCAAACATATGGACTAGGCTGTCACATCCATAGCCCAGTTGATGAACCAAATGGCCTTTGACAAGAAGCACTGCTCAATGTCAGACAGCTGAGGCAGAGCAAAAACAAGTGGAGACAGAATGTGCTTGCAAAGTGGCCAGGCTTGTGAGAGTATCCAAGGAGGCTGAACTGCTTGAAATCAGCTATGGCTATACCTAAAAGGTATTTGATACACTGGTGTTGGTCAGGGAGTTAGGTTTTGGTACATTACATTGTGCATATTTTCATGTTTTACAAGACTCACCAAGTCCCAGAGGTAAATGACCTGTGTATGACTCCATCTCATCTATCATTCTGTATATTTATCTTCTTCTAGGTCTTTTCAAAGATCTGCTGGCATTTATTGAGTCAAAGCAGCCATTTTATAATTCAAAGCAAGTCTCAGCAATATCTACTGGACCTTGTCCTGATGCTGAGTGTGAAACAGTCCTGCCATCCTCTGCTCAAGTCTTGTCTCATTTTGCTTCCTATTGTCCTGCTCAAGCCCAGTTTCTATCACTTGCCTAGCTCCTGTCTCATTTTGCTCCTGCTCATCACCAGTACTGCAATCATTATCCTAAACATTATAATAATCCAGCCATAACACATTATAATCAGTCTCCACCTCATTACCTGAACCAGTATCAGATCTCACACATTATGTATCATCCTCCTCACACTGCTCACATGAACCATTACTATCATCCACTCCAAGAACGTTCAGTCAATGTTCCACATCCCAATAACATTTCTGGAGGAGGAGGCCAACAGTCTGTTATTCCTCCCACTGCTTCTGCTTAAACATTCTGTGCACTAGATATTGATATGACCAGCATATTGTAATTTACACATTCCTTTTTGTACAAGCTATATTTCTACTCAAAATGTGTATATGCCATGTCCCTTGCCTCTGATAACATAACAATTGCATCCTCTTCAAACTGATCTGAGACTTGTTCAGGTGTTAGTTGCATTTTCAATCTCTGGATCATCAGATTCCTGAGCAGGGAGAGAAAGCCTATCAATGCTCCTGAAAGTGTCATGAAGTGAAGAATGGCAACTTGATATGAGCACTGTTAGAATGAAATTCCTCAATGGTTTTGGAAAGATTTACAGCTGCATCAAATATATTGTAGAGTGTATCAAGCAGAATGGTTTTGAAAAAGGTGAGATAGCAGGACAAAACTGAGGGTACAAGTGCAAAAAATCTGTTGTAAATAGGTTTCAGGCATAGCAGAGCTGAGATAATGAAGTATAAGACCAAGAACATCTGCTGCATCTAGGGATTGAGCACCTAAATGAGGCTTGTCCATAGGTGCAATGTCTTTCCTAAGAATGGAGTGGTATCTCAGTGGTCTGCAAAACGTCCCAGACTCTCCAGCATCAAGCAGAATGTAGTCATGTCAAATCCCATTGTGGTAATGAATGCAAGGATTGGGCATCAACTGATCCCAATGAAGGTAGAGTTGAGAGGGCAGTCAATGCCTGATGTGTGCCTGATCATGCTCTAAAATGTAAAGAAGTATGACTGAGAGAAGGAGAATAGTGTAAATATGGATTTTTTTCTGCAGGTCATCCTCCTGTTGCTCGAGGATATGATGCAGCACATAGTCCATGAGGTTTGCCATGAAACTGGTGAAGTCCACTGGATATGGCAAGTGATCAATATTGATAGGGCAAAAAATTCTCTTACAGGAATGAAAACGCAAATAATTGTGTACTAAAACTATTTCAAATTTTTTTCACAAACCTCTGATAACAATGCTCAGTCAAATAAATTCTTACAGGAAGTCATTCACTTTGTGGACCAAATGGGACCTCTATTCAATAACTTGAAAAAAGAAGCATTCTAGAAATATATGAATATGCTTGGTTATCCAGCAAAGTGGTGTTGCAGGAATCTCCTATACTCAGCCATGCACAGGAAGGATTACCATACCAGTTATATACAGATGCATTGAACAGTGCATGCAGTTGCATCTTATAGCAAATTCAACAGATCAAAATAGCAGACCTAAAAGGAACTAAAGTATACATGACACTGGAAAAAGCCTGGAAAGAGGGACTCCCTATTCTGATTCTATGCAACAAGTTGGGACCTAAAGACTCTGAAACTCTATACAAGCAAACTTAGATTGCCAGACTTGATAACACTGACATATGGACTGAGCAAGTAGTCGGCTACTATTCCAGACATTCAGGGGACCTGAGATCAGGTACTTAGCCATGGAACAGGAAGTCTTAGCAACAAAAGAAGGTCTAATAAGATTTTGACTATTTATAGAAGGAGAAAAGGTTACCCTAATTACAGATCACACTGCTCTACAGTGAGCTCAAACCTACAAAATTTCAAACAAATGGTTAGCCATATGGGAGGCTATGTTTTCAGCATACACTCCTCATCTCAAGATTGTCCATAGATTGGGACAAATAAATTCAAATGTTGATCCCCTTTCATGCCTACCCAGAACTCCACCAGACCATTACTTGCCATTAAAACCAACAGAGAAAAGTCTAAAACTAAACAACAACCTGGCAGAAGCACAAGAAAACATGATGCGGTCATTGCCAGTGAAACAAATTTAAGGCATCTGGACAATGTCAGAGGCCTAGGCAACAACAAGAGCAAAACTAAAGGCAAAGAGTTCAAACACTGAGGAGGGTAGCACTGAGGAAAGAAGTAAGAAAGTAAGCACACAAACTCAAAAACAACCAATGATACACTTGGTATCAGGCTACTCATGGATTTTGTGATTTTCTATCAAATAACGCAGTCTACAAGTGGTACTAAGAGCTATAGTGGAGGCTTTACACTGATAGCTAAATACTACATGAGATAGTGAGTAATACAGTACAAGAACAAACTTAGTGATGATATCTAGATAAGTCAACTCTACAAGCCTTCAGTATTTAATGCTATTACCTCTACCAAATAAGACTACTACAGTCAGAATATGGGGACATATCTTGATGAGCTACAAACATAAAATCAGAATATAGAAGAACTAGATTACTTGTCACCTCAACATCTTGAATGAATCTAGAAAAAAATTGTTAAGTCAATAACAAATTACAATGTGAGATGAACTTAGTCTAGAAAATGAATAACACCGGAATAACTGAATAGATGTCACTTGACACTGAGATATCTAACTAATATCACACAGTGATTGAAGTGATATAATCTCAGTCTGATGATCAATCATGATCAGTAGTTACATCCTCAAAATACTGTGCAAGCTGTAGTATTAAATAGAAAACCATGCAGCAAGCCATGAAGAAAGAACAAGGAGCTTCTACAGATCATTAGAGCACTCCTCAATAATAGAGTAACTACTAGTCATTCTGTCTAACTAGATAGAAACCTCAGAATGATGCAATCCTTGTAAATTAATTACTCATCATTTGTATTGATACCCAAAGCTCATATCATAATTACTTTTAGATACAAGCTCTTATGCCTAGACTACAAATTGTATAAATTAGCAGCAACTAGATGTATAACAGCAGAAAGGCATTCACCTACATTTGTGCTCATAGCCTTATAGCTACCTAATCAATCACTGGTTTATTTGCATATCCTCAACTGAAGTGAATTAAGTTTACCAAGTCAACTCAAAAGAATGGCTACAAAAGAACTAAGTAGGAAGAAGAGTCATCCCCACATTTTGTGCCTTGCTAGTTAATTGAACTGCTCCACATACAAAGGTCTCATGCTCTCTCACCAATTAAAGTGATCTAGACATGCTAAGTCAACCACAGACCAAAGATGTTGCCTAGTTGAAGTGAAATAAGCCCTAAAACACTTTAAGTTCAAACAGTTATTGAGTCTGTGTACTCTTTGTAGAACTTTGGTTCTTTGTTGCAAGTGCAAGTGCAAGTATTGTAATTGAGTCTGTGTACTCTAAAGCAGATACACTCTTTGTAGACCTCTAGGTCTTTGATTGTTAAAGCTTTCCTAGTTAAAGCCTTACCAGCTCTCTTAGATGAAGTCATTGCAAGTCTAAACCACTTAAGTTTGTATCTTACAAAACTCCCACATCCATATACCTTGCTGTCATAATTAATATATCTCATGCAAACACTTCTAGAACTGAAAATTAAAGTTGCTTTTAAACAAACTTAATTGATTATTGCTATCTAAGTACACCATGAGTGCTTTTACCATACTCACCCTCAAACTTAACATTTAGTGATTATGTGTGTGTGTGTATACCAGATTGGGAATGATATTTTCCCATAGTCTGCTACATCCATGTGAGCATGGTCAAATCCAGCCAAAATAGGCACCTCATGGGTTGGGAGGCAGTACCAGAATGCGCAATATTATTTTTAAAGTTAGTAGATTTTTTTTCCAGGCCTAAGCAATGAGTAGGAGGGCAGGATATCTGGTGCCCAATCCAATGCCCAATTACAAGTGCCTATAAACTGATCCAGCAATCCAGCTATATGGAAAATGGGCTGGGTATTCAGCTAATGACCCAGCATTCATAAGACAACCAGTTTGAGAGTTAGCCAGTTCTTACTACATTGACAGTTAATTAAACACCTTTTCCTTGCTGTGTTGGGCAGAAAAAGGCTCAAAATTAAGACTAGGGCTCCAGACAGAAGGAATACTGCCACAAAGGGGCTAAACACTGCAGAAAATTCATGCCCTGGTTTGACAGACCCTTTATAGTGGTTAATGCTAATCCCACTAAGTCATCTTACACTCTTGATCTTCTGTCCTCATCTATTCATCCTACATTCCATGCTTCACTCTTAAAACCCTTCCACCCAAACAATACTTCTCTTTATCCCTCTTATGAGCCCACTCATCCCAGACCAATTATCACCACAAATGGCACTGAAGAGTTCTTGGTCAACAAGATTGTTGACACATGTAAAAGGGGCTGCAGTTGGTGTTACCTTATTCACTACATCAGAGAGGGGCCTGAAGGTAATTCTTGGCTGCCTAGCACTAACTTGGAGGACAATGAGGCCCTTGATGTTTAGCTGAAGGAGAACCCACACTAATTTTTTGAAGTATGGGTAAGTGTAACCATACCATGGATTACATACTATACACTATGTATTAGTATTTACCTACAGCCTCAGATGCTTCCACAGATCATTACAGATCAGTGATATTTACTACTTACTCTTATACTTTCATGTTCTCCACACAATAGAGTCGATATCTATTTTAGTGCATGACCTTTAGCGTTCCCAAGACCACTCAGGTTCCACCAATTCTGATAAGACCATATAAATCTGTATCAATGGATCTGATAACTTTAATGCAACTCTCATCATAGTGGACTGACTGTTGAAACATGCTCAGTCTATTTCTACTACCACTGGTCTTGATACTAAGACTTTTGAAGCTCTATTTGTTAAAGAAGTAACATCAATTTTGATAAAACCCCCCCATTTAAAGACTAAAATGGCACTTTCCTCTTCACACCATCCACAGCACAATGGCCAAACAGAGATAGTTAACTGAACACTAGAGTCAATGTTGTGATCCTATGTCTCTGAAGATTGAGTGTTGTGGGCTAAATGGCTGCATCTGTTGGAGTTCTCCTACAATTCACATATACATGCTTCAACTGGAGTATCACTGTTCAAGCTGGTACTAGGATTCCGAGCTTCATCACTGTTAACTAGGTTGCCAGCCATGCTGGATTGAGAAACAACCAACTATTCACTGTTTTCAGAAGCAAACAATTTTTTAAAAGCCATACAAGTCCATAGAGAAAGCACCAGATTGGCAATCACCAGAGTACAGGAAATCTAAGCAAAGTATTATAACAAAGGATAAAAGGAAGCTCTGAATCTAGAACTAGGAGACTTGACATTAGTCAATCCACATTCCCTCAAATGGAAAGAAAGTAGGGGGAAAAGATCAAAGCTTGTCCAGGTTCAAAGTGTTAGAAAGAATCAATCTTAAGATATACCAGCTACATTTAAGCAGCAATTATCCAGGATTCCTAGTATTCAACATAAAGCATTTGAAACTGTACCAAAAGAGCTCTAAAGCCTGGCCTAATCAGACAGAACTCCCAGAAACTAGATCTGAAGATCAAGACAAAGAATATGAGGTGAAAAATATAATAGGCTATCAGAGACATGGAGGAAAAGTGGAATTTCTAGTCTAATGGTGAAGCTATGGCCCACAGTTTGATACCTGAGCAACAATTACAGATCTGAAAAACACTCCAGAGATTTTGCAAACATACAGATGCAAAAACAAGTTGTAAAGAAACCTGAATGAAAACTGAAATGAAATAATACTCTAGGGATCAAAATAATTTTATAATGACACACTTTAAGGCTCTGCTTAATCCCCTTTGATCAACTATCATGTCATATTTGTCATTTGCATTCCTTGAGATATCCACACTGATGAATAAGAAGCATTTCAGAGAGCAGATGCTCCAAGCAGCCACCCAAGCTTGAGCTGGCCATGTTTAAAACAGAATGTCTAATTCATCATCTACCAATGTCTCAGCTCACACCTCATGGATTCTAATAAAGATATCATGATATTGTTGCACTTTTGCAAATGCTGTGGACAGTGCGATGCAACTTGATATTAAAATCCAGAGCATAGATCTGGTGGAGTCTAAAGACTCTGATGATGAGCAATGTAACTGGAATGGGGTGATAACTTACTGTGTTGGGTATTATACTGACTCAGGATATGATGAGCACTCCAGTATATCCTAACAGCAAAAGGAGAAAGACAGTCAGGATGCAAAGGAAGAAAAGGAGCATTCAGCACAAAGGTTTGCTTCATCTCCTAGCTTCTTTGAGTAAAATTAAACCAGATATTAGTGCAACTGGTCAGTTTATAAAGACTTATTTCATACTAAGACCAGCTGTTTCATCCTCAATTATTGACCCAAGTCTTGCCCCTGATGCTCAAGTGACTCACTCAGCTGGCATGTTCACTGAGTCTGCTGTTGAAGAGATTTTTATGAGATATTTGTTGGATATGTCAGACAATGGTGATACAGACAATAAGGATCAAGATAAATATACCATACTGAGTTGAACACAATACTGCAAGGACTGAGCAGGCTGAGAAGCAGGGAAAGATCCTGAACAGTGCTCTGCACAATATTGAGAAGACTTTTGAATTGAGACACAATGAGTTCAAGAGTGGGTATAATGAGCTGCAGTTTTATTGTGCTCAGGCATTTTATTATGCTCAGGGCATTTGTGCTCACTTGAAGATGATGGTAAAAGGGAGTAAGTCTATTGATGCTTGGAATGTGCATCTGAGGCTCTTGGATTCTCATCAAAATGGTATGCACATCTTGTTTGTCACTGGACTTGTGCTTGGCTCAATAAGCAGAAACTCCTAAAATCACAATGTGGTCATTATTGCAAAGCTTTCTCCTTGCTTGAGGATCCCTCTGTTTGTGCTGAACTGTGCTCATATCTTTGCTTAAATAAGTAGGTAGTCAATCCAAAAATGCTTCAGAATTTCACCAAGAAAAAAAATAGTCCTTGATAAAGCAAAGAAATATTTGAAGAATGTGACATGCCACACTACATTTAGGTGTGCATCAAATTTTGGCTTTCACCTTGATACAGCAACAAGATGGCATGCTCTCCCCACTTTCACCCACTTCAATGATGCTGGAGTCATTCATAAGCAGATTATAATGCACCAGTTCAGGTTGAATATCAGCTCTAGCAGATACATTCAGGGCTATTAGAGTGAATTCTGCTACTCTCCAAAGCAGAAGCTATAGCCTCAGAGCCTAGCATTGCAAGTGGATTGCTAGAAATACTTGTTTTTTCTCTCAATCTCTATTCAACTGCTCTCTGTTCTACATCCTAGATAGATGTTAGAACCACTTCTCTCTATTATATCTGCAAACAGAGCAGATTCTATCAGATCTCTTCAGAGCAGGTGGTAACCCTCCTTGCATATACAAAAGATCTTATAGACACAGACACAACTTTCTCTACCTGTAGAGTTTGCTAACCTTACAGTGCCATGCTGATACTGAACTTTACTTCATGGCATTGACCACTTGCTCTCCTAAAGATTCTCCCTCATACTAACATCAGTTCTATTTTTTGAAATGCCAAGTTTCTTCCATTCACTCTGAGGGTAAATAGGTTGATTATGAGCCACCTACAGACCTTGTACTAGAAGAAGATCCCATGATACACCTGTAATATGCAACATCATTAAATCTCCTGTGAGCACTGTTTCTGTAAATATCTGTTTTATACCCTCTGAAAGCATTGAGTCTTCACTCTCAGAACTGCACTTGCTTTGGCATTGTTCTCTATTCAATTTTTCTGAGTCTTCTGAGAACCCACACTTACCTGTTACAGCTATGATAGACATTGGCTCACCATTTGTTCTTATCAGAATGGAAGCAGTGATTGAAGCAACCTTCAAATTCACAAACTCCCTGAACCCATTATTATTGATACTACTACACTTTTATATAATTCTTGGTTCTGTCTTACAGAGTACATTAACATTCAGTTACATGATTCCAACAACCTCTTCTTCATATGATAAACATGCACTATCATTACCCTAGGCTTGTGCACTGATATAATATTTCTTCCTTTCTTCTCACACAACAAAACCAATAATTCACCAGTGTTCTTATGTCTCTAACTGGTGTCAAAAACACTGTTGCTATTAAATGGATAGAAGAACACCAAGTGGCTTTTGACACAATTAAAAAATTGGTTATACACAAGGGTTATGGTGAATGAATGCCTCAGCTCTCCATTCAAAGTCACTAGAGGGGTATGACAAGGCGATCCCCTGTCTTGCCTACTGTTCAATCTCGCCATTGAGCCTCTTGCTGAATTGCTTTGCAAGTCAGACCTCAGAGGACTAGAAGTCCCCGGATTGGAGGAAAGACTAATTGCCAAACTATTCGCGGACAACACCACAACATTCCTCAATGAAGAGGATGATTTTGAAGATCTGGTGAAGATTCTGGATAACTGGTGCCTGGCCAGTGGAGCTCGATTCAACGTAGCAAAAACCCAAATTATCCCAATAGAGAGCAGGGATTTCAGAGCGGAGGTACAGAACAACTGGCGAAGTAAATCAACCTTCAACCAAATTCCGGACAACATACGTATAGTGAAGGAACACGAAGCAATACGCATCCTAGGAGCATGGTTCAGCAACGATATCCCTGAAAACACAGCCTGGACTCCAATCCTAGAAAAGATAGACAGCAGTCTTGATTGCTGGGAGATGGCTCACCCCTCAGTCCCGAGCCGCCGTATCATAATTCAAACAGTAATTGGTGGGCTAATCCAATACTTAATGGCAGTCCAAGGGATGCCAAAACAAATTGAAGCCAGACTAGAAAAGAGAGAATGTAAGTTTATCTGGGAAGGACGAACAAAAAACCTGGTAGACTTCAAAACCCTGAAGTCCCCATGAGACCAGGGAGGTCTAGAAATTTTGGATTTACAAGCCCACAACAAAGCAATCGAAGCGATGTGGATAAAGGAATTATTATCTGACAAAAAACCAACCTGGACATTCTATGCTCATGACATCATAGCCCAGGCAAACCTGAGCTCAGAGAAGAACATAGACCAAAGTATAAAAATGAATATATTCCTACAGTCTTTCAATGCAAAAAAATCCATACTACCCCCAGACCTCCGCAGGATACTGTCCCTGGCAAAAGAAACAGGTGTGCAGGCAGAAGGGATCATCTTCTCTAGAGAGATTCTCCATAGTCGTCTGATCTGGTACCATTCTAAAGCCGACCCAAAAATATGCTCACTGACCCGGTCATCAGCAAGCATATGCCTCTGAGACAAACACAACTTACGGTTAGTTGGAGAAGCAGAGGAAATCTCCCAACTCCTAGACGACCCTAACCACAACTGTGAGCTGCGGAACACAAGATGTGAATGCCATATATGTACTGTGATGAGAGAAAACCTTGGCTGCGAGAAGCCAAACAATTGCATGCTCCAAGCGAAAGAATTGTTGGACACCCTCCCAAATAAATGGGACCCCAGATTCATGCTCCCCAAGGACTATGAGGAAGGGCCTGAACCGATGGATGAGGGCTTCAAATTTGACTGTTGAGTGACTGTGGAAGGACCATTGGCGAATAGCTTCCGGATATTCACAGAAGGTGAAGTGTCCAACGAGCTACCAGACCTACGCCTTAGCGCTCCATCAAATGAGTCAATACACGCTAACACGAGTGGATGCTGCCTAGACAATGGCAATGATATCACAAACACTGGTGCTGGAATCTATGTATCAGGGGTAAACAATCCAAAAATCTCAATAAAAATCCCCGCGTTCTTACCTCAGACAATGAACGTAAGCCAGTTAGTGGCAACAAAGGAGCTTGCAACCAGTGCAAATAAAAGGATGTCCCTGTACCATGAAATTAGCTCAAAATATGTAATACACCAATTGTCATCCACACTAAAAAAGAACAAAGACACCGGGTACATAGGCATACCTAACAGGAAACTTATTCAAGCCACAATAGCAAATCTGCGCAGTAGAAAACAAACCACAATGATACAGCGGATAAAGGCCACCAATGGGCACCGAGGGAACACTACAGCCAAGTCTCTGGCAATCGATGGTGCTAGAAAAAACCAAGATGATCACGTTGACCTAGACATAGACCCTAAACTGCGAATAACAGGTGCTGCCCTAAGCAAGCTTACCCAGAAACAAGCCTACCAGGCCCTCCGAGAACGAAAAACCCAGTCTCTTCTGTGGCGCGCCAAAACCACCTCAAACATCAAACTTGTTATCGAGGGAACTAAAGCCAGTTTTGGAACGAAAACAATGGAACCAGCTCTATGGAAATCGTTAAGACACAGAGATATCGACAGGAGCACGAGATACTTCCTGTGGATGACAATGCATGATGCATACAGGATTGGAGGAAAATGGTTGCACTTCGACCCTCAATACCACGAATGGGCGTATTGTACCCACTGTAACAACAGCTTAGAAAGCATGGAACACATTTTGATGAGATGCTCCTCCCTGGGACAAAATGAGGTATGGGAACTCACCAGAAAACTCCTAGAGCTAAAGGACATCTCATGGCATCAACCAGAGATGTCAAACGTACTAGCATGCGCAGCTCCAGTCTTTAAGTCACAAAGTGGGCACAAAGAGAGCAGGAAAGAATGTTTCTATTGAATCGTTGTTTCCTCCTCTGTACAAACCATCTGGAATGCTCGTTGTGAAAGGGTGATCCAACATGACAATGCACCATTCTCCTCTGAAGAAATTATAAACAAATGGAAAAAGAAAATCAACAGAAGACTGGAACTGGATTGCCTGATGACATGAGACTGCTTCGGAAAAAAGGCACTTAGTAAAGACCTAGTATTAAAAACTTGGGCAGGCTCAATCCTAAATGAGCATCAGCTTCCGCAAGACTGGACGGAGGCTGATGGGGTTTTAGTGGGTATAGGATAGTGACGATGGCTGGGTAGTGCAAGGTAAGTATGGGGACAGCGCATGGAAAGGAGATGTACTCCTGGCTATGAGATTCGAGTCCCACACTAATCAGTGCATAATGCATTTCCCCATGGTAACACAAATTCAACATATATTCTTGGTACTAACTACAAATGCTTGGTTTTAATCCCTGGCAAAAGTCCTGGCTGCATGTTGGAAGCGACTATGTCGCCTGACCACCTCTGCTATAGCCCCAACCAAAAAAAAACAAAAAAAAAAAATGTTATATCCACAAATTGCTTAACAGTTATTGACCATCTGAACCCTGACAAGAGCAGTATATTTATCACCACAGATAGTAGTGATCAATGCACCAGTGCTGTTCTTTCCTAGGGTCTAACCTGGGAGACTGCCCACCCTGTCACTTACAACTCTATACAACTTAAGAGTGTGCAATTACATTACCTGGTTTACAAAAAGCAACTGCTCAAAATTGTATGCATGTTGAAGAAATGGCAGGCTGGTTTACTTGGCAATCAATTTAAGGTCTTCACTGACCACTGCACACTTGAAAATTTCCAGACATAGAAGGCATTGTCTCATCACCAAGCCTGATAGATGGAAGATATGGCCCAGTTTAATATGTTACTAAATTACATCTGTAGAGAAGATAACACAGTGGGTGATGCACTCTTGACTTTATGGGAATGCTCCTCCTTCTGTAATGGTGTAGGATCTTGATCATTTTCTTTTTTCCCTCCATGTATATTGTCTATGGATTTCATGCATCACTTTGCTTGGTTTTCACCATCTGTATATCTGCAGCTAATTGTCAGATGGTTTCCTCTATTTCCTTGATGGCCTTTCCATTGTTGAGCAAGTGCATGGGCATGGTATCTACCCTTGCCAATGTGGGGCATACTTGTATTTGTCATCTTGACTAATACTGTACAGTGGTCCATTGCCAGTAGCAGGTTCAATATGTCCCACTGTTCACAGTTTTGCAGGCTTGTATCAGAGACATAGATTCTATCCATTCTGGATCTTTCTGACCATCTGGGTAAAGGAGTAGTTCTTTATATTGGGGTTTGCTGTTTTCTGCTCATCTTTTAACTTCAACATTTTGCAAAAGTTTCTGAAAGCTGCTACCACTGATCTACTATCTTTGTGTACAGGAAGTCTGTTTATAGTATCTTCAACAAAGTTGAAGTCACTGCTTATCTCATCAGGCTTAGGCAGGTTAAGCTCTGTCTATAAAGTTGTTAAGTCTTCTCACATTTTTCAGTTTTCTTCTTTGTTATTTAGGGTGTAAATCACTAGCTATTTGAATGTGGTCTCTCCATACTATGGTATCTGCACAAGTAATGCTCATCCCAGAATCAGGTTAGTGGTAACTACACTCTCCATTTTAACAAGATTCTTGTTGAGTATAATAGCAACACTGGATTCCTAGTTGAATGTTTCATGTCTGAAGAGAAGTGAATACTCAGTCTCTTTTCATATAATGCTAGGACCTCCCTCATATACTTGTCTGACAAGTGCATTTCCTGTAATGTTAAAAGGCTGATTTGCTTTTCTCTCATCATCAGATTAATTTCAGATCATTTGCTTCATGCTGGTGCTTGGGACCCACAGCCTGTCATATTCAATGAGGCTATTACCTACCATGTCTTTGTTTATTTGCTCTTACTTGGCCTCAATCTTAGTGCATGGACATCTACAGGGGAGCAAGTGAGTTCTTCTGTCATCCTGGATATTCAAGCAGAATGATCTCACTGTCGCTGCACATCATGACATGGAGTGCCACTAACATGCTTTGAAAGTGTTCACATGTGTAATTTTGCGAAATGTATCAATGAATACATTTTATAACATTCCAATACCAAGGCAGTGAGAAACACAAAAAAGCACAATGTTAGAAGACAGGCAATGAATTTACCTTGAGTGATGCTTGGTGGAGTGCATGACTTAACTTAAGAGGGGTATTATAAACACTGCACTAGGTATAAAGCCCCAGTGCTTGACACTGAGTGCACTGATAATGCATACAATATGTACACTAAGAATAGAACAGAAGACACTTGTGAGATAATTAACACTTCATGGAACATTGATCTATGACATGCAAGATACTGCTGTATTGGCAAGTGCTGCTCTAGACCTTAGCATGTCAGAAATTGAGTAAATCCAATGCTTTGGATTTTGGCCAAAGTGCACTGACAAGGCTAGTGACTGGCACTCATGAAACTAAGTGCAGCCTAGCATGAACATACACACTAAACCTACACTCAATCCCACTAAACACACACACACACACACACACAATCTCTATAAGTGTGGAGAGAAGCAAGGAATTTAATTCTACTTGCGCACTGACAGTATTTCGATATATCTCAGTGAGCTCACTAGAACAATGCATGCAACAACGTATAATTCTCAAGCCAATCTCAAATTCTCTGTTTCCTCAAACCTTTTTATAAGAGAGCACAGCAAACCATGCAACCCTCAAGGCAAGGATATTTGAATAGACAATACACATGGACACACAGATCCACAAAACAACCAAGTTCAGTTAGTGAGCTTGCTAAGTACAACTTGCTGCTAGATCCAACTGCATGTGAAACTGCCTTTCTCTTAGTTGCTAAACCTGACTCCAAACTTGTCACAATAGAGGCCCTTGGCACTCCCAATTAAATCACACAATTACTCTCAAAGACTGTCCCTGCAAGTCCTCACACAGTGTGCTCACCCTAACAATGGTGCTGCAAGGTCCAACTGTGCACACCTGTCACACTTTGTGCAACTGCTAGAACAGCTCAATCTGGCTAATTCCCTTGAAAAACTACTCTAGACCTACACAGAGGCCAGCACAATACAACTTCTCTCTTACATTGAACCAGAAAAGGAACAGAGCTCTCTCTCAGATGTAACCAAGTAAACCTCTCAAGACAAGCACAGCATCACTGCCTCCAAATCTCTCTCTTATCTCAAGTAAACCAAAGTTTTTATCCAAAATATCTCTCTTATTCTATTTCTCTGTGAGCCTGCTAAACTTGTGTTATAGCTGAGACTCAAAGTTACTGACTCTTATGCATTGCAATAAGTCCAGATCTAAACTTAAACTTTATTACTGTATGTGGGGGGTAGGTAGCTTGCCTTAATACATGAAAATCTACTCTACTTATACTACAGGGAATTTATTGTTACAAACAGTTTATTAGTAAGTTAAATCATTGTCAGCCAATAATTCCTCATTCAAACTGTCACAGTGCCCTTGGCAGAGCACCACTTGCTCCTCTTTTAGTAGTCTCAAAGGGCTAAGTGACACCAATGACACTTGCCAAAGCAGCAAAGTAGCCTGCAGGCTTGCATTCAATAGGTGCTTAATCCTCGATCACTGATCACACTTCGTATTCAGCTTTTGGATCTGCTCCGAAGGTGACAGTGTCATATTCTAGACTTGGTAACCAAGGAATGCTTCAGACTTTGAGCCCACTCACTACTTCCATCAGCTAAAACCCATTTCTAGGCCATGCCCAGGGTTCTCTTGATTATCTCATGCATGATATTGTTTCTTTGGTTCTCCAGAGACCACATGTCATAGATTACAGATGCATAGTTATCTAAATTAGTCTCAGCCTGTATGCAAGCACATCCCACTGAGGCTGAATTCTCTAATGCAAACAGATTGTTTAGCAAGTGAGCTCACCCTTTGGCCTTATTGCTGTGCATGCCCATAAGGTACAGTGCAGCAATGAAGTCCTTATGTTTTAATTCTATTGCTTCTTTTTCTATTATAGAGCTTCCTGCCTTCATGACCTTGCTTCTTTGCATGCTGCTTGCACTGTCAGCCCACTGTCATGCCTACAGCATGTCTAAGGGTGTAATTCTGTGAAATACCATACATTGCAAGTGGGCTGACAGTGCAAGCAGCATGCAAAGAAGCAAGGTCATGAAGGCAGGAAGCTCTATAATAGAAAAAGAAGCAATAGAATTAAAACATAAGGACTTCATTGCTGCACTGTACCTTATGGGCATGCACAGCAATAAGGCCAAAGGGTGAGCTCACTTGCTAAACAATCTGTTTGCATTAGAGAATTCAGCCTCAGTGGGATGTGCTTGCATACAGGCTGAGACTAATTTAGATAACTATGCATCTGTAATCTATGACATGTGGTCTCTGGAGAACCAAAGAAACAATATCATGCATGAGATAATCAAGAGAACCCTGGGCATGGCCTAGAAATGGGTTTTAGCTGATGGAAGTAGTGAGTGGGCTCAAAGTCTGAAGCATTCCTTGGTTACCAAGTCTAGAATATGACACTGTCACCTTCGGAGCAGATCCAAAAGCTGAATACGAAGTGTGATCAGTGATCGAGGATTAAGCACCTATTGAATGCAAGCCTGCAGGCTACTTTGCTGCTTTGGCAAGTGTCATTGGTGTCACTTAGCCCTTTGAGACTACTAAAAGAGGAGCAAGTGGTGCTCTGCCAAGGGCACTGTGACAGTTTGAATGAGGAATTATTGGCTGACAATGATTTAACTTACTAATAAACTGTTTGTAACAATAAATTCCCTGTAGTATAAGTAGAGTAGATTTTCATGTATTAAGGCAAGCTACCTACCCCCCACATACAGTAATAAAGTTTAAGTTTAGATCTGGACTTATTGCAATGCATAAGAGTCAGTAACTTTGAGTCTCAGCTATAACACAAGTTTAGCAGGCTCACAGAGAAATAGAATAAGAGAGATATTTTGGATAAAAACTTTGGTTTACTTGAGATAAGAGAGAGATTTGGAGGCAGTGATGCTGTGCTTGTCTTGAGAGGTTTACTTGGTTACATCTGAGAGAGAGCTCTGTTCCTTTTCTGGTTCAATGTAAGAGAGAAGTTGTATTGTGCTGGCCTCTGTGTAGGTCTAGAGTAGTTTTTCAAGGGAATTAGCCAGATTGAGCTGTTCTAGCAGTTGCACAAAGTGTGACAGGTGTGCACAGTTGGACCTTGCAGCACCATTGTTAGGGTGAGCACACTGTGTGAGGACTTGCAGGGACAGTCTTTGAGAGTAATTGTGTGATTTAATTGGGAGTGCCAAGGGCCTCTATTGTGACAAGTTTGGAGTCAGGTTTAGCAACTAAGAGAAAGGCAGTTTCACATGCAGTTGGATCTAGCAGCAAGTTGTACTTAGCAAGCTCACTAACTGAACTTGGTTGTTTTGTGGATCTGTGTGTCCATGTGTATTGTCTATTCAAATATCCTTGCCTTGAGGGTTGCATGGTTTGCTGTGCTCTCTTATAAAAAGGTTTGAGGAAACAGAGAATTTGAGATTGGCTTGAGAATTATACGTTGTTGCATGCATTGTTCTAGTGAGCTCACTGAGATATATCGAAATACTGTCAGTGCGCAAGTAGAATTAAATTCCTTGCTTCTCTCCACACTTATAGAGATTGTGTGTGTGTGTGTGTGTGTGTTTAGTGGGATTGAGTGTAGGTTTAGTGTGTGTTCACGCTAGACCATGCTTAGTTTCATGGGTGCTCATCACCAGCCTCATCACCACTCACCATGCTCCTGCATTGCTAACATGTAAGGTATGGTATTTTGCAAAATTACACCCTTAGACACGCTGCAGGCATGACAGTGTGAGGCTTAGACAAGAAGCTAGTTAGATGTTTTCATACTCTAACCACCACCATCAATGCCTGCTAAGAGATTCTCTGGAGTCACCCACACCTCATAGAGGTCAAATCTGTCAATGAACACCAGAGCAGACTCTACAGAGGACACTAGCAACACAAGATACCACTACAACTTTACCAAGCACTGGTCAAGCTGCTAAGCACAATAAAACTAATGTGCCATCAACACCCCTCCAAGCTGCCCCAGCACCTTTTATGGTCACACCACCACCAGCATCACTGTCTAAGCAGCCCACCATGATGCCTGCTGAGTCCCACTTAGTTGGCAACCCCTTCAATGAGGTAGAAGCCCTGCTTAGCACTTCCTTGGCAGCCATCTCTCAGTCTTATAGCATCATGCCCCCACCACCTCAGTCACTTCAGGATAAGCTCAGTACTCTTGTCTTGCACCTTGATCCAGCATTGAAACTCCCACCAGGCCCAAACGAAGCCCCACCTACACTGAGATTGCAGCACTAGTAGCTGCCACATCATCAGTGATCCCAATCATGCCCATCACCCCACTCAAGTGTATGAAAGCCATTCCAGTAGTGCATACCAGCACTCCACCTCCATTATCCTACTCCCTATATCATCTGATATTCTCTTAGATGACACCCCCACCAGTAGATGCATGACTACCAGCTCATACCATTGCAGAGACTATTGCAACTATTATTCACAACCAATCTTCATTGTCACGGCCAGATCAGAGGCTCATTGTTCCCCCAGGAATCAAGGGTGTCCATTGGACAAAAGGCAGCAGCCTTGTTGTTCACACTCAGGCACCATATCCAGTGGCACGATTATTGCAAGAGCATGTGCATGTCATCAACCAGTATATGCTGACAGCTAAGGCTCACCAGGAACATGGTCTGCCAACAGTGTATCTGGATCTGCCATGCAGGATGACATGGTGAAAGGCTCCTTGGAGAAGGACTTTGACTGTGCACTGTTGGAGGAGGAAGGCATCCATTGGGACATGGTATGAGATGTTCAGCTTCTGTGCAGGAATTTGAAAGGGAGGGAGATGGTATCCCTGTGCTTGTCATTTGAGGATCATGATATTGCAGATGGTCTGCTGCAGTATGGTATGCTCCTTTATAACACTTATTGCAGGGTTTCCCTCTATTGACCAAGAAGACACAACATGCATGGTAAAGAGTTGCACGGTTCCTACTAGGACCTGGGTGGATCTGTGGAAAGACCCAGGTCCAGGTTTTCAATTTATTAAAAAGTCGGACCCATGGGTTAACAGGTCTAGGTCCCTAAACAGGTCCGGGTCAAAGCATTCTGAGACGGTTCTACCCACGGGTGACCCATCTGGGACCCGCGCACACTTTATAGATAAAATTTGCGAGCTCTGGGAGGACTGAGAGGTCAAAAAAACATGAAAAACCTGCAAAAATACATGTAAATTCAGTTTAATACAGGTATAATTACTCAGGGGGTTGTCAGATCAATGATCGGAGGTCATATTCGAATTCTGCGACCCAGAAAACCCTTAGATGGCCATTTGGACCATTCACAGGGTGTGTCTGTGGACTAGGAAATAAGGGGTAAAAGATTGCAAGATGTAACAAAGTAGCTCTGGATGCCTACTGTGCATCAGGATCGACTCCGTATATTGATCGGTGACTATAATCAAATTCTACACTATTGATAACATATAAAAGCCCACAGATGTCTTGAATTTGGCTCATATGTAACTTGTTGCAATAAATTGGAAAAGATCAAGAAAATGAAGAAAAGGCTTCGGACGCTTACCACGGCTCGAGATCATTCCCGATTTATGATCGGATGCCATAATCAAATTCTACGACCTCGAAAATACTTCACCACCAATGCAAATGAAATTTATGTGATGAAGCGCACTCAGAAAGAAACAGATGAATAACTGAAGCTAATATAAAAATAGTTTCCAATGGCTATTTTGGATCAGGGAGATGTCCGATCAGAAATCTGATGAGATATTCGGATTCAGCGACATCAAAAACCCCCATAGACATATGCTATATGTATAAAACCCATATGCACCCGTAGCAAACCTGAGACTTGCACCTGTAACACCCGGGTTTTTAAGACCCAGGTCTGGGTATAGGTCCTGGGTCAGGCATTTTGGTACCTAGGACCTGGCAGGTTGGGTCTGGGTGCACCCGGGTAGGGAACCATGCGACTCTTTAATGCATGGTCATCTTCCTGATTCCAACTGTCCTGACACCCACCCATCCACCTCCGACTTGTGAAGACAATACCATTGGTTCTTCTGCTCAGCTTATGTTAACTACTTACTGGATTTCTCCTTTCAGGTTATGCTCTATTTCCACAGGCAGACTTTATAATAGGTATCTTGATGGTGTTACAATGTTGGCTTGCTGTTTATGAAGTTCCCTGATCTGTCCTGGTGCCTTTGGGTATGTAATGACATTGCAGCTATGCACCAAAACCCCCCTTCCTTGCAATAGATAGATAGACAGGTGGGATGGCCCGAGCTGACTCTGAAGAGACTATCGCTGTGCTCTAGGTAAATGCTGATGATTGCACTAACTATGAACATGAAAGCTATCTAACTGCCCAAAGCTCCTGCCAAACATGACTAAATGTGACAGGTCCCACTACTACACAGGTCACTAGATATATTCAAGTAGATAGTGTAGTGTGCGCCATGCAGTTCTCCCTAATGCATAATAAAATTGAATCAAAAAAAAAAACCCTAGTTGCCTTAACTACCTTAGAAATCCTCAGAAGAATATTATGAAGTGTGATGTACACCTAATTGTCTCACAAAAGCAAAAGTATAACAACGGTTGATGTGATCAGGTAATGTGTGTTATTACAATTGATATAGGCTATATCACAGTACTCCAATAATACTTTAATAAAGTGTGAACTTTTACATGAAATCATCAATGCTGTTCCTATTTTTGGCACCAGGGAGTACTATGGGTGCGTGCTTGCTATACTGCTGTGCTGTCAAAGTCCTGCCTATTATTTAAGTGTCAGTATCCCGATGCCTGTGTGCTTCCCCACCAGTGGTCTGATGGTGCATAAAATCACAGTACTTCATATATTATATATCAAAATATTGATTTTATTTCGGATGACAAAATACAAAATGTAAGAATTTCACTAGGCACGATAGAGTTGACACTGTAGAGCATCAGCAAAGGATCGCAGCAGTGAACGGATAGCACCATTCAATTGCCAGGTGTCAAAAATAGTGGTGTAGGCTCAGAGATGGTCGTACAGCAAGCAGAGGGGGCAAAATGGCTGAGAGATGGGGGATAGGTGATAGTCGTCATCTGCAGTGGGTGTGGTTGCTACGGATGGCTGGTGCAAGCAGGAAGAGTTGATATTGGGTTTTGAAGGGAGTCACAGCACCAAGGGCATCGGTGAGAATATTTATGTCATCTTGATGTTGTCTGTAGTGCTTGTTGACATCAAATTGCTCCTTGAAAAGGCATCACTGTCGTTAATTGTCAGGGTCCCAGTCATCCTCCTGCTCTCCTGCTCATTCCCTCACATTTCCGTCCCACATTCTGTGTCTCATATCCTTCCCATCCTATATACCATAGCCCCCCACCCCCATATGCAAACCATCCATGGGCATCCCACTGTTATCGTTGTCATCCTAGTGGTTGGATTTGCCATTGGTGCCTCCTCCTGCAGCAGGATGGGGGCTGATATGCAATCCTCAGCCAGCGCTGAGGTACTAGAAGTCCATGAATGTTGCATGTGCCAGGGATTGGCGTCAATGTCAATGTGGAGGGTGCTGAGTGCATTAAGGTAGGGATGTGATCATTTTCACCATGGCTGCAGGCCAGGGGCAGGCATTGTCATCACTGTTGAATGATGTGGGATCCTTCTTCATTGTTGGGTGATGGGATTTGCCCCTTCCTCATTCGAAGACTTATGAGGGGTAGTGAGAGCAATGCTATCAAGGGCTCTTGGAGCCCCTGGATGCACAGAAAAGACCTAAATGAAGTAAAAAGTAGTCAAACAAAAAAAACATACATCCAACATGTAAATCGGACTAGATTTGGGAGCTACACAAGAGTGGTTCAATGATGAGGTGGTGATGTAAGCACAAAAAAGAAGCCGCACAGCCACACAATCACTGTGCAGTTTCATGGACCAGGGCGACATAGCCAGCACAATCAGCATTTGGGATGCTTCTGCTACTTGATACATACATTCCGAGTACACAAAAAACATAAGGAAAGTAGAATATCAATGTATATATTATATTTATACACCTTTTACAGTTTATTTCAGCCTATAGCATATGAGAATTACGATTTCTGCCTAATTGCCCCCCATTTTAGGGCTCTTTGAAGTATATATTAGCTCTGTATATATCTACACTATCACAATGAGCCAGAATCCTATCGGACATGTACTAACATCCACTGTACTACCCAATATACCCAACAGATTCACCATGACCTACCATCTTCCTGTTCAAATTTCTGTATTCTCACTAAGCAGAATTGAACAGAGCATGAATGTTCATATGGTCGTTTGGGTGTTTCAAGTGTTCTTGCTGTATATTTCTTTCAGGGCAGATATCTGGACATGTTCATACTACCATTGCTTGATTCATGGTATAGTAATTTGAGCAATATAGGATAATATGGGTACATAGTATATCATAGACCTTTCAAAAACTGCAAAATAGGAAGTTTTTAACCTTTCATGATGCTTTACCAATACTTGAATCATTAATTCCACACAGAAAACAGCATAAATACATCCTGTATACATGAAATATTATATACAAGTTATTTTAGGGGGTCTGGGGTACATTGTCCAAGCAGAGGGTATATTTTGAGGATTCACTTCACTCATTACATTGCACCAGACCATAGACTGCAAAGCCATTGAGTGGCTGTGCAATCTGTTTTCTCTTTCTTTGACAACAACTGTTCCTTCCAACAATGCTTGTGTCACACCAAAATCAAGTCAGATCTGTGTAAAAAACAATTTCCTTTATTTATTTTATCAATGTTAACAATTTCTAGGTCTTTGTTATGCATCCAGTGACCCCAAGAGTCCAAATAACATTCCCCACAATCCACTACCCACCATGCTGATGTGCTCAGTAACAGGCAGTGCGCAAATGCAACAAGTGTCTAGATCGTCAATCTAGATACTAAATCACACACACACACATACACACACAATCACCAATGTTAAGTCCGAGGATGAGTATGGTAGAAGCACTTGTGGTGTACTTAGATATCAATAATCAATTGGGTTTGCTTCAAAACAACTTCAATTCAAGTCTAGAAGTGTTTACACAAGATACACTAATCACAACAGCGAGGTATATGGATGTGGGGGTTTTGTAAGGTATAATTTGAGTGGTTTAGACTCACAATGACTTCATCTAGAAGAGCTGGTAAGGCTTTAACTAGGGAAGCTTTAACAATTGAACAATCAAAGACCTAGAGGTCTACAAAGAGCATAATTGCTCTGGAGTACATGGACTCGATTACAACACAAGCACATGCACTTGCGACAAAGAACTGAAGTTCTACAAAGAGTACACTGACTCTACAAAGAACTCACAGGTCCTGGCTTCAAGTATGAGACTTGCAAAGAGTACACAGACTCTAGAGTACACTGATTTGTTAACTGTTTGAACCAAGAAGCATTCTAGGGCTTATTTCACTTCAACTAGGCAATGTCTTTGGTCTGTGGTCGACTTAGTACATCTAGATCACTTTAGTCAGTGAGGGAGCATGAGGCCTTTGGATGCAGAGCAGTTTAATTAACTAGCAAGGCGCAAACATGGGGATGACTCTTCTTCCTACTTAGTTCTTCTAGATTACTTATAGCCACCATTTTGGGGTTGACTTGGTAAACTTAATTCACTTCAGTCGAGGATATGCAATTAAATCCAGTGATTGATTAGGTAGCTATAAGGCTACTAGCACAAACACAGGGGGAATGCTTTCCTGCCATTATGCGTCTAGTCACTGCTAATTTATATGATTTCTAGCCTAGGTATAGGAGCTTGTATCTAAAAGTAATTATGGTACAAGCTTTGGGTATCTGTTAGACCCGAACTTCAATCAAAGATAAACAACGGCTGTCTCGCGTTCGGGCAGTCACCGATGAGTTCTTTAAACGATTGAGAGTAAAGGCTAAGTCCTTAGTCTTAGCGATAGATAAAGCGATAGTTTCGGTATAGATTAAACGTTAGCTCGAAGCTAGGGTATATCTAGCAAGAGCTTAGCTACTTAAATACTAAAAGTAAGGGTCTAAATATAAACTGTTCGTGAGAGTGGAAAGCTTGAGCACGCAATATCGAAGCGACAGACACTTCAACCTGGCACACTGTCACACGATAGGGTGCAAGGTGGAAGTGGCTACTACGCCATGTAGTGCGTAGTGTCGAAGCCGCTGCTCGGTGTCTGTATGATAAGCGGTCCGGACGGTCCGGTGGTCCGGGTTATGTAAGTAAAAAGAATAAAAGTGGTTAAATCGTAACATTACCCCCTTCTTAAGGCAGGCGTCCCGACTGCCGTTATGGTCCGCTCCAGTCATTTGGGAAGTCTTCTTGGTGCATTCCTCTCACTTCTCCTCCATATGCGTCATCGACCTGGTCCTCGTCTCCAATTAGTGGTTCCCCGTCGTCGGATTCGTTGTTCCAGTAGTCTTGTAGGAGTTTGCGCCACTCAAAGTTGTACTGTTTGAGGGCTTTGACCCACTTTTGGAATCCATCTGTTCGTTGGACGAGGTATCGAACATTGCCGTCACTGTCATATTCGTGATCTAGGATCATGGTGACGGCTTTGTTCGGTGTTACGATTTTGGTGTCCACTCCGTCAACGTGTTCTGCCAGGAATTCTTCGATCAACTCGTCGGCATCCATGTCGCCTTCTCGTACCCAGCTATTTGATTCTGGTCCATAACCCTTCCATTTGACGAAATAATCCGTCGCGATTCTTGATGGTTCTCCCTGTCTCCCTCGAACATTTCGTTGCCTGCTGTTTAAGACCTTTTCAACTTCGTAATGTTCGTCGCCGTCGATCAGGTCTGGTGGTGGTGGAGGGGGTTGTTCTTGGTTCGGGAATGCGGGCGGGGTGTAAGGGGTGAGTAACGATTCGTTGAAGGTAGGGTGGATTTTCCAGTTGACTGGTAACTTTAGGGTGTATGCCGAGGCGCCCTTTTTGCTTTTTATTTCGAAGGGACCTGTGTGTTTATCGTCGAGTTTCCTTTTTGGCCGGGGAAGATGGAGGTTGGTTGTGTCAAGCCAGACCTTGTCGCCTGTTTTGTACTCGACGGCTGGTCGTTTGTTTTTATTGTACTGTGCTTTCATTTGTGACACAGCCTTTTCGAGTGATTTCTGGGCGGTAGCATGGATCTCTTGCATTTTGGAGACAAAGGAGTCAGAGGCGGGGGTGCGGAAAGGGGTGGTGGATTTCATCCCAGGTAGTACAGCGGGATTGTAACCGTAGTTGACTTCAAATGGGCTTTTGCCGGTGGAAGAGTGTTTTCGGTTATTATGCGCGAACGCGGCGAGTGAAAGCCATTCTGCCCAGTCGGTTTGGAGGTGGTTGACGAACATGCGAAGGTATTTTTCAACCTCCTGATTTACGCGTTCGGTCTGGCCGTCCGTCTGTGGATGATAGGCAGTGGAGGCGTTTCCTTTGATTTGGAGAAGATGGTAGAGGTCTTTCATGAATCTAGATACGAATACGGTCCCCCGGTCTGAGATGACGACTTGGGGCATTCCATGTTTGGCATATACTTCGTCGCGTAGGATCTTTGCCCAGCCTTTGGAGGATAATTCCGTGGAACATGCAACAGGGATGATTTCCTTCGAAAAGCGGTCAACGATTACGATAATGGCGTCGTGTCCGTTGCTCTCGGGTAATCCAGTAACCATGTCTACGGAGATGTGAGTCCATGGGCGGGACGGTATTTCGTTGGGGTGTAACGGTGCTGCTTTAGCCTGATTGCTGCTCTTTGCTCGCTGGCAAGTTTCACAGGCTCGTACATAGGCTTCGATGTCTTTCTTCATCTTCGGCCACCAGAACTCTCATAGGACGAGTTCTTTGGTCTTTTCGATACCTGGATGTCCAGCGGTGATGTGGTCATGGGATCGAGCGATGATTTCCCCACGGAGTATATGATCTCGGGGAACGTAGATCCTGCCGTCGTACCAGATGAGTCCGTCTACCATTTTCATACCTCGGTCGTGGTCGAGGGAACTGGCGACAGCTCGATCCCAAAGGCGATTGTTCTTTGTGGCGACTCGTACGTCTCGATGGGTTTCCTCGATGGTGGGCATGATCATTGTTCTGAAATGTTCTGGAGACAGGACTATTACTTGATCGTTATCACCCTGCCCTTGATCATGGTCTGCGCGCCGCGAAAGGAGATCAGCCTTTTTGTTGGCGGTACCGGCTTTGTGATGGAGGGTGAAATGGTATTCTGCCAGCTCGGTAATCCATCGGGCTTGGCGTCGGTTCACTTTCTGGGGTTTTCGGAAGTACTGAAGATTTTGATGATCTGTCCAGATCTCGAAGTCTTGGTACGCGCCCATAAGGTAGTGCCTCCATTCTTCGAGAGCGAGCATGATTGCGAGGAGTTCTTTGTCGTAAATTTCGTAGTTACGTTCTGTAACCGAGAGTGATTTCGACAGGAAGGATATGGGTCTCCATTTGCCATCCTGTTCTTGAGAGAGGACTGCGCCAATGGCTCCTTCGCTGGCATCGGCTTCTACTCGGAATTTCCCTTCGTTCGTTGGTATCGCGAGTATGACGTCCTCTGCTAACTGCTTCTTTAACTGATCAAAGGCTTCCTGTTGAGCCTCGCCCCACCTCCACGCGTCGTTCCCTGTCAACTGGGTCATGGGCTTCACAATTTTGCTGTAGTCCTTGATGAAGCGTCGATAGAAATTGGTGAATCCCAAGAAGGATTGGAGTTCCTTCTTCTTGGTAGGTATCGGCCAGTCGGCAATGCCTTTGATTTTGACCGGGTCCATGCGGATGCTCCCTTCGCTGATGATGACGCCTAGGTACTCCGTTTCTAGGACTTCGAACTCGCATTTTTCGGCTTTAAGGAACAACTTGTGCTTCCTTAGAGTCGCCAACACTTCCCTTGTGATACGGCGGTGCTCCTCTTTGGTTTTGGACATAATAAGGATATCGTCGAGATAAATGGTCACCTTCCCTGATGCGATGAGGTCCTTGAAAATATCGTTCATCATCCATTGGAAGGTGGCGGGCGAATTGGTAAGCCCAAAGAACATAACCGTTGGCTCGTACAGGCCACGATTTGTTCTGAAAGCTGCCTTCCATTCATCTCCCGTTTTGATTCGGACATTATTATATCCCCATCGCACATCGAGTTTGGAGAAGTATTTGGCGCCACGCAGTTTATCCATGAGTTCGGAGATTAAGGGAAGAGGATAACAATTTTTAATCGTCATCTCGTTGAGCTTTCGGTAATCTTGGACAGGCCTTAGCTTGCCATCTTTCTTCTTGACGAAGAAGAAAGGTGATGCCATGGGTGACTTGGATGGGCGTATCCTTCCACTAGACAAGTTCTCGTCAAGGAATTTGTCGAGCTCTTCCTGCTCTGCTCGGTTGAGTGGGTATACTTTGCAGTCGAGGTTGGCGTTCGCGTTGGGGATAAGTTCGATGGCGTGGTCCCATGGTTTAGGTTCTGGTAGGTCATCAAAGTTTTCTTTATCGAATAAGTCTTTGAAGTCTCTACACCATTCGGGAACCATTTCTTCAAACGTTTTGGTCTCCTTTTTCGCGTTTGCCTCGGCCGCTAGGTCATTGGCCACATGTCGCATTGCCCTAATGTGAATAGCTTCTTCAAAGCTTATCGCTAGGATAGTGTCACCTTCCTCCAGCTCTTCATCCCACTTGTCATACGGGTCTGCATCAGGTAAGGGGAGTGGAATATGACGGCATTGACATCGGGCGAACGTCATTTTTCCGGTCCACCAATTGATCAATGGGTTGTGCCTGATTAGCCAATCATGTCCTAGGAATATGTCACGATCTTTTAAGTCAGTGACGGCTAGATCTATGCGCTCGGCGTGGTCTCCGATGATGATGCGTAATTCAGCAAAGGCGGTGATCCGTCCTGCGCTGTTTTTTGATCCGTCCGCATTGTAAACGGTGATGGGCGCTGCCGTCGCGCGGGTAGGAATATTGTGCTTCTCGACGAATGCTCGGCTAATGGCGCTACTGGTACAGCCACTATCGACTAAGGCCGAGGAGGAAATTCAGGGAATGCGGCTGGGCGTTTCGATTTGGACGTCGGTTGTTAGAGCTTTCTCGCTTCCGCTTACTTGGCAGATATAGCGTCTGGGCTCCCGCAGTTCTTCCATCCAGTCTAGTGCGTTGATGCGCGTGGCTCCCCTCAACCCTTCTAGCAACTCATCCACCACTTCCTCGGCTCATGCCTTATGGATCCAGTTCTTCAGAATCGCTTTGGCCTCTGACTCCGTTCTGGCTGTCCTAATTCCGCGCAACGTCCATTCGGCTCCAAACGGCTTCAGCCACTCGCGCGGGACCTTCTCAGTCTTCGCGCCGGAACCTATTGGTTCAGCTACCGTCGACTGGGTCACCTCAGGGGCTACAGAAGGGGTTCGGTTAGCTTCTTGACTTCGTCGGAAACTCGTATCATCCTCCTCATCTGGAATCTCCTCTAACTGTACCTGGGGCCCCCTTTTTACCGCCTGGGCGCTAGCAGCTTCCTTCCGTTCGGCTGTCTTGGTCGGGGCCGTTGCGCATCCAACGGTTCTTGCCACATGTGCGCCTTCGTTGGGATCGCCCGGTGGTGTGTTGGTTTCTAGCAGCAAGTTCGTCTTGACCGAGGAGTCGCCGCGAGTAGCAACGATGGGCTGCACTTGGACCGTAGCAGAATGCGGAACAGCCTCACCCTCCTCCTCAGGACTATGCGAATCGTTCTGCTCACCTGTCCCGGGGCCTCTGCCAACCTGGTCCCAGTCTTTGTCTTGTCGCTGGGTCGCGCTCCTGGGGCCCTCTTGTCGGGTTCGCCCGCTGCGCACGGTGTTCAGGTCATCCGTGGCCATTGGTAGCCATGCGGTGTTCTCCTTTACCAGGGGAGGTTTCGCCAAAGCTATTCCCTCGAAACTCCCAGTGAGACTGGGACCCCGTGGAGCCGCCTCAGGGGAAACCGGTTCCTCTGCTTCAGGGGGGGCATGTCCCTTCAATGAAGGCGCTTGTTCCCCTGTCCCATCCAGTCGCTTATCAGGCGCTGTTACAATGGGTAGCCCTATGGTGGGGGCCTTTCCGTTCGCCGCTTTCGCTCGTGGTGAGTTACTCGCCGAACGCTTAGTCGGTGATATCCCGACGTCCTGTTTCGATTCTTCCTTAGTCTCTGTCTCGGTAGTGAAGTCGCAAAATGGTATATTCGAATGCATGTTTGGAACTACAGAAGTACAATGAGCCTGGCTAGCGGGCGACAAATGCGTACCGGATGAAACTAAGTCCTTGGCCGAGGCAGTCGAATCGTTTACTGCTCGGCCCCGTCTTTTACCTCCTCAACCTTCGAGTCCGTCTTCTCCTTTGTCGCGACGTGGTCCCAGTAATATTCGACCCGTCGTAAGTGTTCTTCCTTGGATCTGGCGCGCTTGGGACAGTCCCGTTTGAAGTGTCCGAGTTCCCCGCATCCAAAACACTTCGTTTTGGCGCGCAGGGCGTCGATGTCCATGGGCTTCCCTCCGCCTCCGTATGTGGTGCCAGTCCCGGTTTTCTTTTCTGAGGTGCTGGCCTGCTGCTGTTGTTGGTTCCCTTTCCATGGCGGGCTCGTCTTTGCCTGCTGCTTCCAGTCCGCTACTTTAACTCCTCCGCTAGACTCTGCTTTCTTCGTCCTCCAGTTGTGATCGATGCGGAGTATGCGACGCTTCCACTCGGAATAGTTATGTGGGGGATCTGCGTCTGACGCATAGATGATGTCCTTGGTGGAAGAGCGGCACGCTTTCTTTACTTGTGCCACCATCATCTGATCGATTCTGATAACCCCTGCTTCGAATGCAAGCGAGTCGAACTGCTGGAAAAACAAGTCGCCGTCAGGGAAGGTGCTCTGTCGTAGTCGTTCCCACTGTGCGAACTTGATCTCCGCATTGGCATCCTTCCAGAACCGTCGTCTGACTTCGCCTACGAAGTTCTCGTATGCAGGGTATAGCTGGTCTCCGTTGACGTTCCTTCCGAGTTCCCTGGCACATAACTCCCACCAGACTTGAGCGTCTTTTCCGAATCGTGATGCGCAGAAGATGACCTTGTGCGGGTGATATCGGAAGTATTGGTTGAATATGGAAAAGTACATGTCGCACTGGGAAAAGAATCGGGCGATGTCATTGGAGTCGCCGTTAAAGTTCTCGGGAACCTTGACCATCTCGGGCTTTAGCGATGCCCAGGGTCCTTGAGTGTCTTCGGCGAGAACCCAGGGAGCAGGTGGATCTGGTGGTCCGGGTGGTGGGGGATATTGCGGTGGCACCCATCTCTGTGCTACGGGTGGAGCTGCCTGCTGTACAGGGCCGGGTAGTGGCTGTTGCGGCGGGCCGGGAGGTCCGGCGTTGTCGTCTGTGGCAGCAAAGAGCCTTGGCGGCCCGTATCCCCGGGGGTAAGCATAACTCGGTACTGGGTAGCGGGGAATGGGTACTTCGGCCCGTTGTGGCGGTACCGGTGGTTCGTCTGGCATTGGTTCGGGGTACGTATAATCGGGTCGTTGGTAACAAGCAGGGACCTGGAGAGAGTGATCCGGATGGATCATATTGTAAGCCTGATGGGCGAAGTGCCTGGCTTCTTCCTTTAGGATATAGTCATACCCGAAATGAGCGTAATCCATTCCGGCTGAGGTTCTGGCCCAGTCCTGATCCGCTAATAATTCTGCTTGGAAATGATTAAATAGGTCGAGTAACGTGGCATAGGAAAGTATTTCGGGGATTCGGGTTAATTTACCTGTGGCGAGAAGATAGAGAGCCCGTGACATGGTTATCGGGGTGATCGGCCAGCGGAGTGTTTCGGGGCTCTGGGCGCGGGGGAGTTGGTGAGGCAGAGGGGCTTCCCCAGGGATTTCCGTTGACGTGCTCCGCCTCGGGGAGTACCTCGGTTGTGTCACTGGCCTCGTCGGGGCTAATGCGCCCTGCTGCGACGTCGACCGCTCTGAACGCTGCGGCCCGCTCTGCCTCTCGTCTCCTCCTGTCCCTGTCGTGCTGGTTAAGGAAGGTGACGGGGTCGTACCCGGCCTGCTCCTCTGGCCTGTATACTGGCCTGGGGGTGTCTGACCGTGCCCACGCGTCGTCGATCCAGTTTCTATCGGCTGAATTGAGGCTGGTGGCAGGGTCGTAGCCGACGCTCTCCTCTCGTCTGTACCTTCTTCTAGGTGGACGCGTTGGGCGGAGTCTTGCCTGGCTCGAGCTCTCTGGTCGCTGCTCAAACTCTGGCGTCGACTCTCTGGGCGAGATTGGAGGCGTGGGAGGCTGCTCTGTGATCTGTACGGGCTGCTCTCCTGGACATTCCGGCTCCGGAGTTCTTCGTCGATAGGGATTTCCTCGTCTGGGGTAAAAGGCTGTGGGTGGAAGGTTGACGTTGTCCCATAGCTCGGTAACGTTGAGCGAGGGGTTGGCTGGTAAAGTCCCAAGATCGTCGCTGGCAGGTTGCTTTGAAACTGGAGTTGCTCCGTGGCCGACTTCCCCCAAGCCGAGTCGAACAAGGTATCTTGCCAGGTCTGCTGCGTTAGCGGCGGGAGCTGGTCGATGGGGATGGGGGGTATGGCCGGCGGAGCCGGTTGCAGAATCCTGTGTAAGAGAGTGCCTTGCTCCGGCAGTGTCTCTAGCGCTTCCTTCTTGAACGCCTGCTTCCATTTCCCTAAGAACGTCATCTTGCACGGTTCGCTGGTTGACGACACGAGGGTACTCGTCGACTGCCTCGGTTCTTCGCCTAGGTAGGGGTGGGTAGAAGTGGAACGGTGGTGGCTGCTGTGGGATGACATGGTTTAGGGCAGGCGGAGGGTAGCGTATTTGGTTTCGTCGAGGGCGAGGGTATAATCCGTACTCATGCAATACTGCTAGCACTACTGCTGCTGCAAAGAAGGCGGTCCCGACGCCAAAAAAGACTGCAATTAAGATTGCCTGGAGTGTCGTTAACATGAAGGTTCTGGTTAAGGAACCAGGGGAAGCTTCGAGCTAAGTGTTAGACCCGAACTTCAATCAAAGATAAACAACGGCTGTCTCGCGTTCGGGCAGTCACCGATGAGTTCTTTAAACGATTGAGAGTAAAGGCTAAGTCCTTAGTCTTAGCGATAGATAAAGCGATAGTTTCGGTATAGATTAAACGTTAGCTCGAAGCTAGGGTATATCTAGCAAGAGCTTAGCTACTTAAATACTAAAAGTAAGGGTCTAAATATAAACTGTTCATGAGAGTGGAAAGCTTAAGCACGCAATATCGAAGCGACAGACACTTCAACCTGGCACACTGTCACACGATAGGGTGCAAGGTGGAAGTGGCTACTACGCCATGTAGTGCGTAGTGTCGAAGCCGCTGCTCGGTGTCTGTATGATAAGCAGTCCGGACGGTCCGGTGGTCCGGGTTATGTAAGTAAAAAGAATAAAAGTGGTTAAATCATAACAGTATCAATACAAATGATGAGTAATTAATTTACAAGGATTGCGCCATCCTGAGGTTTCTATTCAGTTGGATGGAATGACTAGCAGTCATTCTATTGCCGAGGAGTGCCCTAATGGTCTGTAGGAACTCCTCGCTTCTCCTGCATGCCTTGCCATGTGGATTCCTATTCAATACTACAGATTGTGTGGTATCTCGAGGATGTAACCACCAATTGTGATCGATTGTTGGACTGAGATTGTATTGCTTCAATCACTGCATGATCTTTAGCTATCTCGGCACCAAGCATCGGTTATTCAGTTATTCCAGGGTTATTTGTGTTCTAGACTAAGTTCATTTCACATTGTGAACCATTGTGGACTTAGTGATTCTTTTCTAGGTTCATTCAGGTCATTGAGATGACAAGTAATCTAGTCCTTCTGTGTTCTGCTTTATGTTTGTAACCCATCTCGATGTGTCCCTTGGTTCTGACTGTAATTAGTCTTGTTTTGGGCAGGGAATAGCATTCAGTATTGAAGGCTTATAGAGTTAACTCATCTAAATGTTACTTCTAAGTCCATTCTTATACTGCATTGCTCACTATCTTATGTAGTATTCTAGCTATCAGTGTAAAGCCTTCACTATAGCTCTCTGTACCGCTTGTAGACCATATTATTTAATAGAAAATTGCAAAATCTATGGGTAGCCTGATACCAAGTGTATCAATGCATGTTGATGAGCCTCCAGGCTCTGTATGCTCAGAATTCGTGGATTTATCAATTCATCACCCAATACCTTCAAAACAACTCCATTATAATCCTCACATACTCCATAACACTGCCAGCTCTCAATAATACCACAGATTTTCACAGTATAGGCCACAAACACCCAGATACAATCCTAAAACCATGACATCTATACTCCTTCAATGCTCCGTTATCCTTCCCAGCTTGCCTCACATCACAATTACCGTATCCCATCACAGCAAGGCACCTTTGATCAACAATCATCCTAAAACAGAATTGCTGCATCACTCAGAAGCACCTAGTTGATGTGCCCATCAATCATTTAATGAAATGACGTGATTGGTGCGAATACCCTTTCAGCTATGATAATTACAGCCACAGCAACTACAGACTGTGTTTACTAAGGCTGTTACAGTGCCAAGACCTCGAATTATCATGGACACAAGTGTACACCTCAGCACAGCAACTGCAGCTCAATAATCTGCAGCTAAACAGCACCTCATGATCCGCTCATCGCTCAATAAAACCACACGGTTTCCATCCATACATGGCAATGTCGAAGAGTTGCTGTTACTTTAGAACCACAGATTCCATATGCTTTACTATGGCTTTTACAAAGCCAGGGACTTACAGCCTTACTAAGGCTCCGATGATTATTCTATTTATAAAATCATACTTGTAGTATAAAAACTAGGTAGATACCGCATTTTTAGAGCTAGTTCTTACCTAGTTGACCAGACTACGGCATTTCCAGTCAGCTACAGTTACTCCAAGTTATCTCTCACCACTTGCTTTACTCTTAATGTTGTTGGTCCGCTTTGTATATTGCACCAATACATGAAATCTTGCATCAATAACTTGCTTTTGTCTTTAATGCCACAACATCACATCACTTTCACCTTCTACATCGCCATCGTTTTCATTGCCCAGTTCAGTATTGCCTCCATGTAGGCCCAGTCAGCATTGTTCTCCATAGGATCCCCCTCATCTTTATCATTGTTCAGAGTTGCCATGCATCTATTGCCACAACCCCCCACTCAGCACCACAGTTACCACATTTTCTCCCAGTTTCTTGCAGTTTCCATATGTTTATTGCTATTGTTTTGACTTACAATATTAGGTACACCCCAAGCCACGTTTACTAGGCTATTTCGACGTCTTCTAGTCCATTGCCACAATTTCTAGTCCTTCCCCACAATTTCTAGCGCATTGCAACAATTTCTAGATCCATTTTCATGATTTCTAGGCCATTTTCACAGTTTCTATCACAGTTTCTTGGTATTCAAGTCATACCAGATTCCGTCCCATCTCGTTTATCGAGATCCCTCCTGGCTTACAGCCAACATCTACTAGTACTCATTGAATAAGAGTACTACTTCGCTGACTGAAAAGTCACAGTGTATCTTGCATTATTGAGGAATTGACTGCACAGAGGTGCACTGAACCACTCGCACACACATTGCCTTGATTGCTGTGTTGCTACGTTAATTGCCTAAGCTCCCCGAGTTTTGGGTGTTGCCATTGCCATGGAAGTCTAAGCTCATCAATGTGTAAGTCCTCCTGTGAGGCAAAACCTTGACTATCCTCCAACAACACAGAACAATGCCACTATACTCTGCAACCATGATACTTATTGATACCTCACCCGGCTGCAAATATGACTGCAATCCCCAACTTCACAGGCCCAGCATCCTACACATCAATATTGGTGCTAAGCATGGCACTTGTGCATATCTAGAATATCTTGTTTTCCTGGGGATCCCGTACCAGTGGCTATTTGCACTAGAAGGATGGATGCAGTGGCAACAGCATAATCCAACCACATGAATGACAACAACATTGTACAGGATGACAACAACAACAGTGGGATGCGTGTGGATGGTTTGGATATGGGGGAGGACTCATGGCAAGGATGTGAGACACAGAGAGAGGGGATGGAAATGCAAGGGAATGAGTGGGAGGGTGTGAGGATGTCCTTGACCCTGATGGTTAACGACGGTGATGACAGTGATGCCTTTTCAAGGAGCAACTCATGGTCAGCAAAAACTGCAGACAACATAAAGATGGCAGAAATATTCCCACCGACACCCTCAGTGCTGCAACCTCCTCTGAAAACCAATATCAACTCTTCCTGCTCGTGCCAGTCACCCATAGCAATGACATCCATGCATCTCCCATTTTCAGTATGGGAGATCACGATCTCAATGTCCATTTTCCCCCACAATGTTGCCATGCCCACTGCCGATAACCACCATTGCCTATTCTCCATCCCTCCACCATTTTGCCCCCCTCTGCATGCTGTACGACCATCTCTGAGCTGACCCTACCATTCTTGACACTAGGCAATTGAATGATGCCATCCATTCATTGCTGCAATCCTTGCCTGACGCTCTACAGCATTGACTTCAGCCCACCTAGCATAATTAATTCCATTTTGTATTTTTATTCTTAAATAAGATCAGTATTTTGACATATATGATATGAAATAATGTGAATTTATGTGCTGTCAGGCCCCTGGTGGGGGAGCGCACAGGCATCAGGATATCGACACTTAATGGGTGGGACTTTGACAGCATGGCGGTATAGCGAGCACATGCCCATGGTGCTTCCCAGTGCCAAAAATAGTAATAGTGTTGATGATTTCATGTAAAAAGTTCTCACTTTATTCGAGTATTATCAGAGTACCACAATATAGCCTATATCAATTGTAATAACACACATTACCTGATCATGTCAACTGTTGTTATACTTCTGCTTATGTGGGACAATTAGGTGGAGATGTGAGTTGCACAATAGGCTGCAACTCCAAGGAGATAACAAGTGACATCACTACATGTGAAATAGTGCTGCTAACCAATGTTGTGCCACTCAGAGACAGGAATCTGGCCCTGAGTCAGAGTCCTGAGTAAGTGCCAAGCTATGGTGTGATAATAACAACATGTGTGGGACTCAGGAAAAGAAGCTCCACAACACAAATGATCTATATATAGTTGTACTATTTTGTAGGATGTAAAATAGATAAATAGTGCAGTGTAATTGTAATGTACAAGTTTTGGACCCCCAAAAGCCTTCAGCTTAGTGCTCTAGCTTCAGGACTTGTTTGTAACTTTGAGCAAGAGAATATACCACTTATTATAACATTCTGAATGACTTAAGTATTGTGCAAGGCATAGAAAGCTAATGTGGCACTCATGCTACTATTTGATTGATTGGTTGACTTGTGCTCTAGCCTGAGAATAAGAGACTTGTGTCATTGCAGATGTGCTTTTGTGTTTTGAGGTTTTCTTGTGACAGGAGGTATTACAGGTGGCAGAGGTTTGAACCCTTTGGCTTGATTAGTACTCACTTGAAAGTATACATTTCCCAAGTGGCATAGGTTCAAACCCTGTGGCTTGTGGATGGCATTTTATAAGATTATTGCACCTCTGGATTGCATAGATTAGAACCCTGTGGATCTACAATCAGTTTGGAAGCTTGAGCATGTAGGTTTGAATCCTGTGGCTTTAAGTGAATGTTTTGTGAAGTGTTTCTGCTTGGAGCATGAAGCTTTGAGTCATGTGTTTTTCAGTTGTTTGAGGTCATTTTGTTTTTGTGTATATCTCTTGATGTTGTGTGTATTGTTACTACACCTTGCCTTGAAGCCCAGTGACAACTGTTGCTCCTCTTGTTATCAAAAGCCTTTGGACTTAAAGAAATCTAGATATATACAAACACTATCACTGTATATGTGTATTATATATTTTGAGAGTTTAGTTGTGCTATTTCTATCTGCTTCTATCACATCAGAATCTCCCATAAACTTGAGGGTTTGTGTGTGTAATGTTGGGTGTGGGTGTGATCAGAGTGATTGCTCTTTCTACAGATTTGTCAGGGTTGGTAGCTTGTATAGTGCCAACATCCTGGCACCAGATCTGGGTATAAGGGGTATATGTGTCAAGCATGTTAGATTCATTTTTTATATTTCAGTTTTCCTTTTCAAAAACCTGTTCTCTTTAGAGTAGCTGGATCAGATCATTCATCACACCCTATGAGAGAACATTTCTGCTCTTGTTCTCCCTACTAGTGGAGGGGATGCTTTCACCAGCTCGGAGAAGTTGCTGGTCATGAGTGCCAGTGTTGTATTTCCAGAATGTCTGTTTATTGTATTGATCATGATTTTTATAAGTGGAGTGGTTTAGGCCCCAGTGAAAGAGTTCCTTGGGGTTTTACCCAATGTTCAGAATAGCCCTGTTCCTACCCCAAAGGTCAGGTTCCTATGTATCATGCAGTAATAGATGAGAGGAATAATAGCACTTCAAATTTTCAATTACATACAGCATTATTATACATAGGCTGAGTATCTATTATAGTTACTGGGTCAACCACCTTGACCACTCCTAGTTCTGTTCCTACCCCCCTGGTCTCCTTCCTCTCATGGTCTCCTGAGGATGCTGCCTAGCTGCTCTTTCCAGAGGTATTAGGTGGTGGGGTAACTGTTACAATTTTTCCATTTTCCAATCTAAGTGCCTCAGCGTCTATCTTATCTTTGGTGCTTAGCTTATCTTGATCTTATCTACAGGTGCCCGGACTGGTTGCCATGACTATACCGGACGACTTCAGCAATTGTGCTATGGCTCATGACAAGCATTTGCCTACACCATTGTTTTCATTGTTTCATGCATGGACAAGTACTACAGACTTATATTTAGAACTCTTGGCATTAGTATATAAGTAGCATAGCTCTTACTGTATATTCCTCAGCTTTGAGCTAATGTTTAATCATACTGAACTTTATGCAAAGAATGCTCATCACCAAGAACTGAGACTTAGTCTCGACTCTTATGATTCAGATGCATAGAAGACTCATCTGGTGATTGTCCAAATGCAAGACAGCCAGGTGTTTACTCTTGTTTGGACCATTAGAGCTCAGGTCTAACAATTAGCTTGAAGCTATCTTTTCTCTTTCTCTTAGTGCTAGCCACTAGAGAACTGAATGCAAGATTGGAACACAGAAAACCTCACCACCCTAGGTGTCACGCTTTTCATTAGCGTATTCATCAGAGTACTGCTCACCACTGATTTCATCTACCACTATAGTTGGGCTATCTATGACTGGCTCGACCATTTCCAAAACCCAACCCCACTCACCATCTACATACCCTACCATTATGTCTCCCACCAGCCCCATAGACCAGTCCTTCCCATACACCAAACCCTGCCAGTCCAAAGCCCGCTCTCTCATCCAATTGATATGGAGCCGGACGAGTTGGATATCGGACAAAAAGGGTGACACATCCTCTCTATGGACTGCTGACTCCATAAGATCCCAGAAGTCATCCCTGCCAGCTCTGTCCCCAGTGGCAGAGCACAAGACCCACTTATTGACAGCGAGCTCGAATTATTCTTCAACAACAGTGACAAAGAACTTGAAAAGGGAGAGCTCCCCTATAAGCCTCACTCCCCAACCTAGTCTGAGGTGGACCTCTGGTTCGCCTCACACCAGCCACACCTTGACTCCCCAACCTATGACCCTTATGAAGCCATCCCTGGGTTTGGAGAGCATGCGGCAGCAGCTCGAGAAGCTGTTACACAAGGAGAACTCTGTAGAAGGCTCCTCGAAGGATGGCACAAATCCATTCTCCCCTATGGCCCAGAGCAAGAGCAAGCCTACGAATGTGCCATGGAAGACCATCACCGAGAAGCTAGCAGCAGACTATCAGGCAAAGAACTCAGGATCAGTCAGTACTGGTTCCAACTCCAATTCCCTACACTCAGAGAGCTCCATAGTGAGCAAGAGCAGGCACCTATAGCTGCTACTTTAATGTTTGAAATAGTGTCAGTTGACAGATTAAATAAATGCATCAGGAGTGTAAGTGGACAGACCAGCCTATATAGGGTATTTTCACAGTACTGCATGGTCTATTAGTCAGCACAGAAACCCAGACTAAATTATGTGATTATTAGAAAATCTGGCAGATCCAGAAATTGAACCCAGGACTTTAAAAAAATTTACAATAATATCACATAACAAGGCCAAAGTGCACATGCTAACCACTATACCATATTGGCATTGTATATTTGTATAATCATCTCCTTATATGGCCTCCCTCTCTTATATTTATAATATCCCAATTGGGCCCTCCCTTTGGTGCACTTTTTTTCTCTTATTGGGCTGGTCAAATCAGCCCATCAATTGCACCCAGAACTGGCTGTGCCATAGCATTGATGGCATCAATATCAGGCCATTTTCAGAACAATTTGGCATTTTGGCTCATTTGGGGCTTTTTCAGGCTACTGGGTGGGCCAGGGAATGGTACTAGTATATGCCTAAACATAAATAGTATAAAAGCGAACTCTCTGGTGAGGTATGGGGGCCCTGGGGAGGGGGTAAAAGGGGTAAAATAGTGGAAAATTGCAGAAAATTTGCATTTTTTTTGGGTACTACATGCATTGGATCGCTTCGAAAACTTGACCAATGAATTCTCTGACCTTGAAAACCCCTAAACAGCCCCTCTACAGTACATGTGGCACATTTTATAGCTAGGGATAATCAGAAAAATTAGCTTTTTATGGTGCTGCATGCATTGGATTGCTTTGGAGATGTTACCAATCGATTTCTACACTATGAAAACCCTAGAATACATTTTCATATGCTATCTATGACCACTGGAATGCAATGAAAAATGGGGGATTAGGTGTAAAATATGGTCTATTTTGTTTTCTAGCCATCGTGTCAGTCTGGGGACATCACCAATCGATTCCTCGACCTTGAAACCTCCCAAACAACTCTTGGTTACATTTATGAGATCTCAGGAATGATGGAAATAATGATATAACAGTTTAAGAGAAGCACATATGGAAACTCACATTTCTGAGCTTTGGAAAACTTCAGAGTTGTTGCCAATGGATTCCTTGACCTTGAAAACTACCAGAACACCCCAAGAACACAATACAGACCTTCAGAATACATGGAGAAAAGGTGATAGTGAAAATCTCCGAAATACGATATATATTGCATAATAGTGTGTACAAAAGATTAGGATGATCTGAAATGTATTGGCAGAGATATAAGGAGCTCAGCAGAGAAGAGACAGGATGCAGCATTGTTGTCCTGTTTGTCATACTTGATAATATCGCATTCATACAGGGGACCAGAATGATCTAAAGTGATGTCATGGATCTGCTGATAATGAACGATGTAATTCCCCAGTGTAATAACTCGAGCACCAGTGAAGATATTGTTCCGGAATGTCTTCAATCCATGTCTAGAGTCTTGGATGTTTATGAAGATGTTATTGTTGAGATATATCAGAGGAACAGTGATTGGATCAATATCATTGTTCAGTGGACAAATAAAGTAGTCCTGAATTTTCCCAGCTGTCACAAGATGTCATTGGCAGTCCCATTTGATGGCAGCACCATCTGAAGCATT
Organism: Armillaria altimontana; assembly: GCA_022818075.1. Taxonomy (NCBI): domain Eukaryota; kingdom Fungi; phylum Basidiomycota; class Agaricomycetes; order Agaricales; family Physalacriaceae; genus Armillaria; species Armillaria altimontana. The sequence goes on from JAIWYR010000013.1 coordinate 1,328,425, forward strand.
GCTGATAATATGATATCCTCATGAAATCAGGCCTTTCACCAGTGCAATCTGATGGTGAGCAAGTTCGGGAGCTTTGATTTTTGAACCAATAGGTAGCATAGCCAATGCCAAAGGTGATATACTAGGAAGCGGTATCTGCAGGACCCACATTCAAAGCTAGGAGTTTATTGAGTAACAGATTCAAAGGAAGAAGTTTAATCTTACTTTAGTTGCCTTGGTCACTGTGTTCTCTTTCATGAAGGTGTCCAACATTTCAATGTCTGGAATCCTGATGCACATAGATTCACCAGTTCCTCCAACTAGGTACCATTCTCCATGCTTTTGGCCTTCAGTGCAGTCTTGAATATGCTGAAGTGATGGTAACAGCTTTGTGTTGTCAACAGATAATGCCAAGGGGAAGGTTGTTGGATAACCATATTCAGCGCAGTATTGTGCTGCAAACTCAAATGTTTGATCCTCAATTCTGAGAGGAAATCAGGGCTTTATTGACTCTTGCTTTCTGCAACAAAATATGCAATAATCAGCATGCCTGAATATGAGCTGCACAGACAGCAACTCACATCAGTGAACAAGCAGTTTCAGTCTTGAATTGTTGGCTCATTGTTTGAAGTGCTCTTGAGCTAATAGTCCCAATGACAGAGATAAATTCTCGGTAGTCAGGGTTGTATTTGAAATTTTGCATTCCAACACCACAAAGTTCTTGATCTTTTGCTAGCGACATCGCTTCAAGAAGGCCCATGAAGACTTTTGCATCCTTGAAGTGGCCAGATGTCACTTGTTGAGCAAAGCAAACAAAAACCAATTTGGTGGGGTCCTTAATTATGCCAATAAGATCAACATCACAAATGATGAGATGGTGCACATACCTCTGAGTCAATTAACAAGTCTTTCAAACCTTTATAGCGGGCAAAGAGTTGTCCTTGAGTCAGATTGGTGAAAATATGAGGAGTATATTTCATGGTATCCTCATTAGCTTCATGCTTTTTCCCAAGGGCCCGTTGAAAATCATGTCCTGCATAAACCAATAGACATGGTCCACAAGGAGTAGATGTATGTAGAGCCTCCTCTTTGACATCAAAAGATCCCAAACAAGCATGCTTGCTGCAAGCAAAGACAGCCATTACTTTGGGTGAGGTGTCTGTTCACCAAGTCCTGCTCTGGAATTGAACCATATAGATATTTTGTTTTTCATCGTCACCAAGATCCTGAAAAGGTTTATCATAAATCTCCCAGCTTAAGACAGTCAGGCTTTGAGAGCCACCCCCAGTTACACCTGCACATTGAAGATAATGGTCGACTCTGGCATCAAGTGCAGAAGTGATTCCAGGACAGCTCTTTGTGATTTGTGTCCTCAGGATAGATTTCTTCAAGTCAGGATTTGAAGTAATTTGAAAATCCAAAAGAGTGCAACTCTGAGGATCTGGATGAGGTGCTTCTTTGCAACCACACTGCCAGTGTTCTCTGAAGTGCTGAAGATGACATTTATTCTTCAATGCAATCCAAGCTAAACAGCACAAGCATTTGGCTCAGTTTGGATGATCGGCATCTAACTCAACTGCCAGATCCCAGACAAGACACTTCTTTCAGAAGTTTATCATTCTCTTTGGCTCATGCTGATGAATTCCCAACTGAATCTCAAGATGTGCCTTTCTGGTAGCAACAGAAGACCAACTTTGACCCCCATCCTTGATTCTGTTCTGAATGTGATCAGGAGAAAGACCCTTTTGTGCCAAAGAGACTCCTTGATGATGTCAGCTGCCTTTCTTGACTCAATGTTGCTTTGCCAGTTTCTTTTTGCATCAAAATTGTTTTCTTCTTCAAGACCATGCTACTTTTCTCAGCCACTGCAGAGGCTACATGCACCTTTGTATCTGAGGGGCATATTTTATTCTGCTTCTGCTTTGGGTTTGCAGTTGGCTTGTAGGTAAAGAAGGGATGGATGTTAGGCTTGGGAGGCTCATCCAATGCTCTGGTATGTTTTGGTGGTTGTTCAGCATCTGAATCTGAGCTGAGTGACTGAGGATGTTTGCCTGCAGTGCAGGAGTGAATATGAAAGGATTCTAATGTGATTTGGGTGTTGATTTAAGCTTGTACAATCTGATTGTTGAGATCTCCAATTTGGGAGATGCCCTACCAATATCAGAGTCAGTATGCACTCAATTAATTCCAAGATGGTACATACCATAACACTCCTACAACTTCTGGATTCTGTTGACACTTTCAAGATCTCACAGAATGATTTCATTTGCCAAAGACAGCTCTGTTCTTCTGTCCACAATGGATCTTGAAACACAGCATGCACAATGGTATTCACAAATATCATGGGGCAGTTGAAACTGTCATTCTGTATTGCACAAGGTAAATTGTCAGAGAGCACAAAATTGAGATTGCTGAATTTTTGATTTAGCCAGGCTTGTAGGTGCTCAAAAAGATATCATGGCAAGGTAGCTGAAGAGTCACCATAGCAAATTCGGCTGGTCTTGAAATTGATCAGACATGCTGCCCAGTGGAATGGTGGAACATGGAAAGCAAACAGAAGGTTGTCATAACATTTACTATAGAACCAGGTGCAGTATTTTTTGAGATATCTGTTGGCACCAGGATTGTTAAGCCAAACTTCAGTGAAGATTGAGTCAGGAAATGTAGTAGTGGCAATGAGAATACAAGAATTTGGATTGCTGCACTGCAAACACAAAAATAGCAGTGTAGACATTGCATCAATGACAGAGGTGTAGAGTGCCTTGTTGCCTAGAACATCAGCCAGAAACTCGAGGTGGACATCATCACTTAAACCAGGTACATGTCCATGCTATCGCTTCATTTTCTCCAGCAATGAATAAACCTCATGTTTAGCATGGCTCTCCTCTTCTGTCACTGCTTCCTCTTCTAGCCATGCTAGTGACTGACCCCACTGCAAAGAAATGCAACAAACCTGGCACATGGAATAGAAATATTCCTTCATCCATATAGGATATCATCTAGGTGGACCTCCTGTACATCTATCCATTAATAATTGCTTGCCGTCAAACCATGCTTGACCAAAGCTTTTGTGTAGTCATGTCAAGGTCTTCAATGATGGCATCACAATCATAGATAGAGCATCTTCGAGCACGTTGCCATCAGTATCAGGCAAATCATGGCTCCAGTCCAGCTCTGTTGTGGGTATGACTGCTGCTTCATCTTGTGGTGGAAATTTGATTTTCAAGGCGAGTAGAGTGAGGACTGAAAATTCATGTGGCGAAATCAATGATCAAAAGCGAGGTGGGATGAGAAGGAGCTTCTCTCCAACTTTAGCAACATCAGATGGTATATTTTTGTATACATGACCACAGCCAATCCATTGGTCTTGTTTCCACGCTATGTCTGGAGTGTCGAGATCATCAAAATTGTCATCGGAAAAGACTGGTATGATATCGTGTGCATTTGATGCTGACATGTTTGAGGATGTAGTAAAGTATTGCAAATAAAATTGAATTGTAGAATCCCTCAGCAGACTTATAAACTCCACTGCTTAATGCCCAGAAGAGCAGGCAAAGAATACCAAATTCAACAATCCTTATTCACGAGAGAAAACAATGTCAAGGAGAACCCAGGAGGCCAAACAGAGCTGAACAGCCACTCTGTTCAGATTTAGACCTGACTTTGTTACACAGCTACTTATTGTCCAGATCTTTGTCTTGACCCATTGACCTCTGTAGGACATTTTGTCCGGATACTACCCTAACATATCATCTCAAAACAAGGAAGTTTGTCCGGATTTCTGTCCTGGCCCTTGGGGAAATAATCAGGGGTCCTGCTATAACCTGTCCAGGACTATAGAAAGCTCAATGAAATGACGATCAAGAACCAATACCCATTACCACTCATTTCAGAGCTGATGGACAAACTGCAGGGGGGCCAGATACTTCTCCAAGCTTGATGTCCGATGGGGATACAACAATGTCTGCATCAAAGAAGGAGACAAGTGGAAGGTGGTTTTTAGAACTAACTGGAGGCTGTTCAAGCCCATGGTCATGTTCTTTGGACTAACAAACTTGCCTGCCACCTTTCAATGGATGATGAACAACATTTTCAAGGGCCAACAAATGAAATCAAGCATGCAAGCAAAACATGCACCACTTCACCCAAACAAAATCCTGACTCGACCATGGACACACATTTCCATTGACATGGTTATGGGCCTTCCCGATTGCCAAGGCTACAACACTATACTGGTTATAGTCAACTGTTCCCCAAAGGAAATCATTCCTGTCACATGTACAACAGAACTATTGTCAGAAGGATGGGTGAAGATTCTATGCGACTAAGTTTACACCAAACATGGCATGCCACAAATCATCATCTCTGACCATGGCCCTCAATTTGTCTCGAACTTCTTGAAGGACTTGTACATACTTCTCCAAATCAAGGGCAACACTTCCACAGCCTTCCACCCCCAAACCGATGGACAAACTGAAAGGGTCAACCAAGAGATTGAAAAGTATCTTCAGATCTTCATCAATCACCAACAGACCAATTGGGTGGAATGGCTCGCACTTGCAGCATTCCAACACAACAACTGCATACACTCTGCCACAGGCAAGAGACCCTTCCAGGTCAACTACGGAAGGAACCCAGAGGTAATGCCAGGTGCAAAGCCCTAAGCACCTTTCAGAACTCCAGCAGCAGATAACTTTGCCACAACAATGACAAAGATCCATCAGGAGACAAAGGCCACATTAGAGAAGGTGGCGAAACAAATAAAGAAGCAGTACAACAAGAGAAAAGGCATGGCAGTTGACTACAAGATAGGCGACAAGGTATGGCTTAATACCATGAACCTGAAACTTGCTCATCCAAAGAAAAAATTGGACAACAAATGAACAGGACCCTTCAAAATCACCACCAAAAGAGGTGCCTCTGCATACACCCTAAAGCTCCCTGCCAATTGGTGAATCCATCTGACATTCAATGAAGTCCTCCTTACCCTGTACACCGCTCCAGCATTCCTGAACCAGGAACAACCACCTCCACCACCACCCAACCTAGTAGATGGGCAAGAAGCCTATGAAGTCAAAAAAGTTCTTGACAGTCATCTACACAAAACTCATGGCCTATGAGGAGAAGGCCTGAACATGGTGACTGACTACTTTGTCAAGTGGAAAGGCTATAGACCAGAATCCAACAGCTGGGTATGAGAGGACCAGATGGACATGGACGAACTCATCAAAGAATTCCTTGCAGAGCACATTGTCACACCTGCAGTGTGTCTAAGGGTGTAATTTTGCAAAATTCCATACCTTACACATTAGCAACACAGAAGCATAGCGAGTGGGCTGGCAGTGCAAGCGGCATGCGAAGAAGCAAGGTCACAAAGGTGGAAAGCTCTATGATAGAAAAAGAAGCAATAGCATTAAAACATAAGGACTTTGTCATTGCACTGTACCTTACAGGCATGCTATAGGCCTGTGGTACCTGGTGCACAATGACACAGTCAGAATTACATGATGAGTGAGTAAGTTGTAAGCTAGGTATAAGAAAGAAAAAGGAACAGACCTCCTCAGTGCGCCAAACAGATGGTGAAAGCAACTGAGGAAGGAAGTCAACGAAAGTGTTGGGGTACAGTACATGCATAAGGCTGTAGGTACAGTTATCAACTGGTCTTCTGTACATCAAAACTTACAATCAAATTTTTTGTCTTCATTGGCCGTTCTTCATAATTATGTCTGATACCAAAGGTTTCTATATGGCTGTACATGATATACAAATATTTTTATGACTTTAGAATAATGTGCCGAGACCCAGTGAGTGATTTACAGGTGTACAAATGAATGGTCTTACATAATATATTCTGAGCCCTGACTTTGAAGGCCCACCACAATTCACACAATGCACATACAGGCCCAGAAAGTATCTCAATTTGAAGCATACATTTTATACTTAATTTTAAGTCTCAACATCACCTGAGAATATGGGAGGAATGATGTTCTATATGGTGTACAAAGGAGTAGTAGTGTACAGAAGACCAGTTGATAACTGTAAACACAACACAACAAGAAAAGGAAATGTGGTACTGATATCATAAGAGTCCTCATCTAACACACCCCCATCAGGATTGTGTGAAACAGTCAATGGTGAGCCAGGCCAAGGCTAGCAGTGTCGGATTGATGGAGCATGGTGCCAAGAGGTTTTGTGAGTATGTCTGCAGTCATCGCATGTGTGGGGATCCATGTGGTGGAAAAAGTACCAGTGCAGATGTGTTCCCAAATGAAATGGTAGCGGATATCCACATGCTTGAGTCGGGCAGATTGGGATAGTGAGTTAGCAATGGTGAGAGAGCTGTCTGGCATAGCTGGAAAAACTTCAACAGTCAACTTCATCAGTGCCCCAATTGGAATTGCAGTATGCAACATCGGGAACGGTCAGGCCCAGTTCAGAGATGATGTCTTTTAGGTTGTCACCCCCATACTCGAGGGAGTAGTCCCTTGTACCGGCAAGGTATCTTAGGACACCTTTTACAGCAGCAGTGACAGGTCATGTAGGTTTAGCATTGTACTGGCGAAGTGCAGTGGTCATGAATGCAAGGTCAGGATGAGTGCAGATAGCGGGGTAGAGGAGTTGTCCATTGAGACATTGGAAGAAGTGGGTGAGTTGTTTGTCGGGTACTTCGGCAAGTTGGTTGTCATAGGGTTTTAGGCTGTGTAATTTGTCACAGAGGGGAACACTGGTAGGGTTAACTGAGTCCATTGAATAAGAGTGAAGTAATTCCTCAATGTAGTCCATTTGAGAAATCCAAAGCTTTCTGTTGGGATGATCACATTCAATCTTGATACCAAGAAAGACATCTGCTGGGCCCAAGTCATTGATTTTGAATCTCTTGTTGAGTTGGATGATGAGCAAATCATAGAGAGGTGCAGAGTTTGTTGCTGACAGGCCATCATCAACATGGACTGGGATGATTATGAACAAGGCAGAGCCATTACTAGGCATGGGGATGGTGGGATCAGGAGGCAAAGTCCAGCAGCCATAGAAAACTGTGAGATCAATGATGCAGCTTTCCAAGCCTAGGGACATCATGGCATCACAAAGCACATTGAACCACTCATGGGACAACTGTTTGAGTCTGTAGAGAGCCTTTTTGAGACGAAAAACAGCTTTGGTATCAGGGAGGGGAAAGCCAGGAATTTGGTGGATGTAGACTTCTTGGGAAAGGGGAGCATTCAAGAAGGCAGCTTTCATGTCAAACATGTAAAGTTCCAGATCATCTTTTGTTGCTAGAGCAAGGACGAGGCGAACGCTCACCATCTTTGCGACAGGGGCGTAAGTCTCTCCATAGTCATCAGGCCATTGGGAGAAACCCTGTGCAACGAGACGGGCTTTTCCCAGGATGATGGGGTGGGACTTCCAAACAAAAGTCCAGCAGGAACCAATGGCTTTCTTACCCTTGGGGAGAGTGCACTCTTTGATCACACCTTGGTCAATGAGGTTTTTGTATTCTGCCTCAATTGTGACTTGCCAGAGATTATGATTAGGGTGAGACATGGCTTCTTTGTAGGTGAGTGGAGGTTTAGTTAGGTCCCATACCTTCGGTTTGAGGTGGCGCGAGGCATGGTAGGAGAGTATAGCATGGGGATTAGATGAGATGATGGCTTCAGAAGTCTGTGGGGAGTCCAGATCTGAAGTGATGGATTCAGCAAAGAAGTAGGTGGCAAAAGCAGCTGCAGCATCATCAGTCTGTAAGTGAGGTAGGATGTTACCCACATTGGGCTGGTCTTTCATAGCAGCCATCTTTGGAGTAGGTTTGATATTGTGTTTAGGAAGGGTAGGTGCTGTATCATCATTAGAGTCATCAATATGGGTATTTGATTTGATGGTGAGGTTGAACTCTGAGCATTGTTTAGAGCTGAGTCGGCCTGGCATGTTCTCATTGAACTTAACGTCATGAGAGAAATGATACTTCCCAGCAAGGTCTCTTACAAGCCAACCTTTGCAGCCTTCTTGGTAGCCTACAAAGATTGCTTCGAATCATCAAGGTCCAGCTTTCTTCCACAGTTCCAGAGGTATGGTAACGAAGCACTGACAGCCCCAGCAGCAAAGGTGGGAGAGGTCAGGGATTTTATTGTGCATGGCTTCATATGGGGTCTTTCCTCTAGGCAGGGTAGACGTGGGTATCTGTTGACGAATGTATGAAGCCATATGCAAAGCATCTCCCCAGAACAACATGGGCAATCCAGAGTCTGCTAGATAAGTCTGGATGTCATCCTCCAATGTGCAGATAAAGTGTTCAGCTTTACTGTTCTGTTGGTGAGCATAAGGGGCTGTGACTTGCATCTCGATGCCAAAATCAGTGAGGTGTCGACCTAGGTCTCCTTTCATGAATTCAAGGGCTCCATCACAATGGACCTTTTTGACTTTCTTCTCAGTTTGGTTCTCCCAAAGTGCCTGCATATCTTTAAACACACCAGTGCACTTGTTCTTCTTTGCAATGGGCTTGGCATTGTTGAAGCTTGTAACGTCATCAAACATAGTGAAGAAATGTTCTTGTTTTTGTGGAGTCTTTACTGGCATAGGTCCGCACATGTTGATATGGATCAGTTTGAGCACGTCTGCTATGCAATGAGAGTTATGATTATAAAGAGCCTGTTGTCTCTTTCCAATAATGCAGGATGGGCAAAATTTGTGTGGTGCCTTCCTGTTCCACTTCACCCCTGTAACTCGAGCTTTGCCAGAGATAATGCATCTTGTGGTTTCTTGGCTAGGATGTCCAGTCCTACAGTGCCAAAGGTAAGCATCAAGTTCTGGTTTGGTGTATGCAGGGAGCATGGTGTTTGCCATAGCTGGTGGAGGGGAAGTGAATTTGCAGTTCAGGAAAGAGAGATGGCCAATGATGTTGGCTTCGAAGGAGAGCCCTTTCAAGGTCTTGTGTGTCTGAGAGAAGTAACAGATGGTCTTGTGCTTGCCAAAACCAATGTATATTCCATTTTCCATCAGAGCACCAACAGAGATGAGGTTTATTGAGGCATTGGGAGCATGAAGACATTCATGTAGAACAATGGTGACTGTCTGACTGCCAACATCAACATTGATATGTGCTTCACCCATTGCATTGATGAGCCTCCAGGCTCTGTACACTCAGAATTTGCGGATTTTACCTGCTAATTAACGCTACTATCCTTTCAATGGCCTTTCAGAAAACCAATGATTACACACACCTTGACACCACTTTCATCCTATGGCAACTACTCCTCATGCGCTTTGTTATCCATCCCATCTTGCCATGCATCATAATTGCCGTACTTCATCATGGCAAGGCACCTTTGATCGACCATCACCCCAATACAGAATTGATGCATCACTCAGAAGCACCTAGTTGACGCACTCATTGATCACTTAATGAAAATGACGTGATTGATGTGAGTACCCTCCCAGCTATGACAGTTACAGCTATGGCAACTACAGACCGTGTTTACTAAGGCTGTTACTTCACCAAGGCCTCAAGAAAACGTTGCCCCACACATGCTCTTCAGCACGACCACTGAAGCTCAGTAATCCACAGCTAAACAGCACTGAGTGATCCGCTCATCGCTCAATAAAACCATATGGTTCGCATCCATACATGGCAACGTTGACAAGTTGCTGTTACTTTAGAAGACCAAGGACCATATGTTTCCTATGATTTTTACAAAGCCAAGGCCTTACAGCCTTATCAAGTCTCGCATATTTACTCTATTTATAAATTTGTACTTGTAGTATAAAAACTAGCTAGAAAATGTAGTTAAGAGGGAGTTCATCTCTAGTTGACCCCAGACTACATCAATTATTGTCACACTCTAGTCTATCGCCAGTAAACCATGTTTATTCACCGTTCTATGGCAATATACTGTTTACCCCAGCATATTCTCGATTGCACGTCAACTCTCAAACTCGCCAGAGTTATTCCATGGTTTTTAACTGTGAAGAGTCTCTTGACATTTGCTTTTCGCTCTTAACACTATTGGCGCACGCTCATATTGTGCCAATACATGATCACCATGCCATACCTCACCCACATTATCTTTTATAGGCCGTCATCATTTCACTTTCACACCATTGGAGTTTTTACAGTTTCTCTTTTGCCATTGTTATCGTCGCCCACTTGGGTAGTCTATGAGCAGACTTAGAATCAGTATAGGACCAGTTTCAGCCAGTTTTTGCATAGTATCAGTCCCTCGAGTGGACTTGAAGGTTAGTTTGACATAGGATAGGATTGTTTCAGTACCAGACCAGTTTCGACATTGACTCAGCACCATCACACTGTATAGGACCAGTATCATTGCCAGTTTTCATAGTTCCATGTTTTCTCTCTCCATTCCACCCTCAGCACCTTGTTCCACATTTTCTATCGCCACACGCAGTCTCCACACCGTTTTCTCATTGCCTCGCCCATTCCTAGACTATTGCCGACCATTTAGTCTATTCTCCATTGTTCACCCCACTCAGATTACTGTCTAGCGACGTTTTCTAGTCTTGCCTCACGTTTTCTCATATGGATTTGTGGTATTCATGTCATATGCACTTCCATTCCCTCTCATTTTGAGAGATCCATACCAGCTTAAAGCCATAGCATCTAGTACTCGACTACCAAGCAGTACTACTTCACAGACTTAAAGTCACAGTGTATACTTGCATATAGAGGAATTGATTTACTGCACAGAGGTGCCCCAAACCCACTCGCACACACGATCACCTTGATTGCTGTGCTACTACGTTAATTACCCAATCTCATTCCAAGTTGGTGTTGCCATTGCCATGGAAGTCTAGGCTCATCAGTGTGTGTGGTGAGGATCCCACAGTTCACAGTTTTTATGGGGATGGCTTTGGATTTGTCATAGGTGTGGAAAGCTAGATGGTCCTTGACAATGTGATGAGTAGTACCCAAGTCGAGAAGCACTTTAAAGACCTCCAATGCGAGGTAATAAGCCTTGGGATCATTGTCTTGGAGTTCAAACAGGGTGTTCATGAGTGGAAGGATTGAGTCAAACAACATGGCCATATATGAGTAAAAAGTGTCTTTGTTTAATTCAGAGCTTGTGGTACATTTGTTGGTACTCATATCAATATTATCATCAGGCTGATCACTGTCCATAGGCGCATCTATAGGAGCTTTGCCTTCTGCAAAATTTACTCTTGCTGGCATTCTCTGTTTTTGCTTCTCTGCGTATCTTTCCTTCCCACTGGGATCGCCACCACCTTCATTCCAACATGTCGCAGTAGTATGGCCAACAAGGTTGGGGCATTTTGGATTGCTGCATTGAGCTTGAGTTTTAGGTGGTGTGTGAGGGTTCCTAGTGAGGCAGGAGAGTTCAAGATTGATTGTGATTCCGCTGGCTTGGTTTGCAATGTCCATGAGAAGCTTATCGAACGTCGCTTGATTGAATTGCATGGGGTTCAATATGTCCTTAACAACTTTGTTGTGTCTCTCTTGGAAAGCAGGCGGAAGCATGTTGACAACATTGAGGCTGAGGGTCGCATATGATAAGGGATACATCTGGGTGTCCCTAAGGGTTTGAGCAAGAGATGCCCAAGCCTGTATGAAAGCAGGGATGCCACCAATTGTGTGGCAATAGGAAAGTGCAAGAAGTTTGTGTGCTAGGATGGCATATTGCATATTTCCACCCCCATAATGTTCATGGAGGAGTTGGAATGCCTGACATGCAGTCCTACAGTTTCTGGTCATCATGTCCTAGATAGATGGTACAATGCTAAGTATCTCCCAAGATAGGTGAGCAGTGATAACACCGTATGCGATGGTGTCCTTATGGAACCAGGATTGCCATTCCTGGTATTGGTCATGCATATACCCCTGGTAGATGTTAGGGATGTGCCAAATAGACAAAGGTAACTCGCATGAGCAGAGGTCTGCAGAGTGTGTGGGCTTTGGTGAAGCTATTAGCAATGTCACCCTTGAGCCGTAGCCCTAAGATTGGATTGTGGAATGGAGTCCATGGAGAGTGAAGGTTGGATAGAGTAAAGATAGTCCAATGGAGCAGAGGCCGTGGTGATATGCTGTCTATGCGTTCACACCTAGATTTTGCGATTTTATAATAATACTATTGCATATCTATCTTACATTAGTGATACTTAGAGGACTATAGCTGAGGCTTCGAGCTGATAGTTAGACTAGTACATGACTAGCAGAGCCAGGACTTAGATACAATACCACTAGTGGGTTAAATCTACCAGCCGGCCATACTAGTGACTTGAATACTAACAGGGCTAAATAAATACGGCCACTAGTGGACAAGTAACGTGACTAGCACACCAAACAAGAGGCAGAGGACACAAATCTTGTGAAGTTCAGTCACTTGCGGACCGATCTGGGCACAAAACACCTAAGTCAGGTTAACTAGTCATGCAGCAATCTCGAAGCAGGATTTAGAAATGAATTAGCAACGGATTAACCTTACGGCAGATCCTACTAGTGTGATACAGATCTATTACGATCGGCACTAGTATAGCCAGGCTGTGCCTTCGATCACAATCAACAGCTGCTACAGGCACATTCGCCAGCCTAGCCATTTATTCTTGACACTAGTGGAGCGTTGCTGCATGAAGGATATGGAATACCACTGCTAGCAGAGCTCCTGGGCTCACTAGTCAGCAAGCGACCATTTCTAGACCGACTATTGCGTGATTATTCACCATTACTCATGACTAGCCATGAAATCCTTATCAATAATACCCCTCTAGTCAGTTATTTATATCTCGATTGTACCTTGATTGTTGGTATATAAGTAGTAGAATAGGCGCACACATGGAGGAGGCAAGCCATCCCCGCAATTGTGACCTACTAGTCAGTACCTAGTGCCCCAATTAAAGGCTTTTGTGCTTAACCTCAACGAAGCGGCAACTAGTCGCTAAGTTACCCATAGCATAGAGTGAATTGAAGTGTCTTAGAGCAATCTTTTGTGTCCTGCAAAGGCCAAGAGTGTTTCAAAGTTAGTTCAAGCAAGTTCTTGAAGTTTAAAGTATTATTCTTAGGCCAAGAGCGCCACTATTCAGCCCAGAGTGCGACTAGTCAAGTGTCTATCACTTGTAGGAAGCAGTATAGGGCCAAGAGAGCCACTAGTTCAAAGCAGTCCCAGTCAGAGTGAGCGCAGTAGCTCAAGTCAAGTCACTATTCACCCAATTGTGTCTTACCAACCCCACTAGTGCAAGTAGTATGCTTGTATAGCTCACTAGTAACAAATAAAAAGTCTTTAAACAACTTTCCTTGATTATTGAAGTCTGCAGAGTGCTTCTATCATACTCAAAACACCTGAATTCAATACATTGGTGATAAGTGTAGAGTTAGTGTTAGGTTTAGTGTTGTTGGTGTTCATTGCCCTTCACTAGTCCTTTTGCCACTTGCTGTTACTGAGCACATCAGCAGACTTGAGAGCAATAGAGATTTAGACTTTTAGAGTCAGAGAGAGTTTTGGCTAAACCAAGTTGATATTTGAACTGAGTATCTACAAGTAATTCTACAGTATATATATAAGTAGATAAATCTGAGTCCGAGTCTGATGGACTCCGGCAGTGGTCTGTTCACTACCGGATTCGGGTTCTAGAGTTAATATGTGAAATAGTAAAATAAAATGATAAATGAAATATCAAATGGAATAGAGTAATGGTAAGCGGTCAGAGGCCATGGAGTCTGATAGTGAACAATGCTGAAGTTAGGATTGAAGTTGGAATGGGTGTGAAGCGGAAGCCATCGGCATGCGCGTAACAGTAGAGTACTGGAGGAAAAAACAGTGTATTAAAGGGAGTCCATGAGATGCCAGGGATTGGAGCATTGCATATGTTGTTGAGAAGTCCACACAAAGTGAGAATGGTCTTGATTCCTTGGTACCATGCCACCCAGTCTGCCCTAGACTTTAGTTTGGGAATATGAGTGGTAGTAGGTATGGTATTAGTTTCAGAATGAGTAGGAGTAGGTATGTATATATATTGAATTAATAGTTGTAAGTTTTGGTTAACATTATTATTGGGGAACAGTGCATTCGGTGGAGGGGGAGGATTGTTGAATGGATTGAGAGGGTTGTAACGATGTGGAGGAATAGGAGGGGGAGGGCGATGTGGAGGAATAGAAGGAATAGGAGGGATGGGAGGAGAAGGAGGAGGATGGGGATTGGGAGGATTATGAGGATCAGGGGGAGGAGTGGTAGGTACAATTGGAGGGACAGGGTGAGTAGGAGGATTGGGAGTAGGAGGGAGGATGGAGTGTGGATGGGGTGGTGGTTGGTTCTGTAAGTAGTTGTGGGATCCGAGTGCACTGTTCAAAGTATCAAAGGAGTTAAGAGACAGAAAAGAAGATTGAAAAGTAGGTACATATTGAGTTGGTTACAGTTCATTTTGTAATGTATGATAAGAAGGTGGTTGTATATGCGGAGGATGGACAGTTGTATGGAAATAAGCAGGATCATAGTTAGAGTTCATATGCAGGTTCAAAAAAGTTAGATGAAAGATATAAGTAGAAGGAAAAGGCTGAAAAAATACTTGCAGTTGGTAATACAGGGCCAGGGCAGACTGGGACTGGCTGATGGTATTTGGGGAATCATGACTGCGATCTGTAGGAGAGAGAGGTGTTGGAGACTGGATGGATTGGTTGTTGGGTTGGCCGATGATATTGTAAAGGCCATCCTGGAACATGTTAAAGTATGTGTTGAAATCTGTCGGTTGATCTATTTTGTTCTGCAGAAGAATTATGTTATTGATCAGTGACAAATATGGAATGAACGCATGGTCATGACTGGGTGTTCAGGGGACAGCTGAATATGTGAGTGCGAGAGCAGCATAGGAAATTGTTGCGTTGAAGAGACTCTGTGCGCGCAGGCTAGAAATGCAACAGTGTCGAAGACACTGATCACACCCACACCCAACACTACACACACAAACCCTCAAAGTTCTTGGGGGGATATTATGCGATAGAAGCAGATTGAAGCAATACAACTAAACTCTCAGAATATATGATACACACGTATAGCAATAGCGCTCATAGGGTATCTAGATCTCTCTAAGTCCAAAGGCTTTTAATAACAAGAGGGGCGACAGATGTCGCTGGGCCTCAAGGCAAGGTGTACTACAATACACAACTCGTTGCCACACACCAACAAAACCCTCAATAAGCCTCGCGCGACACACCCAGGTGACCACAAAGAACTTAAACACACCCTAAACATGATTTAAAGCTTGCACTCTAAGCAGAAACCCTTCAAAACACGTCCACTCAAGCCACAGGATTTGAACCCACACGCTCAAGCTTCCAAACCGATCGTAGACCCACAGGGTTTGAACCTGTGCCAATCCAGAGAAACAATAACCAAATAAACCCCATCCGACAAGCCAAAGGGTTTGAACCTCTGCCTCTTGCGGAAATGAGAACCCTCAAGTGCGCACTAATCAGACCACAGGGTTTGAACCTGTGCCGCCTGTAGTGCCGCGCGTTAAAAGAAGGCCTCTGTACGAACACTAATCAGACCAAAGGGTTTGAACCTCTGCCGCCTGTAGTATCTCGCACACAAGAAACGCTGTCCGACAAGCCAAAGGGTTTGAACCTCTGCCACTTGCGGAATGGTATACCCAACTAAGCGCGTGCTAATCAGACCAAAGGGTTTGAACCTCTGCCGCCTGTAGCACTGCGCGTTGCAAGAAACCCTCAAAGCACAAGAGCGCGTCCACAATGACACTAAACTCCTCTTCTCAGGTTAGAGCTCAAGTCACCCAACCAATTAACAGTCACACAAGTGCCGCGTTAGCTTTCTATGCCTCGTGCACGACTCAATTCACTCAATATGATATCAATCCTAGGTATATTCTCTCGCTCGAAGTTACAAACTAATCCTGATGCTACGGTGTCAAGCTGGAGGCTTGCACGCGACTACAATGGGGGTCTGAAACTTGTACACTATTACTACACTACGGTATTTATACTACGTGCTCTACATATTAATACAACCTTAAATAGTAACTCTTGGCTGGCAGAACTTCCTTTCCTGAGTCCCGGGTATGTTGCCATAATCACGCCATTGCTTGGCGCTTACTCAGAGCTCCAGCTCGGGGCCAGATCCTGGTCTCTCAGCTGCGTGACATCGGTTAACCGCGCTATCCACGCATACTGACATCGGCTAGTATTTCCTCGGAGTTGTAGCCTACCCCGCAACTCTTATTTATGGTAATAATATCTTCTAGTGATTTCCATGGTCTTCTAGGACCACTGGCATCTAGTCTAGGCCTTGCGCGCATCAGCCAAAGTCAGAGACATTGGTCTTACTTCAATTCTAAACATTCTAAGGTCTAGAGTGCTAGTTCCCTGCATGGCAGTGCCTCGTGCGTCATAGATCAAGGTTGTGCGAAGTATCAATTATTTCCTGAGCTTCGCTGGTTCCATTCTTAGCATGCATCTTCTGTGCATTGTCAGCATACTCAGTGTCAAGTGCTGGGGCTTTAGACTTAGTGTGACCCTTATGGTATCACTCTGCAGTTAAGCCTTGCGCTCCACCAAGCATCACTCAAGGAACTTCATTGTCTGCACTTAGGATACTGTGCTCTAAGGTATATCTCATTGCTTTGGTATCTAGATCTTATAAAATGTATGTATTGATACATTTCGCGAAATTACACGTGTGAACGCTTTTCAAGCATATCAGCGTCATAGGTGGAGAGCCTGTAGACAGAAGGCCAAGTGGACAGTTCAGCATGGTGATGTGGCAGTATGCCAGTAAAGAACAACTTTTTGGAGACAGAAAGAAAAAGACAGTTGGGTTGCTCTTGATGTTCAGCAAGTTGAAGGGCATGCAAGTTTAGGTCAGAAAGATACCCATAACCTATAGGCCTGTGGTACCTGGTGCACAACGACACAGTCACAGCCTTAGCAGTCAAAATCATATATTATTCTTGTCAATTAACAGACATAGTGATAAATCCACAATTGACTGATCACTTATATAATGTATTTCTGTCACTGTCACCAGAGCAGGACATCATCACACCCTCCCCTTTGATGGCTGTTGCACTGCCACCCTCCCCTCTGCTCATTGTCAGAGTCCCTCACCCTCCCTCCCACTGTTGCACACTTTTTCCTTTTTGGAAAAGCTGCTTTCAATGTCTCCAGAATGCTTGTGGGCCTTATTCCCACCCTCCTGCTCACTGTTTTGGGCTGAAATTTGAGATTTGAGGTTTTCTAAAAATATATTATGAATTAGTAAGCTGACCCCACCCCTCCTGAGCCCCTGGAGGCTGGATTCAGCCATGGGAGACTGGATGTAGTGTGGCAGTGCAGCCAATTGATGAGATCAGCCATCAATATCAGGCTATTTTTAGACAAATCTGGGATTGGGGTAGTTTCTGGGTACTGGATGGGCCAGGGGATGGTATTAGTATATGCATATATGTAAATAACATAAAAGCAAACTCTCTGGTGAGATATGGGGGTCCTTGGAAGTGGTTAAAAAGGCTAAAATAGTGAAAAATTGCGGAAAATTGCACAAAATTTGCGTTTTGGCAGGGCTACATGCATCAGATTGCTTCGAAAACTTGACCAATGAATTTCCTGGCCTTGAAAACCCTTAAACGACTCCTTTACAGTACATGTGGCGCATTTAATGGCTAGGGATAATCGGAAAAATTGGCTTTTTATAGTGCTACGTGCATTGGATCGCTTCGAAATGTTACCAATAAATTTCTACACTATGAAAACCTTAGAATACATCTTCATATGCTATATTTGGTCACTGGAACACGATGAAAAATAGAGGATTGGGGGTACATACAGTATATTTTGTTTTCTAGCCATTGCATCGGTCTGGGGACTTCACCAGTCAATTTCTTGACCTTTAAAACCCCCAAACAACTCTTGGTTTCATTTGTGAGGTCTCAGTATTGATCATAATAATGATATAACAGTTTAGGAGGAGCATATATGAAAACTCATATTTCTGGGCCTCGGAAAACTTCGGAGTTGTTACCAATGAATCCCTTGTCCTTAAAAAACCCCAGAACATCCCAGGAACACATTACAGACCTTCAGAATACATGGATAAAAGTGTGATAGTGAAAATCTCCGAAATACAATATAGCTCACATTTCTGAATGTTGGGTAAGGTGATTCTGGTATAGAATACACAATATATACTGTATAATAGTGTGTACAAAAGACCAAGATGATTCAAAATGTACTGGTAGAAATATAAGCAGATCTTTCTGAAAATGTAGAGGAGCATCCCCCAGATTTCAATGTTCTGGTCATCCCATGGCCTGGGGACTATCAGATTCAAATTCCTGGACTCAAAAAATGATAGAAACACCAATCATCCATGGGGTTTATATGTCAAAAATCCGAAGTAATGAGTGTGCACCCAGTTATGCACAAAAATATCCTCTGTGCATAGATATTGCACTATTAAAAATTACCCCTAAGGATGATACATGAGTCTACCATTTTTTGAGTCCAGGAATTTGAATCTGATAGTCCCCAGGCCATGGGATGACCAGAACATTGAAATCTGGGGGATGCTCCTCTACATTTTCAGAAAGATCTGCTTATATTTCTACCAGTACATTTTGAATCATCTTGGTCTTTTGTACACACTATTATACAGTATATATTGTGTATTCTATACCAGAATCACCTTACCCAACATTCAGAAATGTGAGCTATATTGTATTTCGGAGATTTTCACTATCACACTTTTATCCATGTATTCTGAAGGTCTGTAATGTGTTCCTGGGATGTTCTGGGGTTTTTTAAGGACAAGGGATTCATTGGTAACAACTCCGAAGTTTTCCGAGGCCCAGAAATATGAGTTTTCATATATGCTCCTCCTAAACTGTTATATCATTATTATGATCAATACTGAGACCTCACAAATGAAACCAAGAGTTGTTTGGGGGTTTTAAAGGTCAAGAAATTGACTGGTGAAGTCCCCAGACCGATGCAATGGCTAGAAAACAAAATATACTGTATGTACCCCCAATCCTCTATTTTTCATCGTGTTCCAGTGACCAAATATAGCATATGAAGATGTATTCTAAGGTTTTCATAGTGTAGAAATTTATTGGTAACATTTCGAAGCGATCCAATGCACGTAGCACTATAAAAAGCCAATTTTTCCGATTATCCCTAGCCATTAAATGCGCCACATGTACTGTAAAGGAGTCGTTTAAGGGTTTTCAAGGCCAGGAAATTCATTGGTCAAGTTTTCGAAGCAATCTGATGCATGTAGCCCTGCCAAAACGCAAATTTTGTGCAATTTTCCGCAATTTTTCACTATTTTAGCCTTTTTAACCACTTCCAAGGACCCCCATATCTCACCAGAGAGTTTGCTTTTATGTTATTTACATATATGCATATACTAATACCATCCCCTGGCCCATCCAGTACCCAGAAACTACCCCAATCCCAGATTTGTCTAAAAATAGCCTGATATTGATGGCTGATCTCATCAATTGGCTGCACTGCCACACTACATCCAGTCTCCCATGGCTGAATCCAGCCTCCAGGGGCTCAGGAGGGGTGGGGTCAGCTTACTAATTCATAATATATTTTTAGAAAACCTCAAATCTCAAATTTCAGCCCAAAACAGTGAGCAGGAGGGTGGGAATAAGGTGTTACATGCATGCTGCCGGCCTCCACTTCACACCCATTCCAACTTCAATCCTAACTCCAGCATTCCTCACTATCAGACTCCACGGCCTCCAGCTATTTACCATTACCCTGCTTCATTTGATATTTCATTTATCATTTCATTTTACTATTTCACATATTAAATCTAGAACCTGAATCCGGTAGCGAACAGACCACTGCCAGAGTCCATCGGACTCTGACTTGGATTTACCTACTCATATATATACTGTAGAACTACTTGTAGATACTCAGTTTGAATATCAACTAGGTTTAGCCAAATCTCTCTCTGGCTCCAAGTCTAAACTCTATTGCTCTGAAGTCTGTGGCCTCCACTCTGTTGGACTATCTTTACTCTATTCAACCTTTGCTCTCTGTGGACTCTGCTCTGCAATCCTGTTACGATTTAACCACTTTTATTCTTTTTACTTACATAACCCAGGTCACTGGACCGTCCGGACCGCTTATCATACAGACACTGAGCAGTGGCTTCGACACTACGCACTACATGGCGTAGTAGCCACTGCCACCTTGCACCCTATCGTGTGACAGTGTGCCAGGTTGAAGTGTCTATCGCTTCGATATTGCGTGCTCAAGCTTCCCACTCTCACGAACGGTTTATATTTAGACCCTTACTTTTAGTATTTAAGTAGCTAAGCTCTCGCTAGATATACCCTAGCTTCGAGCTAATGTTTAATCTATACCGAAACTATCGCTTTATCTATCGCTAAGACTAAGACCTTAGCCTTTGTTTTCAATCAGTGAAGGAACTCAACGGTGACTGCCCGAACGCGAGACAGCCGTTGTTTATCTTTGATTGGAGCTCGGGTCTAACAATTAGCTCGAAGCTTCCCCTGGTTCCTTAACCAGAACCTTCATGTTGACGACACTCCAGGCAATCTTAATTGCAGTCTTTTTTGGTGTCGGAACCGCCCTCTTTGCAGTAGCAGTAGTGCTAGCAGTATTGCATGAGTACGGACTATACCCTCGACCTCGACGAAACCAAATACGCTATCCCCCACCCGCTATTAACCATGTCTTCCCACAGCAGCCACCACCGCTCCACTTCTACCCACCCATACCTAGGTGAAGAACCGAGACAGTCGACGAGTACCCTCGCGTCATCAACCAGCAAACCACGCAAGATGACGTTCCTAGGGAAATGGAAGCAGGCGTTCAAGAAGGAGGCGTTAGAGACACTGCCAGAGCAAGGCACTCTCTTACACAGGATTCTGCAACCGGCTCCGCCGGCCATACCCCCCACCCCCATTGACCAGCTCCCGCCGCTAACGCAGCAGACCTGGCAAGATACCTCGTTCGACTCGGCCTGGGGGAGGTCGGCAACAGAGCAACTCCAGTTTCAAAGCAATCTGCCAGCGACGGTCTTGGGAATTCATCAGCCAGCCCCCCGCTCAACCTTGCCGAGCTATGGGACAACGTCAACCTTCCACCCACGGCCTTCTACCCCAGAAGAGGAAATCCATATCGACGAAGGACTCCAGAGCCGGAGTGTGTACCAGAACAGCCCGTACAGATCACAGAGCAGCCACCGACACCCCCAATCTCGCCCAGAGAGTCGACGCCAGAGTTCAAGCAGCGACCAGAGAGCTCGAGCCAGGCAAGACTCCGTCCCCCTCGTCCACCACGAAGAAGGTACAGACGAGAAGAGAGCGTCGGCTACGACCCCGCTACCGGCCTCAATTCAGCCGATAGAAACCGGATCGACGACGCGTGGGCACGGTCAGACACTCCCAGGCCAGTATACAGACCCGAGGAACAGGCCGGCTATGACCCCGTCACCTTCCTCAGCCAGCACACCAGGGACACGAGAGCACGAGAGGCAGAGCGAATCGCTGCGTTCAGAGCGGTCGATGTCGCCGCAGGACGCATCAGCCCCGACGACAGTGACACAACCGAGGTACTCCCAGAGGCAGAGCATGTCAACGGAAATCCTTGGGGAAGTCCCGACGCATCACCAACTCCCCCAATCCCAGCGCCCCGAGACACTCCACCGGCCGATCACCCCAATAACCATGCCCCGGGCTCTCTACCTCCTCGCCACGGGTAAATTGACCCGGGTTCCTGAAATACTCCTTTATGCCACGTTACTCGACCTATTTAATCATTTCCAAGCCGAATTATTAGCGGACCAGGACTGGGCCAGAACCCCGGCCGGAATGGATTACGCTCATTTCGGATATGACTATATCCTAAAGGAAGAAGCCAGGCACTTCACCCATCAGGCTTACAATATGATCCATCCGGATCAATCTCTCCAGGTCCCCGCTCGTTACCAACGACCCGATTATACATACCCCGAGCCAATGCCAGATGAACCACTGGTACCGCCACAACGGGCCGAAGTACCCATTCCCTGCTACCCAGTACCGAGCTATGCTTATCCCCAGGGGTACGGACCGCCAGGCACGCAAGCGCCGCCCAGGCTCTTCGCTGCCGCAGATGACAATGCCGGGCCACCAGGCCCGCCGCAGCAGCCGATTCCCGGCCCTGCACAGCCAGCAGCCCCGCCCGTAGCACAGAGGTGGGCGCCACCGCAATACCCCCTGCCGCCAGGACCACCAGATCCACCCCCCCCTGGGTTCTCAACGAAGACGCTCAAGGACCCTGGGCATCGCTAAAACCCGAGATGGTCAAGGTTCCCGAGAACTTTAACGGCGACTCCAACGACATCGCCCAATTCTTTTCCCAGTGCGACATGTACTTTTCCGTATTCAACCAATACTTCCGATACCACCCGCACAAGGTCATCTTCTGCGCATCACGATTCGGAAAAGACGCTCAAGTTTGGTGGGAGTTGTGTGCCAGGGAACTCGGAAGGAACGTCAACGGAGACCAGCTATACCCTGCATACGAGAACTTCGTAGGCGAAGTCAGACGACGGTTCTGGAAGGATGCCAACGCGGAGATCAAGTTCGCACAGTGGGAACGACTATGACAGAGCACCTTCCCTGACGGCGACTTGTTTTTCCAGCAGTTCGACTCGCTTGCATTCGAAGCAGGGGTTATCGGAATCGATCAGATGATGGTGGCACAAGTAAAGAAAGCATGCCGCTCTTCCACCAAGGACATCATCTATGCGTCAGACGCAGATCCCCCACATAACTATTCCGAGTGGAAGCGTCGCATACTCCGCATCGATCACAACTGGAGGACGAAGAAAGCAGAGTCTAGCGGAGGGGTTAAAGTAGCGGACTGGAAGCAGCAGACGAAGACGAAGACGCCATGGAAAGGAAACTAGCAACAGCAGCAGCAGGCCGGCACCCCGGAAAAGAAAACCGGAACTGGTACTACATACGGAGGCGGGGGAAAGCCCATGGACATCGATGCCCTACGCGCCAAAGCGAAATGCTTCGGATGCGGGGAGGTCGGACATTTCAAGCGGGAGTGCCCCAAACGCGCCAGAACAAAGGAGGAACACTTACGACGGGTCGAATATTACTGGGACCACGTCGCGACAAAGGAGAAGACGGACTCGAAGGTTGAGGAGGTAAAAGACGGGGCCGAGCAGTAAACGATTCGACTGCCTCGGCCAAGGACTTAGTTTCATCCGGTACGCATTTGTCGCCCGCTAGTCAGGCTCATTGTACTTCTGTAGTTCCAAACGTGCATTTGAATATACCCTTTTGCGACTTCACTACCGAAACAGAGACTAAGGAAGAATCGAAACAGGACGTCGGGATACCACCGACTAAACGTTCGGCAAGTAACTCATCACGAGTGAAAGCGGCGGACGAGAAGGCACCCACCATAGTGCTACCCGTCATAACAGCACCTGATAAGCGACTGGATGGGACAGGGGAACAAGCGCCTTCATTGAAGGGACACGCCCCCCCTGAAGCAGAGGAACCGGTTTCCTCTGAGGCGGCTCTACGGGGTCCCAGCCTCGCTGGGAGTTTCGAGGGAATAGCTTCGGCGAAACCTCCCCTGGTAAAAGAGAACACCGCATGGCTATCCACAGCTACGGACGACCTGAACACCCTGCGCAGCGGGCGAACCCGACAAGAGGGCCCCAGGAGCGCGACCCAGCGACAAGACAAAGACTGGGACCAGGTTGGCAGAGGCCCTGGGACAGGTGAGCAGAACGATTCGCATAGTCCCGAGGAGGAGGGTGAGGCTGTTCCGCATTCTGCTACGGTCCAAGTGCAGCCCGTCGTTGCTACTCGCGGTGACTCCTCGGTCAAGACGAACTTGCTGCTAGAAACCAACCCACCCCCGGGCGATCCCAATGAAGGCGCACATGTGGCAAGAACCGTTGGATGCGCAACGGCCCCGACCAAGACAGCCGAATGGAAGGAAGCTGCTAGCGCCCAGGCGGTGAAAAGGGGGCCTCAGGTACAGTTAGAAGAGATTCCAGACGAGGAGGATGATACGAGTTTCCGACAAAGTCAAGAAGCTAACCGAACCCCTTCTGTAGCCCCTGAGGTGACCCAGTCGACGGTAGCTGAGCCAATAGGTTCCGGCGCAAAGACTGAGAAGGTCCCGCACGAATGGTTGAAGCCGTTTGGAGCCGAATGGACGTTGCGCGGAATTAGAGAAGCTAAAACGGAGTCAGCAGCCAAGGCGATTCTGAAGAACTGGATTCATAAAGCACGAGCCGAGGAGGTGGTGGATGAATTGCTAGAAGGGTTGAGGGGAGCCACGCGCATCAACGCGCTAGATTGGATGGAAGAACTGCGGGAGCCCAGACGCTATATCTGCCAAGTAAGCGGAAGCGAGAAAGCTCTAACAACCAACGTCCAAATCGAAATGCCCGGCCGCGTCCCCCGAATCCCTTCCTCGGCCTTGATCGATAGTGGCTGTACCAGTAGCGCCATCAGCCGAGCATTCGTTGAGAAGCACAACATTCCTACCCGCGCCACAGCAGCGCCTATCACCGTTTACAATGCGGACGGGTCAAAGAACAGCGCGGGACGGATCACCGCCTTCGCTGAACTACGCATCATCATCGGAGATCACGCCGAGCGCATAGACCTAGCCGTCACTGACTTAAAAGACCGTGACATCTTCTTAGGGCATGACTGGCTAATCAGACACAATCCGTTGATCAATTGGCGGACCGGGAAGATGACGTTTGCCCGATGTCAATGCCATCATACTCCAATCCCGTTACCGGATGCGGACCCGTATGACAAGTGGGACGAGGAGCTGGAGGAAGGCGATACGATCTTGGCGATAAGCTTTGAAGAAGCTATTCGCATCAGAGCAATGCGACATGTGGCCAATGACCTAGCGGCCGAAGCGAACGCGAAGAAGGAAACCAAAACGTTTGAAGAAATGGTCCCCGAGTGGTGCAGAGACTTCAAAGATTTATTCGATAAAGAAAATTTTGATGATCTGCTGGAACCCAAACCATGGGACCACGCCATCGAACTCATTCCCAACGCGAACGCCAATCTCGATTGCAAGGTATATCCCCTTAACCGAGCGGAACAGGAGGAGCTCGACAAGTTTCTTGACAAGAACTTGTCTAGTGGAAGAATACGCCCATCCAAGTCACCCATGGCTTCGCCTTTCTTCTTTGTCAAGAAGAAAGATGGCAAGCTAAGGCCTGTCCAAGATTATCGGAAACTCAACGAAATGACGATTAAAAACCGTTATCCCCTTCCCTTAATCTCTGAACTCATGGACAAATTGTGCGGCACCAAATACTTCTCTAAACTTGATGTACGATGGGGATATAATAACGTCCGAATCAAAACGGGAGATGAATGGAAGGCAGCCTTCAGAACGAATCGTGGCTTGTACGAGCCAACGGTCATGTTCTTTGGGCTTACCAATTCGCCCGCCACCTTCCAGTGGATGATGAACGATATTTTCAAGAACCTCATCACGTCCGGGAAGGTGACCATTTACCTGGACGATATCTTAATCATGTCCAAAACAAAAGAGGAGCATCGCCGTATCACAAGGGAGGTCTTGACGACTCTAAGGAAACACAAGTTGTTCCTTAAAGCCGAAAAGTGCGAGTTTGAGGTCTTGGAAACGGAGTATCTAGGCGTTATCATCAGCGAAGGAAGCATCCGCATGGACCCGGTCAAAATCAAAGGCATTGCCGACTGGCCGATACCCACCAAGAAAAAGGAGCTCCAATCCTTTTTAGGCTTCACCAATTTCTACCAACGATTCATAAAAAACTACAGCAAAATCGTAAAGCCCATGACTCAGTTAACGGGGAATGACCCATGGAAGTGGGGAGAGGCGCAGCAGGAGGCCTTCGAGCAGCTAAAGAAGCAACTAGTGGAGGACGTCATACTCGCGATACCAACCAATGAAGGGAAATTCTGAGTAGAAGCCGACGCTAGTGAGGGAGCCATTGGCGCAGTCCTTTCCCAGGAACAGGATGGAAAATGGAGACCCGTATCATTCCTATCGAAATCACTCTCGGTTACAGAACGTAACTACGAAATTTACGACAAAGAACTCCTCGCAATCATGCTCGCTCTCGAAGAATGGAGGCACTACCTTATGGGCGCATACCAAGACTTCGAGATCTGGACAGATCATCAAAATCTCCAGTACTTCCGAAAGCCCCAGAAAGTGAATCGACGCCAAGCCCGATGGATCACCGAGCTGGCAGAATACCATTTCACCCTCCATCACAAAGCCGGTACCGCCAACAAAAAGGCTGACCTCCTCTCGCGGCGCGCAGATCATGATCAAGGACAGGACGATAACGATCAAGTAATAGTCCTGTCTCCAGAACATTTCAGAGCAATGATTATGCCCACCGTCGAAGAAACCCATCAGGACGTACGAGTCGCCACAAAGAACAATTGCCTTTGGGATCGAGCTGTTGCCAGTTCCCTCGACCACGACCGAGGTATGAAAATGGCAGATGGACTCATCTGGTACGACGGTAGGATCTACGTTCCCCGAGACCATACACTCCGTGGAGAAATCATCGCTCGATCCCATGACCACATCACCGCTGGACATCCAGGTATCGAAAAGACCAAAGAACTCGTCCTACGAGAGTTCTGGTGGCCGAAGATGAAGAAAGACATCGAAGCCTATGTACGAGCCTGTGAAACTTGCCAGCGAGCAAAGAGCAGCAATCAGGCCAAGGCAGCACCACTACACCCCAACGAAATACCGTCCCGCCCATGGACTCACATCTCCGTAGACATGGTTACTGGATTACCCGAGAGCAACGGACACGACGCCATCATCGTAATCGTTGACCGCTTCTCGAAGGAAATCATCCCTGTTGCATGCTCCACGGAATTATCCTCCGAAGGCTGGGCAAAGATCCTACACGATGAAGTATATGCCAAACACGGAATGCCCCAAGTCGTCATCTCAGACCAGGGAACCGTATTCGTATCAAGATTCATGAAAGACCTATACAATCTCCTCCAAATCAAAGGAAACGCCTCCACTGCCTATCATCCCCAGACGGACGGCCAGACCGAACGCGTAAATCAGGAGGTTGAAAAGTACCTTCGCATGTTCATCAATCATCTCCAAACCGACTGGGCAGAATGGCTCTCGCTCGCTGCGTTCGCACATAACAACCGAAAACACTCTTCCACCGGCAAAAGCCCATTTGAAGTCAACTACGGTTATAATCCCGCTGTATTACCCGGAACGAAATCCGCCACCCCTTTCCACACCCCCACCTCTGACTCCTTTGTCTCCAAAATGCAAGAGATCCATGCTACCGCCCAGAAATCACTCGAAAAAGCTGCGTCACAGATGAAAGCACAGTATGACAAAAACAAACAACCAGCCGCCGAGTACAAAGCAGGTGACAAGGTCTGGCTTGACACAACCAACCTCCATCTTCCCCGGCCAAAAAGGAAACTTGACGATAAACGCACAGGCCCCTTCGAAATAAAAAGTAAAAAGGGCGCCTCGGCGTACACCCTAAAGCTACCAGTCAACTGGAAAATCCACCCTACCTTCAATGAATCGCTACTCACCCCTTACATCCCTCCCGCATTCCCGAACCAAGAACAACCTCCACCACCACCACCAGACCTGATCGACGGTGACGAACTTTACGAAGTCGAAAAAGTCCTAAACAGCAGGCAACGAAACGTTCGAGGGAGACAGGGAGAACCATCGAGAATCGCAACGGATTATTTTGTCAAATGGAAGGGCTATGGACCAGAGTCAAATAGCTGGGTACGGGAAGGCGACATGGATGCCGACGAGTTAATCGAAGAATTCCTGGCAGAACACGTTGACGGGGTGGACACCAAAATCGTAACACCAAACAAAGCCGTCACCATGATCCTAGATCACGAATATGACAGTAACGGCAATGTTCGATATCTCGTCCAACGAACAGATGGATTCCAAAAGTGGGTCAAAGCCCTCAAACAGTACAACTTTGAGTGGCGGAAACTCCTACAAGACTACTGGGATAATGAATCAGACAACGGGGAACCACCAATTGGAGATGAAGACCAGATCGATGACGCATACGGAGGAGAGGCCAGAGGAATGTATCAAGAAGACTTCCCCAACGACTGGAGCGGACCGTAACGGCAGTCGGGACGCCTGCCTTAAGAAGGGGGTAATGTTACGATTTAACCACTTTTATTCTTTTTACTTACATAACCCGGGTCACCGGACCGTCTGGACCACTTATCATACAGACACCGAGCAGTGGCTTCGACACTACGCACTACATGGCATAGTAGCCACTGCCACCTTGCACCCTATCGTGTGACAGTGTGCCAGGTTGAAGTGTCTATCGCTTCGATATTGCGTGCTCAAGCTTCCCACTCTCACGAACGGTTTATATTTAGACCCTTACTTTTAGTATTTAAGTAGCTAAGCTCTCGCTAGATATACCCTAGCTTCGAGCTAATGTTTAATCTATACCGAAACTATCGCTTTATCTATCGCTAAGACTAAGACCTTAGCCTTTGTTTTCAATCAGTGAAGGAACTCAACGGTGACTGCCCGAACGCGAGACAGCCGTTGTTTATCTTTGATTGGAGCTCGGGTCTAACAAATCCAATCTTAGGGCTTCAGCTCAAGGGTGATATTGCTAATAACTTCGCCAAAGCCCATGCACTCCACAGACCTCTGCTTGTGTGAGTTACCTTTGTTTATTTGGCACATCCCTAACAGTATATTCGAACTCAACCCCTTGAGTCAAAATTTTCTCTAAATCATGTCAACTACACATACTTATCCCCCAGAAACAGCCGAAGGCCACAAACAGAAAACACCAATATTCTCCATGGAAGACATAGCAGCATCTGCATCCAAGGAGAATCCGAAACTTTTCAGATCAGCCTCCATCAGAGGACAACCATCCCATAGGGAAACCTACAGCCACTCCAGTTTCACTGCTCAACAATCCAACCATTACAGTTCTCCCAATCCCTTCAGTACTCCTCCCCCAGATGACCTCTCACACCACCATAGGACCGGCATATTCGAAGGATACCAGGAGGATCCAAATCCACACACCCCAGCACCTCAACCCACACCCAATGAGGGGCAACCTGACGATCTGGAACCTGATGATTCCAGAAACGAAACTGACACCCCTACTCATCCTCCAAATTGACACAACCAAGGTGACAACAGATCCGACTCCGAACCTGGTAGCCCAAATGGTCCCGACAGACCAAGAGGACCAGGTGGTCCTGGTGGACCTGGCAGACCCAGTGGCCTAGAAGGTCCTGGTGGTCTGGGCGGACCCAGCAACAATATTCCTAATGAGCAGGATTTCTTGTGAGAATTCATGAATCTGTTGCATGGGGTTTCCACTTCACTAAACAATCCTCGACCCAACAACATCTGCACCAAGGTCAAAGAACCTGATACTTTTGATGGCTCCGACCCATGGAAACTCAAGGCCTTCATTGTTTCCCTTCAGTTGAACTTTAATGACAGACCCACTGCGTTTGCGGCAGATGCCAACAAAGTCAACTACACCATCTCCTTCCTTTCTGGCACTGCTCTTGACTGGTTTGAACCAGACATCCTCCATCCTAATCTGCAGAATCCGCTGGCATGGCAATACTCTTATGCCACTTTCCTTGATGAACTCCAAACCAACTTTGGCCCCTTTGATGCCATTGGAGATGCTGAGGACGCCCTTGAACATCTCTGGATGTGTGACAGGGACCGAATCATGAAGTATATGGTCCAGTTAAACCAATATGCCTCCCAAGTTGGTTATGGCGATAATTCCCTCCACCATGCCTTCTATCATGGACTTTGCACCCACATCAAGGACGATATGGCTCACCACAGAAAGCCTAACAATCTCCATGACATGCGTTTCCTAGCCCAAGAACTCGATGCTCGCTATTGGACCTGGAGGACCGAGATATCCCATGAAAGCCGGGAAAACAAGTCCTCCAGCTCATACTCCAACAACCTTAAATCCAAGGGTTCCAATTCCAACTCCAACTCTTCAGCCTCCGGTTCAACTCCGAAGTTTTCCAATTCCAACTCCTCAGGATCCGCTTCCAATCCTAAGCCCTACGCTGACAAGCTAGGCAAGAATGGCCATCTTACTCAAGAAGAAAAGGACCACTGCTAGAAGAACAATCTCTGTATGTTCTGTGGAAGTAAGCACAAGACCGGGGACTGCAACAAACACAAGGCTGCAGCCTCCACTAAAGGCCATGCTGCAGAAGTTGAAGAACCCATTCCTGCCTCTGAGGATCCAGCCCTGATGGAGCCGGAAAACTAGAGGGCAGCCCTGTATCCTCCATGCGAGATCAGGGTTGCGTTGACTGTAATCGCACATTGGAGGTTGTCACCCTCAACACCACTGCTCTTTCCAATCATTCACTCACTGCATCACTCTCTTCTGAAGTCAGCTCCAGTATGGAGTCCGATGGATCTCCAATCATTACTATCCTTCGTTTTCTTGCCTTGGTTGACTCTGGTTCTAGCCATTGTTTCATCGACTCCAAATATGTTGAGGACCACAAGCTTCCTACTAAACCTATCCCTCCTGTCCAACTTCAGCTCCTTGATGACTTTGCTGGATCTCATATCTCCCAATCCATCACTCTTCCAGTCTGTTTTCCCTCTGGAAACATCATCTCCATTGACTTCTATGTCACTCATCTAGATTCATCCTGTAACATTGTTCTGGGATACAACTGGCTTTCCTGCTGCAATCTGTTGATTGACTGGGTAAAGCACAGTATCACTTTCCATTCACCATTACCAGGTGTTTCTTCCCCTGCAAGCACTTCTGTGGCCTCCGATGCAACTGCATCTAACTGCATGGACATTCCTTGTCCAGCTCCTATTCCTATTCTAACCCCAGCTTCCAAGCCAATTCCAAGATCCTGACAGCCTTCGCTGTGGTATGAACCCATCTACTCCTACCCTACCATCCCTTCCTTTTCTGTATCAATCACACCCAAGATATCTATCATCTCCATGGCCACTTTTGTTCGAGCATATGCAGAAGACAGAGCTCAACAATATACCCTCCAACCTTCTGTACCTAGCATTAGCAGAATGGCCAGCTCTGCGGCCCCACCAGATATGACAGATGTACCAGCAGAATACCACAACTTTGCTGATGTATTCAGTGACTTGCTCTCTGAGAAACTCCCTGAGCATAGACCCTATGACCTCAAGATCAATATTGAGGAAGGAACATCTCCCCTGCTCAGGCCAATTTACTCCCTCTCAGAGTCTGAGCTCAAAGCACTATGTGAGTTTATTGATGATAATCTCCATAATGGATTCATCACACCCTCATGTTCTCCCCACGGAGCTCTGGTACTCTTTGTCAAGAAAAAGACTGGTGAACTCCATCTTTGTGTCAATTTCCATGGCTTAAACAAGATATCTAAGAAAGACCGTTACCCCCTTCCACTCATTTCTGACCTCCTTGACTCTGCGTGCTCTGCTTGCATCTATACCAAACTTGATCTTCGACATGCTTATCATCTTGTATGCATAGCCAAAGGTGATGAATGGAAAACAGCCTTCCGGACCCGATATGGCTCCTTTGAATGGCATGTCATGCCTTTTGGACTCACCAATGCTCCCGCGGTGTTCCAATGCTTTGTGAATGACATTTTTGCTGACATGCTTGACATTTCCATAGTTGTATACCTTGACAACATCCTCATTTACTCCAACAACCCTGTGGAGCACCAGGAAAACATACACAAAATTCTACGCAGATTAAGAGCAAATGGGCTCTACTGCAAAGGATCAAAATGCGAGTTTCACTGGGACTCTGTGGAATATCTAGGTTACATTCTATCACCAGAGGGCCTCTGCATGTCTAAAGACAAGGTCAAGGCCATTTTAGATTGGCCGGTGATGAGCCTCCAGGCTCTGTATGCTCAGAATTCATGGATTTTACCTGCTAATTAATGCTACTATCCCTTCAACGGCCTTTCAGCAAACCAATGATTGCACACACCTTGACACCACTTTCATCCTATGGCAACTACTCCTCACATGCTTTGTTGTCCATCCCATCTTGCTACACATCATAATTGCTGTATTTCATCATGGCAAGGCACCTTTGATCGACCATCAACTCAAAATGGAATTGTCGCATCACTCAGAAGCACCCAGTTGATGCGTCCATCAATCACTTAATGAAAATGATGTGATTGACGTGAGTACCTTCCCAGCTATGATAATTACAGCTACGGCAACTACAGACTGTGTTTACTAAGGCTGTTACTTCACCAAGGCCTCAAGAAAACATTGCCCCATGCATACTCTTCAGCACGACCACTGAAGCTCAGTAATCCACAGCTAAACAGCACCAAGTGATCTGCTCATCGCTCAATAAAACCATATGGTTCGCATTCATACATGGCAACGTTGACAAGTTGCTGTTACTTTAGAAGACCAAGGACCATATGTTTCCTATGATTTTTACAAAGCCAAGGCCTTACAGCCTTATCAAGTCTCGCATATTTACTCTATTTATAAATTTGTACTTGTAGTATAAAAACTAGCTAGAAAATGTAGTTAAGAGGGAGTTCATCTCTAGTTGACCCCAGACTACATCAATTATTGTCACACTCTAGTCTATCGCCAGTAAACCATGTTTATTCACCGTTCTATGGCAATATACCATTTACCCCAGCATATTCTCGATTGCACGTCAACTCTCAAACTCGCCAGAGTTATTCCATGGTTTTTAACTGTGAAGAGTCTCTTGACATTTGCTTTTCGCTCTTAACACTATTGGCGCACGCTCATATTGTGCCAATACATGATCACCATGCCATACCTCGTCCCCGTTATCTTTTATAGGCTGTCATCGTTTCACTTTCACACCATTGGAGTTTTTACAGTTTCTCTTTCACCATCGTTATTGTCACCCACTTGGGTAGTCTCCAAGTAGACTTAGGATCAGTATAGGACCAGTTTCAGCAAGTTTTCATAGTATCAGTCCCCCAAGTGGACTTGAAGGTTAGTTTGACATAGGATAGGATTGTTTCAGTACCAGACCAGTTTCGACATTGACTCAGCACCATTGCATTGTATAGGACCAGTATCATTGCCAGTTTTCATAGTTCCACGTTTTCTCTCTCCATTCCACCCTCAGCACCTCATTCCACATCTTCTATCACCACACACAGTCTCCACATTGTTTTCTCATTGCCTTGCCCATTCCTAGACTATTGCCGACCATTTAGTCTATTCTCCATCATTCACCCCGCTCAGATTACTGTCTAGCGACATTTTCTAGTCTCGCCTCACGTTTTCTCATATGGTGATACGCTTGGTATCAGGCTACCTGTAGATTTTGTGAATTTCTATCAAATAGTGCAGTCTACAAGCAGTACAGAGAGCTATAGTGAAGGCTTTACACTGATAGCTAGTATACTACATAAGATAGTGAGCAATACAGTGTCAGAACGGACTTAGAAGCGACATCTAGACGAGTCAACTCTATAAGCCTTCAACATTGAATGCTATTCCCTGCCCAAAACAAGACTATTTACAGTTGGAACCAAGGGACACATTGAGATGAGATACAAACAATAAAGCAGAACACAGAAGGACTAGATTACTCGCCATCTTGATGACTTGAATAAACCTAGAAAAGGATTGCTAAGTCCACAACGATACACACAGTGAAATGAACTTAGTCTAGAACACGACTAAACCTAGGAATAACTGAATAACTGATGCTTGGCGCCGAGATAGCTAATTAAGGTCGCATACTGATTGAAGCAATACAATCTCAGTCCGATGATTGATCATGATCGGTGGTTACATCCTCGAAATACTGCACAAGCTGTAGTATTGAATAGGAACCCACATGACAAGGCATGAAGGAGAAGTGAGGGGTTCCTATGGACCAGTAGGGCACTCCTCAGCAATAGAATGACCACTAGTCATTCCGCCCGACTGAATAGAAATCTCAGAATGGCGCAATACTTGTAAATTAATTACTCATTGTTTGTATTGATACCCAAAGCTCGTACCATAATTACTTTTAGATACAAGCTCCTATACCTAGGCTAGAAATCATATAAATTAGCAGCGACTAGACACATAACGGCAGGAAAGCATTCCCCCCGCATTTGTGCTAGTAGCCTTATAGCTACCTAATCAATCACTGGTTTAATCGCATATCCTCGACTGAAGTGAATTAAGTTTACCAAGTCAACCCCAAAAGGGCAGCTATAAGTAATCTAGAAGAACTAAGTAGGAAGAAGAGTTGTCCCCGCATTTGCGCCTTGCTAGTTAATTGAACTGCTCCGCATACAAAGGCCTCGTGCTCTCTCACCGACTAAAGTGATCTAGATGTGCTAAGTCGACCACAGACCAAAGATGTTGCATAGTTGAAGTGAAATAAGCCCTAGAACACTTTAAGTTCGAACAGTTAACGAGTCAGTGTACTCTAGAGTCTGTGTACTCTTTGCAAGTCTCGTACTTGAAGCCAGGACCTGTGTGTTCTTTGTAGAGTCTGTGTACTCTTTGCAGAACTTCAGTTCTTTGTAGAACTTCGGTTCTTTGTTGCAAGTGCGTGTGCTTGTATTGTAATCAAGTCCATGTACTCCAGAGCAATTATGCTCTTTGTAGACCTCTAGGTCTTTGATTGTTTGATTGTTAAAGCTTCCCTAGTTAAAGCTTTACCAGCTCTTCTAGACAAAGTCGTTTTGAGTCTAAGCCACTCAAATTATACCTTACCAAACCCCCACATCCATATACCTCACTATCGCAATTAGTGTATCTTGTGTAAACACTTCTAGATTTGAATTGAAGTTGTTTTAAAAGCAAAACCCAATTGATTATCAAAATCTATGCACACCACGAGTGCTTCTATTGTACTCACCCTCGAACTTAATATTGGTGATTGTGTGTGTGTGTGTGTGTGTGTGACTTAGTATCTAGATTGATGATCTAGACACTTGTTTC
Organism: Armillaria altimontana; assembly: GCA_022818075.1. Lineage (NCBI taxonomy): Eukaryota > Fungi > Basidiomycota > Agaricomycetes > Agaricales > Physalacriaceae > Armillaria > Armillaria altimontana. The sequence continues at coordinate 1,363,409 of JAIWYR010000013.1, forward strand.
ATTTGCACACTGCCCATTACCGAGCACATTAACGGATTTGTGGTATTCATGTCATACCCACTTCTGTTCCCTCTCACTTTGAGAGATCCCTACCAGCTTAAAGCCATAGCATCCAGTACTCGACTACCAAGCAGTACTACTTCACAGACTTAAAGTTGCAGTGTATACTTGCATATAGAGGAATTGATTTACTGCATGGAGGTGCCCCAAACCCACTCACACACATGATCACCTTGATTGCTGTGCTACTATGTTAATTACCCAATCTCATTCCAAGTTGGTGTTGCCATTGCCATGGAAGTCTAGGCTCATCATTTCTGGAGCCCACCATGAGGGGATTAATTCACATCCCAGATCAATTCTTTGATCGTGTTTATATACACCTATCACCTTTAAATTCGCCCTTCATAGCGAGCTTATACTTGCTGCGAACCCAAATTCTTCACCATTTCATGAAAATTTGAACGTAAAACACCTTATGTCCCCGTTCTGGGCAGAGGACTTCGAAATACCTCTGCACGTCTTCAGTTACAAGAATCTACAGCCCAATTAGCATCATCTGAAGCATCGTCTTTGACGCTCGCTACAGAAACCCTGTTACCAGAAACCCCTCATAGTCCCATTCCCAGGTCTTTCGTTGAATCTCCCACATCCCTGTTCCCCAAAGAGTTAGACATCTCTAACAGAGAGAACTTGTTGTTTTCTGAACCAGAAGACGCTGAAGAAACCGAAGTTACTGCTGAACTCTTTGGTTCAAACTACGGAACAGCCCCAGGCACACCTTATTCCAGACATGCTTTTGGAGGCTACCACGTAGAATCCACATCGTTCACAGACTACCGACAAGAAGAATCCATTGAGTCTAGCGATGAATTGTTACCAGATACCGCTACTACCATAAACTTTGATATCAAGGACAAATCCTTTGAATAAAGTATTCCTTTCGATCCACTGGCAGAAGCATCTATCTCTTATTTTCCCATTTTCCCCATTTTACCACCCATCAACCTGAATCAACAACCAGCTCCCGTAGTGCAACCAGGTGCATAACAACCAGCACAACCACCCATTCAGCCCCCAGTACAACCAGTAGCCATGGCCACAGCATCTATGCCGTTCAGAAAGGAGAAGAGTGCTCCGAATATCATTGACGAAATCAGTCCTGGACACGAATTGATGTCTTATATCAGTGATATTGAAGGCCTGTTCACCTGTCATACCATAAACACAGATGCCGATAAAAAGAAGTGGTTTATCTACTATCCTGGTCTCATTATTTCCGAGTTTTGGGAAAGCTTGCCCGAGTATAGTGACACAAGAAAAACCTATGCAAATTTCAAGGATGCTGTTGTTGCTCAGTATCCTGACGCAAGCACCACTCATAAATACGAGAGACACGACCTCAAGTGCATCATTGGAAAATACGCATGAGAAGTTGATAATCTCGCAGACTTAGGAGTGTTTTATCAGGAGTTCTATCCCAAAGTAAAGCATCTGGTCACCAATAATCATTTGTTGGACCATGAGACCGGCAATATGTTCAGTAAAGGCTTTTCTAACCATGTTTGGGATGCCATTGCCTGTCAACTTCAGATCAAATTACCAGACCATCATCCAGCAGACCCTTACAACCTCAGCGATATTTATGCAGCTGCTCAATTCGTTCTACAAGGCACAAATAAGGGCAAAACCACTCTTAGCAGCATGCCCACTCATAGTTTATGTGACACTGCTCCAGCTAGACCCTCTGAGATACCATATCCCATTCCAGTTCCACAGCCTCAGCCTACCGTTCATGTTAAAGAGGAACCTGTGGAACCACAAGTTAAAATGGAGCATATTAACCAGCTCATTAAACTTGGCGAGACATTATTACAGTTGAACTCGAATGATCGATTCCAGAAAGCTCAGCAACACTTGTTTCTGTCTGGTCCTCCACAGCAGAGCAGTTATGCCAACACGTCAACTGGTCAGAATTGCAGTTTCTGCAGAGAAATCGGACATTTCATTTGAGAATGTCTCAAAATTGAGGAGATGATTAAAGAAGGGAAATGCAGGTGCAATATAGATGGGAACATCGTCCTGTCTACTGGCGCTTGGGTCTCTAGAGGTCTCCAAGGCACTTGGCTTAAAGATCACATCGAGGAATGGCACTGTCAAAATCCAGGCCAGACTGGCATCGTCAATCATATGATGAACACTATCGTCGAGCCAGTTCCACATCTTAGCCAGCAACGTTCTTCACCAGTTAATGCAGACGCTCAGTCACTTAGCGTGCCCGTTTCTGGGGTTGATGTGCATCAATGCCTCGAGGCACTCATTGCCAAATCCGAAGCTATTGGAAAAGAGATACAAGGCATCAAACAGTTCATGCATGTTGCCGAAGAAGACTCTTCTAGTCTGAATACCGCAGACACTACGGATTCTATGCTTTGCCAAGTCATAGTTGAAGTACCACACCTTAAATGCTGAAGAGCTTCGCGGCATGCACTGGTGAAACTAAGAGTGGCCTAGCATGAACACACACCAAACCTACACTCAATCCCACTAACACACACACACCAATCTCTATAAGTGCGGAGGGGAGCAAGGAATTTAATTCTACTTGCGTGCCGACAGTATCTCAACAAATCTCAAGAGCTCTCTCTCAATGGCCCAACGCAATGCGAAGTAACCAGCAATATCTCAAGTTCTCTTTATTTCTCCTCTGAAGCTTTTTACAAGAGAGCACGGAGTACCACACAACCCTCAAGGCAAAGACTTTTATAAATTTATACAAACAGACACACAGATCCGCGAAAACAACACAGTCCACACAGTGAGCTCACTAAGTACGAACCGCCGCTAGGTCCAACTGCACACGACTTCGCCTTCTTCTTAGCTTGCTAAACCTGAGTCCCAACTTGTCACGACAACAGCCCGTTCAGTGAGCTCGCTAGTACAAAGTGCCACTAGGTCCAACTGTGCACACCTTCGCCTTTCTCTAGTCCGCTAAACCTGAATCCCGACTTGTCACAAATGAGACCCTTGGCACTCTCAAACAAAACACAATAAACCCTCAAACAAACAGGTATTGCACCCTGCAAGCTCACTAAGTAACAAGGCACCGCTAGAGTTCTTTCAGCCAGCGTGCACCTACTACACCTAGTGCAGCTGTCACAGAGCAGCCTGATTAGGCCAATTCCTGCACGATACACTCAACTCTCTCTTACACTGCACCAGAAATGGAACAGAGCTTTCTCTCAGATGATATCCAGTCAACTCTCAAGGCCGGTGCAGCTTCACTGCCTCCGAATCTCTTATTTATCTCAAGTAAACCGAAGTTTATTATCCAAAATGTTTCTCTGGTTCTATTTCTCTGTGAGCTCGCTATAACCAATGAACCTGGAAGCCAACTAATGACTGTCTCACCAAAATACAGTCTCTCAGCACTTGTCCATCATGATTTCCAAGGCTAGCAACTAGCAGGCTCACTACACAAGGCAGGAGACCTACAGATTCCAAGCTAAGCCTTTTCAATACAACTGAAGCCGTTCGCACTGTTCTTGAGCAGAGAAGAGGGCAAATAGTAACTTTAATTGTACACTGTCTAACTGGACTACTTATATACTATGAGTGAAAGATGATTACAAATGGTCCATGAGTACAGAAAAGGGTATAGATATTTTGATGCATTTCTATGGTTTTCGATGTTGGTCCACCACAGCTGTGGTATTCCTTGGCAGGTGAGTCAGACTGCCTCTGATTGGTCTCATCAAGGTGTTGCAATGATGGTGCATATCAAAGTCACCTCTGTGGGCCTAGAACCTTGGCAACTGGCAATTAAGCCCACAGCATCTCTCTTCCAGAGCTCCTCTCTGGTGGACAGCTCCTTTCTTAGGTATATTAGCCATCAGGCCTTTTGGATTGCTAGCAAACATGCTAATCTCTCGGCTGAAACCTTTGTCTTAGGCCTGCCTTGTGACATCTCTCCATTTCCATCCTTGCACGAGGTTATCTCCGGATTTTCAGGCACCATGCTTCTTTCATTAAGTGAGCACATAGCTATCATCATTATGTTGCGATTCACCTCTGAGTTCATCCTACTGATGCGAGCACAGGTCAAGCTTATTGGAAGGAGTGAGCTTGCTAAATGGCCTTTCTGTCAAGCCTGCCCTTCCGGTACCGTGCTATGACCAAGTCCTTGGTTAGCTCTGTTGTTTCCATTGACATACTGCGACATCACTTCAGTAACCTCACTTAGAATAGGTATCCACATGTCTTCTTAGCAAGCTCCCTAAGTGTAGCCTATAAGCTAATGCTTAAACATGCTAAATCGCAAATTTACATGGGTAGCCACGCTGCAGGTGTGACAATGCGGACCACCCAAGAAGGCAGCTCCTGCAGCAAAGGTGGAGGCCACTGTTCTGCAGGAACCTACTAAGGCAGTGGGTTGACAAACTCATACTAGTCAGAAGGCCACTGAAGAAGCAGTGCCTGATGACGAGGAGGAGGTTGCCATACCCAAGATTCACAATCACTTTGATCAAGATCTTACCCCAGACTATGATGGCATGCCCGACTTAGTTGAATACTCAGACGACGAAGAAGACATTGCCATACCCTTACAGACCAAGCAAGACAACACAATTGCCACAGCCATCATTGAGTCTTATTCTCCACGTCAATTCGAGAAAGCCAAGATGGTAGTTCACAGCAATGACCAGGATATTCATTCTAAATTTCCATCGTATACGCCACCTGTTACTCTGTGACATGATCCATCCAAGACTGTCATGGCAGTACCCAAGCATGTGCCAGCTAAGGAGCGTGTAGCTCAGCTCATCCCTGAAGATATTCATCCATTTGCCACAGCAAGGCCAGCCAATTATGCACTGCCAGCAGTTTGTAATGCAGGTGCAAAGCCAGATGTCTGCAAGCGTCCCAAAGACAATGAACCTGCTTATAGGACGTGGGCACCAATAGAAGGCTCACATGTTGCGCGAGAAGTCTACAAGCGTGCACTTGACTCCACGATCATGTTGTCGCATCAAGAGCTCTATTCCTTATCACCAGCAATCAGGGAAATGATTAAGGAGGATAACACAAAGCGCAAAGTGCCAAACACCATGGAACAGTTCCAAAAGGAGGTAGCTTTACTGTTTACTGGACCCGAAACCATAGAGATCATGGTAAAGGTGCCAGAAGACCACAAAAACGGCAAAACTTCCACTCTTTTATACAGTATGCCAGATAATTTTGTGCAGACTTTCGAGCAGACCAGTAACACTCAGAAAGAACCACCAGCAGGATCATTAGTTGTCCCAGACCCATACAAAGCTCGCATCAAGAAAGGGGAGAAGATCGGACCCTTGAAATGCGCAGCAGATTCCATTTCATTAAGATCCATTGTTCCTGTGGTGGATCACCAGCTCAAAGTTGAGTGCATCATTGATCCCAGATCACAAGTGATCTCCATGTTGGAAGCTGTGTGCTTGCACTTGGGGTTGATCTATGATCCTACAGTTATATTGAAAATGCATTTGGCCAATGGAACTATGAATTATTCCTTGGGTCTAGCATGAAATGTTGCATTTTTGTTTGGAGATATCACGCTATATCTTCAAGTCCACATCATTCGGCAATCCGCCTATGATATCTTGCTTGGCAGACCTTTCGATGCGTTAACTCAGAGCATTGTTTGCAATTATTCGGATGAGAACCAGACCATTACCATTCATGATCCAAATACTGGCAAGACCGCCACTATCCCGATGATTCCTTGTGGCTGTCCCTGCATCCTTAACCATGTCCCATTTTCTTGGGAAAATTGACTAGAAGAACCCAGTGATGACATTGAGGAGATCACCCTCATCATTGAATTAGACGCAAATCAAGAACCTAAAATTATTGCCTATGTGGCATCCACTTCCGAATTTGACTCAGAAAAAGCTTCAACCCAATATTTATTGGCCTGCAACCCTAATAAATTCCCTATCCAATCCACTACATTTACACAATCACTATGGTTGACCGAAACTGTGTACAGTTCCACCTCATATGCTGAATTCTCTTTGCCAACAGATCACAAACAATTGTTACCATTATACTCTATTCCTACTCAGATTCCTCAAGATTTCTCAGATTCCAGTTCCGTTTCCCAGCCCCAAGATTACATGTATTGTCTATATGGTTCTAATATTATTGGAGATCAATCCTACGAGCCATGGTTCTCTAAGAAAGTCTCGGTTTTCGCAGGCAAGAAGTACAAGCCAGTCGCTTTAAAAACGAAGCCCATACTTGCAACCTTGCCTGATAAATTCTGTATCATTCACAATATTCAAGGAGATCCATTGGCTGATATACCTACATTATCTCCAACACCACCCCCTTTCATTCCTACTGAATGTTATACCCAAGAACACAAGGAGTATATTGACTCCATCCATAACAATGGTTTCCTTTGGCCAGAAGAAATGAAGCTCATGCATCACTTCATGACAGTTCAGGAGAAAGCATTCGCATGGGAGGATTCAGAATGAGGCAGTTTTTGTAAAGATTTCTTCCCTCCAATCGATATTCCCATCGTCGAACACACCCCTTGGGTCCTACAAAATATTCCTATACCTCCAGGCATTTACGCAGAAGTTTGCCATATGATCAAGACAAAGATTGATGCAGGTGTTTATAAACCTTCAAATTCTTCCTACCACTCGAGATGGTTTACAGTTTTAAAGAAAGATGGCAAAAGTCTTCGCATAGTTCACAGTCTAGAACCATTGAACGAAGTTACTATTGCTCATTCTGGATTACCACTGGCAACAGATCCTCTCACAGAACATTTCGCAGGTCGTGCATGCAGCACTACTCTAGACTTATTTATTGGATACAATGAATGTCTATTGGCAGAATCATCTTGTGACCTTACCACCTTCCAGACTCCTTATGGAGCACTTCGACTTGTTACCTTACCCATGGGTTGGACAAATTCCGTACCAATATTCCATGATGATGTTACCGTCATTCTACAACCCGAAATCCCAGAGTTCACCATTCCTTACATTGATGATGTTCCAGTTTGAGGACCAGAAACTCGATATGAAACCATAGGAGGCTATGAAACCATTCCTCTCAACCATGGCATTCAACGTTTTGTTTGGGAACATTTCCAAAACTTAAACAGAATCGTCCAACGCATGAAATATTGTGGAGGCACGTTTTCAGGCAAGAAAGCCTACCTTTGTTGTGCCAAAGTTACCATGCTAGGTCATAGATGCATGTATTCTGGCTGACTTCCTCTCAAAAGTATTGTTGTGTCAATATTACGATGGGGACCTTGTATTGATGTCTCCAATGCGCGTGCCTTCATTGGTACTGTTGGAGTCCTACAAATATTCATCGATAATTTCGCAACCCAAGCTCTACCTATTACCAAGTTATTCAGAAAAGACATTCCTTTCAAATTCAAATCAGCAGAGATTGCCACACAAGAAGATCTTAAAGACGAAGTTAGAGTCAGCCTGGTGAAGAGCTTTGCAGCGTGCACTGGTGAAACTAAGAGCAGCCTAGTGTGAACACACACCAAACCTACACTCAATCCCACTAACACACACACACCAATCTCTATAAGTGCGGAGGGGAGCAAGGAATTTAATTCTACTTGTGTGCCGACAGTATCTCAACAAATCTCAAGAGCTCTTTCTCAATGGCCCGACGCAATGCGAAGTAACCAGCAATATCTCAAGTTCTCTTTATTTCTCCTCTGAAGCTTTTTACAAGAGAGCACGGAGTACCACACAACCCTCAAGGCAAAGACTTTTATAAATTTATACAAACAGACACACAGATCCATGAAAACAACACAGTCCACACAGTGAGCTCACTAAGTACGAACCGCCGCTAGGTCCAACTGCACACGACTTCGCCTTCTTCTTAGCTTGCTAAACCTGAGTCCCAACTTGTCACGACAACAGCCCGTTCAGTGAGCTCACTAGTATGAAGTGCCACTAGGTCCAACTGTGCACACCTTCGCCTTTCTCTAGTCCGCTAAACCTGAATCCTGACTTGTCACAAATGAGGCCCTTGGCACTCTCAAACAAAACACAGTAAACCCTCAAACAAACAGGTATTGCACCCTGCAAGCTCACTAAGTAACAAGGCACCGCTAGAGTTCTTTCAGCCGGCGTGCACCTACTACACCTAGTGCAGCTGTCACAGAGCAGCCTGATTAGGCCAATTCCCACACAAAACCCTCAATTCTCTCTTACACTGCACCAGAAATGGAACAGAGCTTTCTTTCAGATGTAACCAAGTATACTCTCAAGGCCGGTGCAGCTTCACTGCCTCCGGATCTTTTATTTATCTCAAGTAAACCGAAGTTTATTATCCAAAATCTCTCTCTGATTCTATTTCTCTGCGAGCTCACTATAACCAATGAACCTGGAAGCCAACTAATGACTCTCTCGCCAAAATACAGTCTCTCAGCACTTGTCCATCACAATTTCCAAGGCTAGCAACTAGCAGGCTCACTACACAAGGCAGGAGACCTACAGATTCCAAGCTAAGCCTTTTCAATACAACTGAAGCCGTTCGCACTGTTCTTGAGCAGAGAAGAGGGCAAATAGTAACTTCTTCTGTACACTGCCTAACTGGACTACTTATATACTACGAGTGAAAGATGATTACAAACAGTCCATGAGTACAGAAATGGGTATAGATATTTCGATGCATTTCTATGGTTTTCTATGTCAGTCTGCCACAGCTGTGGTATTCCTTGGCAGGTGAGTCAGACTGCCTCTGATTGGTCTCATCAAGGTGTTGCAATGATGGTGCATGTCAAAGTCACCTCTGTGGGCCTAGGACCTTGGCAGCTGGCTATTAAGCCCATGGCATCTCTCTTCTGGAGCTCCTCTCTGGTGGACAGCTCCTTTCTTAGGCATATTAGCCATCGGGTCTTTCAGGTTGCTAGCAAACTTGCTAATCTCTCGGCTGAAACCCTTGTCTTAGGCCTGCCTTGTGATAGCTCTCCATTTCCATCCTTGCACGAGGTTATCTCCGGATTTTCAGGCACCATGCTTCTTTCATTAAGCGAGCACATGGCTATCATCATGGTGTTGCGATTCACCTCTAAGTTCATCCTACTGATGCGAGCACAGGTCAAGCTTATTGGAAGGAGTGAGCTTGCTAAATGGCCTTTCTGTCAAGCCTGCCCTTCCGGTACCGTGCTATGACCAAGTCCTTGGTTAGCTCTGTTGTTTCCATTGACATACTGCGACATCACTTCAGTAACCTCACTTAGAATAGGTATCCACATGTCTGCTTAGCAAGCTCCCTAAGTGTAGCCTATAAGCTAATGCTTAAACATGCCAAATCGCGAATTTACATGGGTAGCCATGCCACAGGCGTGACAACGGACAGCCTTAAGTTCGCGTCAATACAAAAAGACATGGGAATTTAAGAAGAAAACGTACCTTGGCAGAGCGAGCAGGACATCAATGAGCGGGATGACTAGGAGTGCCCGAACAATAGGTGCAGAAAGTGTCTCCGTAATGAAGGTCCACTTTGTTGAAAGAGCGGTGATACAGATCAGTGATCTTCTCACCAATCTGAACGGCGTCCTTGAGGGTACCTTCTTTCTCAGCAAACTGCTCAATGAAGTCACCGGAAGGAGCAACAACTGGAGATGGCATCTAGATCATACCAAGTCAAGTTAACGTGATGCTATGGTTTTAATTGATTCGAAGCACGTACTACCCAATCTGCAGAAGAGACCATAGAAGGAGACACAGCACGAGCATCCCTAACAGGAGTCTCCTCCTCCAATACCATGTTGGCATCCTGCGAGGCAGAAACAGACACGGCCCTCGGAGACAAAGGCATGGTCTGAACTTCCTTGGAAGGGGCGATGTTGGGAGAAAACAGAGCAGAGGACATCTGGATGTCGTTGTCGATACAGTAATGCAAGGGAGGGAGAACCTCCAACGTGTCCAAGATTTGGTTGCCGGAGATAGAGTACCATCCACCGACAGACAGCTTGAGGTGGTTGGACTCAATCTTGAGCATGGTGCTCCAGGTTTCTTCAAAATTATACTTGGAAACCCATCTGGTGACTACAGTCTTGAAAGTCTTGAAGAATTCTTCCTTGAGAGCAGAAGGATAGTGCACCTCGATGAGACACTATGGCACATTAATCAGCAAGCAAAAACTTGTCCAAGAACATGGCAATTTACCTTGACATGTACCGCTTCATCAAAGTAGGTAGTGACATGCAACAATTGCATGTTAGGCTTGAGGGGATCATGCAAAACGGCATCAGCACACTTGACGAGGGAGATGAGAGAAGGAATAGCTTGGGCAGCAGAAGTAGACATTGTGATTCAGTGAAATGCGATGATTCTGAGGACACAACAACAAGAAAATGTTCCCTTTATATGAAAACTCAAAGGACAACTCACCTCACTGCATTTACGCAAAAATTCCTATCGGGCTTGGATCGTATGCTTGACAGAATGCAGCATGGAATCCAACCGCATGTTTGCATCTTTCAAAACTCAGTGGCATTCACTTTCAAATTACAAGTCTTTGAACCTCGGTTTAAATCTTTTCAGCTTTGGCCAGCAAAGATTTAAAAAGTTTAGGGGGGAGAGACATGGTCCCCATGTTGTTCATAGGATGAAAACACGCATTCTTTTCAACATGACATTTTCGCGCAAAAAGTAATGAAATCATGAAAGAAATGACCTTTCAATTCATGAAATAAAAACATGAAAAATCACAAAAATAACACTTCTAACAATAAAAATACCACACTCCACCGTCAATTTGACTACACACAATGGAGATATCACCAAAATTATACCTCAGTAATGAAAATTCATGACTAGTAATATGAAACATGATGAATCCAAAGGCTAACAGTGCCAGAGCCATGGCCATCCACACTCCTTACCATTTCAATTTCATGGCAATTCGGACTTAGAGAAATTATTTCAAGAAACAGCCCAAGGCGGACGACCACGTGAATCCTAGCACATGAGCCCCAGCAGCTGAAATTTCTCTAAGTCCAAATTCACCAAAAATCACTCTAAAAATCTCAAAAACCACAACAAAATAGCAAGAAAACACGATTTATTTATTTTCACCCCCTTTGGGGTGGCAACATGCAAATACAAGTAAACTATTGCCCATAGGCATGCGATACAAGTCTGTATATAAGAATGTTCAAAAATAAGGGAGCCGACAACTGAAGACCCCAGTACTCGCAGCTCAGCCAGACCTGTGCTTCCGCTTCTTGGAAGGACTGGACTCCCCTTCAGCAATGTCATCTGGTGCTTCGTTCTCCTCACCCTCACCATCATTGTCCTCTTCTTCTTCCTTGACAGCAGCCAGACACCCACGGAGATTAAACATCTGAGCATGAATACTGTCGGTGTGAGCGAGAACACTAAGGCCTGCCAGGTACTGTTGGGAGATCAAAGAAATGGCGGTACTATTGGCCTTGATAGCATTAAGGGCGCTCTCAAAAGTATTGACCGCATCTACGAAAGAAGAAAAATCAGCACAACACAAACAAAAGAGAATAGAGAAATTACCATAGCCCTTTGGTCGATAATGTTCGACAGGATTTAAGGCGGCAACCCCATTGACCTTGCATGGTAATTTGGAGTAATGGCAATGCATGCATTTGACGGTGTGCATCAGGAGCTTGCAGCACTGCGTGCCAAGGCATCTGCAATGATTGCAAGCGGTCATATACTGTCAAAAGATTGTTAAGCAGGAAGAAACACATAAACAAAACACTTACCTGCTCCCCAACAAAAGGCACGACTGCCTTGCTCCAATAGCTCTTATCAACCTCCATGAACTCACTGAAGTCCTTGTCGACCTTGAGGACACCAATACTCTTGATACCGTTCCTGATGGCCTTAGCAGTTGATGGGACCTTTTCACCAAATCCCCCTCCACTGATGCCTAAAGTGATGGGCAGTGGTTTCAATGGTCCAGGTCCATGCTTCCGGACTACTGGAGTAGCACACACAACTAGAAAGGAGTGAGCTGGAGGCAGTAGAACTCCAAAAATTTTACCTACCTTCGTCCTCATCAATGACAATAGTCTCCTTCAACTTTGGCTTTTTGGAGGCCAGTTTGTCCTTCACTTGCAAACTTTTGCCTTCATCTCTAGCACGCTTACGAGGTACGGCAACCTCAGAAGCCTTGTCCTTATTCTTCGGGTCCTTCCTTTTCTTCTTCATGTCAGAACGGGTGGAGCATCGAAGGTCGGGGCTCAGAGACGGCAGAACAACTGGTCTAGAAAGAAAAATAGTCAGGTAAGATTCAACGAGATCCCCAGTAGTATTGTCAAAGACAAACGAGACTTTTGGCTCCTGACGGAGGTGGTGAGCCTTCTTCATTGGAGGAGGACTATTCTCATCATCCGTATTTGCAACACCCATAGCTGGGGGAAGAAGATTTTCAAAATCGCCGCCATCTTCACTATCGGTGCCAGCGACTTCTTCATTGACTTGCTCTTCCCTTACCAAATTCCCTGGAACTAGTTCTTCTTCTTCATCTGTCCCCAGCGAGAATAAGGGTTTGTGCACACCAAAAAGCAGAACGACGCTACCTTCTTGTACAGGGTTAGAACCAGGTACAACATTGGGACAGTCAGGAGCTGAAAAACAAAAGAAGTCAGTATGATAATCAAGAAGGAGGAACAGAAATACCTACCGTTAATGGCCAAAACCCATGAGGAAGCCTGAATCAATGCCTCAGAATGCGGAGTCTCCTTGGGAGGCCCAATTTTGAGTTGTTGAGCAGGCTTGCGATGCAAAGGCGAGGTCCAATCCTTCTGGAAAGCTTCAGAAGAATTGGAAGGGCTAAGAAAACGGAAATCATTAGCTAAAGGACCAAAGGGTTGTGTCAATAAAACCTACCTGGCATTACGGTCCACCTCGGGGTTGTCAAAGCCAACAAACATCATACCTGGCGGCAGCAGGGGTTTGGACTTCAGCACGTCAACAGGTCTGGTTAGGACTGTCTGAGAAGAGGACATGGCATGGGAAGACTGAGAAGACTTTGAAGTAACCAACTGTGGCTTCATCTTCTTCTGGGTCGAAGAAGAAGGACCCGTCTGTTGAGTAGTCGAAGGCGTCATAAACCTCGGCATTGGAGGTGTAGAAATATTAATCAGCATGGGGCCAGAAGACCGAATATTGGATAACGAAGTATGGGGAGCAGGATTGGCAGCCAAGAGATTAGGAACAGAGCCCACCAGATTTAGAGCATGATGAGGCCTCAAATGCTGAGAAGTTGCTGAAGCAGTAGACTGCTGGGTTTGAGGAGCTGGCTGCACTGAATCCTGAGGCATAGGTGTCTTCGGCTCCAGCCTAAGATTTGGCACAGGAGTAGCGGTTCATGAAGCCTGAACAGGCATCGGCATATGAGAAGGCAATGGAATTGGCCAAGCACGTAGACCATAATCATGCTATGGAAGATAAGACAACTAGAGGTTGAAAGAAAATCAAGTAAACATACCACATGGAGGGCTAACTCGTTAAAATCACTCTGGTTCTGCAGGATATCATCCTGGTCCAGCTGAGCCACCTGTTTGAGAAGGGAGAACTCCAAATCATTCCAGACTCTATGCTTAACACCTGCCGACTTCCAAAACTCATCGCAGACACACCAATGAGTGTAAGCATCAGCGACCCACCTGTGGACACCTATATTTGCCTCAGGTCCTGGATCTAGCCACAAAAACCCAATGCATCCTCAGTGGAGCTAGCCAGCTGCTGCATTTACACAAGTAGCCTATATTCCAAATCCAGTTTGCTTTGTCATCAACTTGGGGCACTGCCACAGGCAAATGGCCAGCTCAATGCCATGCCAGGTATTGAGCTCGATTTCGTGCCCCATTGCTGGGATGGGCAAAAAAATGCATGACCTAAAAATATATTTTAGAACATACTCCCGACATGACCGTGACAATAGGCAGGTGTGAAACGTTGGATTCATTGGTATGAGTTTGGATTACCTTTTTTTTTTCAGAATTGAAAAAGATTTTCCACACTCAAAAGGATTCAAACCCTGACAGATACAATGACAGGTACAATGAATTATGTCAATTAACCATTATACTACAGAGCCTTTGTAGAAAAGAGAATTGTATTTAATTTATACGCATAGCACAACTATTTTCCAAAATTAAAAATTAAATACTACTGCTCTGAGCAGCATGAGGGTAGAGAGCCCTGGCGGGCATGGGGGGTGTGCTAGTTGAGGGAATGGGCACCCTGTACATCCAAATGGAATGTCAGTAGGTTGTCATCGCTGCCAGGACATCGGTGGCATGGGGGAAACAGGCGGGGACGTGTCGGTGCCATTTTCACGGTGGCAGAGAGATCAAAAATGGAAATGGACCTCACTACTGTGTTCCCCAATGTTGATAATGGGGGTGGTGAGGTCCTTGCGATGGTGGGTAGGCCATAGGACCAAGAATAGGGCGGAAGGGATGGGGATGGGGTGCTGATGCACGATGAGCGGGGCATCAGGAGGCCTCACGCACATCAGATTTGTGTTCCCCCACCCAAAAATGGGGGGTACACAAATGTCGGGTGGTTGGGGAAGTTGTAGGGCACGCAGGAGCCCGATGTTGGATTTTGGCAGAGCGGGGAGTGGTGGGCGGGGTAATGGTCATATGGGCATGGTTATGGGCGCAATTGTTGCGCCCTTGAGTCCTCCTTTGAGGCCTAAAAAGGCTTGGTCATCGACATTGTCCTTCATCGTCTGTGTCCCAATCTCCGTCCTGCCCTCCTCCTCAACGTCTCCCGCCCTCCAGTGTGCTTGCTCTGTGCTCCTCTTCTCCAGTATCCCTCCCCTAGATTGACCCATGGCACCACCACAGAGCATAGTTGTCCCCGCCCCCATCGCTGTCATTGCCGTCATCATCTTGCTTGTCATTGTCATGGCCAGTTTCACCTTCCGTAGCCCATCCTGCACTGAGATGGTAGCCCATGTTGAATCCACAGATGTATGACACACTGTTGTGGTGTGTGGAACTTGTGTGCGGCAGCAATTGGTGCCGATCTCAATGTGAGGGGAGCTGGGTAGGTTGGGATAGAGATGGGGGAGGCTATTTTCATAGCTGTAGTGGGGCATTGCAGTCATTGTTGTCACCGTCGATGTTGGGGACATTGTGGTGGTCATCGATGGGTGTAGCGCATGAGGTGGCCTCATTCGAGGGGTTATGTGGGTAGTGGGGGTAGGATGCACACAATCCGGGGCTCTTGGGGCCACCAGATGTGCTGAAAAGACCTAAAACAATATTAAAAGTAAAAGAAATAAATGAAACATACCATTTTTGCTAAGAAAGAGCATGATTTGCATGCTAGGCAAGCGTCAAGGCAAGGGGAGGTGGTGGTCAAAGGGAGAAAAAGAAGCTGCACAGCCACTCAATCACTATGTGGACTTACAGTCTGGGATGATTGAGTGAACAGAATGCACCCTCGGAATGCATCCCCTGCTCGAACCACCCACTCCGAGGCCTCGGAAATGGACAGGATATAATGTTTCAACTATTTACAATATATATATGTAGTTTTTAAGACTTTAAAGTTTCATAATTCGTTGATATTTGCTATTTAATCATCAAAACTTCGAATTTTGTACATTTTTAACAGTAGTTTAGTTCTGTGATCCTATACAATGTATCAATGAATGTAATTCTTTCTGCAAGTAGTACTATTTACATTGTACTATTGGCCCCAGGTGTCCGATCCACCCCGATCTACACATATGTGCCTCTTTACCAACTTGAAGCCTTAAGTGAAAGTCGATTCAACATGAAAGTTGTGAATGTCTCTAAGCTTGTTTTCGTTATTGGATACGGTTGTAGCATATGCCACTCAGGGCAGCATAAAATATGAGATTATGGCCTACTATATAAGTGCTACATACACTTTATTTGACAATCTACAGTATTTTGGTTGTGTAGAGGCATATCTACCTCTAAAAACTCGGTTTTCAGAGCTTGTTCCCCCATATTTGCTCTGTATATTCTCATTGGGTGCATGTACTGCTTTACATTTGACATAAGTAATAGGAAGATTTATAAAATCCATGTTGGATTTATTTTTGATGCACAGAAGGGTGTAAAGAATGCGAAATTGCAGAATTATTGCAAGGAGCAGTGCTATTTGATTCATCTGGCAAATTCCGAAAATTCTTGCAATGATATTTTCAGTACTTTTCAGCGTGCAAATTGAATGGTTAATTGTATTGAACAATGAATAAGTAATATATCTATGTCTCTACAATTGAAGTAGGCTATTGTGGCCAATATACCAAATTTTGGCCTGCTTTCAAAAAATGCACAGCTACCACATTGGGAATGATATTCTCCCACGGTTGGCTGCATCCAAGCGAGCGTGGTCGCATCCAGCCAAAATGGGCAGCATGTGGGTCGGAAGGCAGCACTATAATACGCAATATTATTTTTTGGGCCCATACAATTTTTTTGGGCCCAAACAATGAGCGGGAGAGCAGGATATTTGGTGCCTGATCCAGTACCCAATCCCCAGTGCCCAGGATGCATGTAGACCCTATCCAGCAATCCGGCTATGTGGAAATTGGTCCAGCTATATGGGAAATGGCCCGGCTGTTCTGGTTAATAGCCTGGCAGCCATATGGCACCGGTTTCTGGAGCTAGCCAGGCCTGTGGCTAGCTCCACTGAGGATGCATTAGGTTTTTGTGGCTAGCTCCACAGTATAAAGCCTAATATTGCTGTCCACGGCTCGGCGACCCATTCATCTATGGCATGCGGAACAGTGTTGTCGGGAAGGAAACCAACTTTATGCTCCAGGAGAGCTGTGGCACTCTCATACGAACTCAATGCCTGGTGCTTAATGGTGGCAGTATCTTTGGGAGTTGAAGGTTCAGCCATTTCGCAGAGGCGGTGAGTGAAGCGTTCGTAGGATAGCTTCACCAGCGTTGAACACCGGTGAAGTGTGAGAAGCACAAAGGATATGATACTAAGAAACTGGCAAGGCACCTTTGATCGACCATCAACTCAAAATGGAATTGTCGCATCACTCAGAAGCACCCAGTTGATGCGTCCATCAATCACTTAATGAAAATGATGTGATTGACGCAAGTACCTTCCCAGCTACGATAATTACAGCTATGGCAACTACAGACTGTGTTTACTAAGGCTGTTACTTCGCCAAGGCCTCAAGAAAATGTTGCCCCACATGTACTCTTCAGCATGACCACTAAAGCTCAGTAATCTGCAGCTAAACAGCACCAAGTGATCCACTCATCGCTCAATAAAACCATACAGCTCGCGTCCATACATGGCAACGTCGACAAGTTGCTGTTACTTTAGAAGACCAAGGACCATATGTTTCCTATGATTTTTACAAAGCCAAGGCCTTACAGCCTTACTAAGTCTCACATATTTACTCTATTTATAAATTTGTACTTGTAGTATAAAAACTAGCTAGAAAATGTAGTTAAGAGGGAGTTCATCTCTAGTTGACCCCAGACTACATCAATTATTGTCACACTCTAGTCTATCGCCAGTAAACCACGTTTATTCACCATTCTATGGCAATATACCATTTACCCCAGCATATTCTCGATTGCACGTCAACTCTCAAACTCGCCAGAGTTATTCCATGGTTTTTAACTGTGAAGAGTCTCTTGACATTCGCTCTTCACTCTTAACACTATTGGTACACACTCATATTGTGCCAATACGTGATCACCATGCCATACCTCGTCCCCGTTATCTTTTATAGGCTGTCATCGTTTCACTTTCACACCATTGGAGTTTTTACAGTTTCTCTTTCACCATCGTTATCGTCGCCCACTTGGGTAGTCTCCGAGTAGACTTAGGATCAGTATAGGACCAGTTTCAGCAAGTTTTCGTAGTATCAGTCCCCCAAGTGGACTTGAAGGTTAGTTTGACATAGGATAGGATTGTTTCAGTACCAGACCAGTTTCGACATTGACTCAGCACCATTGCATTGTATAGGACCAGTATCATTGCCAGTTTTCATAGTTCCATGTTTTCTCTCTCCATTCCACCCTCAGCACCTCATTCCACATCTTCTATCGCCACATGCAGTCTCCACATTGTTTTCTCATTGCCTTGCCCATTCCTAGACTATTGCCGACCATTTAGTCTATTCTCCATCGTTCACCCCGCTCAGATTACTGTCTAGCAACGTTTTCTAGTCTCACCTCACGTTTTCTCATATGGATTTGTGGTATTCATGTCATACCTGCTTCTGTTCCCTCTCACTTTGAGAGATCCCTACCAGCTTAAAGCCATAGCATCTAGTACTTGACTACCAAGCAGTACTACTTCGCAGACTTAAAGTCGCAGTGTATACTTGCATATAGAGGAATTGATTTACTGCATGGAGGTGCCCCAAACCCACTCACACACATGATCACCTTGATTGCTGTGCTACTACATTAATTACCCAATCTCATTCCGAGTTGGTGTTGCCGTTGCCACAGAAGTCTAGGCTCATCACCGGTTCCACAGAAAGTTAAGGATATTCAATCCTTCCTTGGCTTCGCCAATTTCTACCACCGTTTATCCATGAATACAGTGACATTGTTATTCCTTTAACCAGCCTCACATGCAAAGGAACCCTGTGGAAATTCGACAAAAAGTGTATGGCTGCTTTGAATGAACTAAAGCAAGCCTTCACTCATGCTCCTATCCTTACCCATTGGGTCCCCAACTGGCAATTAGTTGTGGAGACTGATGCCTCCAACTATGCTATTGCTGCTATCCTCTCTATCTACCTTGAAGATGGCAAAACCCACCCCATCGCATTCCTATCCCAGAGCCTCCACAATGCCGAACTCAACTACAACACCCATGATAAAGAGCTTCTAACTATCTTTGAAGCCTTTAAATACTGGTATCACTACCTTGAAGGCTCCATGGATCCGATCAACATTGTTACAGACCACAAGAATCTTGAATATTTTTCTACCACCAAGATTCTTACCCGACGGCAAGTCCAGTGGTCCAAATATCTATCCCAATTCAATCTAGTAATCCGCTTCCACCTGAGGAAACTCAGAGGAAAAC
Source organism: Armillaria altimontana (assembly GCA_022818075.1). Taxonomy (NCBI): domain Eukaryota; kingdom Fungi; phylum Basidiomycota; class Agaricomycetes; order Agaricales; family Physalacriaceae; genus Armillaria; species Armillaria altimontana. Next base: position 1,382,497 of record JAIWYR010000013.1, read on the forward strand.
TGGACACACTCACTAGACAATGGGATGTCTACCCAAAAGAGGGGGATAGTCAATACGCAGTAGTCAATCCTCACAATTTCCATCCTGTATTCACTCAAGAGCAATTCTCCACATCTCTCCATGCTACTTTCCTTGAAGGCCCTACCCTATGTGCTAGTGCTATAATGGACATTGACAAGCTCCATTTAGACATCAAGCAAGCACAACCATCTGACTCCACGGCCTCTGAAGGTTTCTGGCAGGCCACATCCTCCACTCCTACTTCTCCCTCTCGGTGGTCCATAGATGAATCAGACATTCTCTATCTTGATAATCGCATCTATGTCCCAGACTCTGAGGATCTTCATCTTCATGTCTTACAGAATAATCACAATCACATCTTGGCAGGTCATTTTGGCCAAAATCGGACCTTGGAATTAGTCCAACAGAACTACACCTGGCCACAGATGTTGAATATGTTCACCACTACATCAAATCTTGTATGATTTGTGGTCATAACAAGACACCTAGACATCGCCCTTACGGTTTGCTTAAACCCTTGCCAGTTCCGGAACGTCCATGGGATTCCATTTCAACGGATTTCATTGAACAGTTACTGGATTCCAACAGATTCACCACTATCCTTGTAGTAATTGACCATGCAAGCAAGCAAGCCATCTTTATCCCTACTCATGACACCATTAATTCCAAAGAACTTGCCCGATTATTCATCATCCATGTTTTCTCCAAGCATGGTGTCCCTACCCACATCACTTCTGATCATGGCTCCGAATTTGTCTCCCAATTCACATATGCCCTTGCTAAAGCCCTTAACATGGAACTTCACTTCACTTCCAGATATCATCCAGAGGCCAACAGACAAACAGAACATGCAAACCAAACCTTGGAACAGTACATCTGCATCTATTGTTCTTATCAACAGGACAACTGGGATTTACTACTACCCATTGCAGAATTTGCATACAACAATGCTCTGAATGCCTCCACCAGAATCTCTCTATTCTTTGCCAACAAAGGTTACCACCCTGATATCACTGTTCATCCGGAATGCGATATTGCCTCCACTCGGGCCCATGACTTTGTAGTCAACCTCGATGAACTACACCAATTCCTACATGATGAAATCACTCAGGCACAGTCTTGCTACAAGATCCAAGCAGACAAGCACCGGAATCCAGCACCTCTCTTCAAAGTAGGTGAAAAAGTCTTCCTTAGCTCCAAGCATATCAAGACTACTCGCCCTACTGCAAAATTCATGGAAAAATTCCTTGGCCCATTTGAAATCATAGCTCAGCCAGGCTCCCATTCCTTCACTCTCAAACTCCCATCAGACCTCTGTGCCATTCATCCTGTCTTCCATGTATCACAACTTGAACCTGTAGAAGAAAACACTATCCCTAACCGCACTCAACCTCTGCTGCCTCTGGTGGAAGTTGATGGTGAAGAGCAGTATGAAATAGCTCAGATCCTAGACTCCAAGCTTGACTGACAGTTCCAGTGTCCCCTTCTCTACAGAATTCAATGGTTAGGCTATGAAGCCACTGACGAGGAATTTGCTTGGTTACCAGCCACCGAGTTCTCTGTGGATGAATTCATTCAAGATTTCCACCGTCGCTATCCAGACAAACCAGAACCATTAGCCAAGGTCACCATCCAGAAGTCTGCAATCTAACTTCTGCTTCTTGCAAGACCATGGGAAAAACCCTCACTTTAGGATGCACCAACACCACACTCATGCACACTAAAGTGACAATTTACCCAGGGTCACATGACTTTTCCTATCCACTCTTCCATCTTGGTTTCCACTGGTTCTAACCTCTTCTATTTCAAATAGAATCTACAAAAACTATTGCAAATTCATTTCTTAATTGAGACCAGACTCCAGCAGAAACTGTGCTCTGTATTTCATATTCGATTATTGCTTTCTATTGCAAATTCACACTCCTATCCACTCTTCCAAATTACAAGTCAACAAGATAGGGGCCTCATAGGCCCCAGATGCATTCAAACAAAAAATACAAAACTTTATATATGTATATATAAAATTCAAGAAGAATGGTGACCAAAGGAATTCAGGCACTGGAGCCACCCATGGCATTCACCACCTCCGCCATCTCCACATCATCTGCCCCCACCGGTACTCCTCCCTTAATCTCCATGGACTCCAACTCTTCTCCACTGTCCTCATTCTCGTCTTCATCTTCATCTTCATCACCGCCCACAGGTTCTGGTTCCAGAACAAACAAATTGTCAAGGGCAGGAATGCCCAAGTCGTCTCCATATGGCTTCCACGCTTTTCACTCCTTACCACCCAGGACCTTCTTGTCCGGATCCAAATCCTCCACCATGAAGTCTTCGCAGTGTTTCTGGAGGTCGTCCTTCCAGAACTGCCATTCGGTCCGGTGGCCTCCCAACTTGTAGAACTCATTCCTTGTACCCTGGAACAGCTCACAGCATACCTTCATCACCTCTATCATCTCTGGACCTCCAATACCATACCAAAATTGGCGATTGGCAATCTCATATGGGTCCTTCGGATCTACCTCCTCAGGCTCCAGTGGCCTCCCTTGTCTCAGCTGTGCCATATCATGATCCAGACAGAAGCCCATCACCCGCTGGAGTGCCTCAGTGTTCACACTCTTCAAGTCATGCAACTCTGCACATGACACCTTCCACTCCTTGGTATTGGACTCTGAGAGAAGATCCTCTGGTAACTCCATATCTTCAGTACGATAGTCGTCGCAAAGGTCACCAACGTGGCTCCAAAGGGAAGTGACTTATCCCATTAAATTGTCAACTTTTCCAGCTAGTACAGCCATGGTAGCCACCAAGTTTTGAAGAACCTCCGAGACCTCATCAGAGCTGACAGTGAGTGAGGAAGACATTCTCTTGTTGAAGGAACAGGCGGCCTTCTTGATTCTGCAATGCAAACAAGTCCACCCTTGAGCAGACTTTTTGGAGGCTGGTTTGGTGAAACACTTGGCGCCATCCAGATGACACCGCATACAGTGTTCTGGAACCAAAGTCAGCATCTGATAATCCACTGGAGAAATACTCACTATTACCCATAAACTTGTCCTCACCCTCCACAGGGCCCATCACCTCCAATTTAACCCTCTTACTAGGGCCAGACATTCCTTCCTCCCTGCTCTCCACCACACTCGCGGATTTCATTGTATGTTTCCATTTCCTTCCCTCCACAGTAGGTACCATGGAATCCATCGCTCTCCGCTTTCCCTTGCGTTTCTCCCTTAATCACTGAAGGGCTACTGTCTTGGATGCCTCCAACAACTCTCCCTCAGTGTCTGCATCCGTCCCTTTCTCATCTCACAACTCAGCCGTAACCCCACCGGACTCTGAACCCTTCACAGCCTTCTCCTTCTTCTTCAGCTCTTTCCTCAACTTGTTCTTATCCTTCTTCAAATCATCTTTCTTTTTCTTCTCCATGGCATCTGCAATCTCCTTATCCTTCCTCTCCTTCTCCTTCAACTGTGCTGCCTCATCAGCCTTCATCTTCAGATCTGCCAATCTTAGCCTCTCCTCAGCCTCCTCCTTTTCCTTCAACAACAAGAGCCGTTCCTCCTCCTATTGCTTCTCCTCTGCCTTTTTCTTCTCCTCAGCTTTCTGCTTCAAGGCCTTGACTTTTGCAGCCTGCGCCTCACAAGCTAACTTCAACTTCTCCTCTCATTCTGCCACCACCTTCGCCTCCTTCCAAGCAGCATGCTTCACCATGGCCTCCGCATGTTCTTTCTCCACAGCAGCCTGAGCTTCGATCTCCTCAATTGAAATATCCTCAGGGGTCGGGGCCAACTCATAGGGCTCATGGGTTATGGAAAGGCGGTATTCAACGGATTGTGACATAGCTGACAGTGAGAAGAAAGAAATTCCGAGAGAAGAAGGGATGGTGGTAGTAGGAAGTTAAGTGATGAAATTCCCACACTTAAAAATTCTGCCAGGCATACCATAATGATCGGCCATTGGGATCAGCACTCTTGAGGGCAAGAACACTAAGGGGGGATACTGTTACGTGCATGCCGCTGGCCTCCACTTCACACCCATTCCAACTTCAATCCTAACTCCAGCATTCCTCGCTATCAGACTCCATGGCCTCCAGCCATTTACCATTACCCTGCTTCATTTGATATTTTATTTATTATTTTATTTTACTATTTCACATATTAAATCTAGAACCCAAATCCGGTAGCGAACAGACCACCACCGGAGTCCATCAGACTCTGACTTGGATTTACCTACTCATATATATACTGTAGAACTACTTGTAGATACTCAGTTCGAATATCAACTAGGTTTAGCCAAATCTCTCTCTAGCTCCAAGTCTAAACTCTATCGCTCTGAAGTCCATGGCCTCTGCTCCATTGGACTATCTTTACAGTCATCCACCGGTCCTTGATATGGTGGGCTTTTACTCCTGCAAAACATACCTTTTCACCTCGGAGTTTTTTTAATTGTGTATATATACATCATACCTATAACTGATATGCATATCAATGGGATCCATGGAGTCCTCAGGCTACAGCCCTCAAAATGGTTGCGAAATTATGAAAAGATGAAATTTAAATTGCATCTAGAGGCAGTTAGCTAGCAAAAGATGCAATTATTTGGAGGGAGTATCATTTTCATAGTATAAAGGAACATGTTACAAAAGGTCAGAGGTGAAGCAGGTGTATGAACCCCGAGCTGTTGAGATTTCAGTGGTGCAAGGCTAATCAGACTGCTTCAGCAGTGTCACAATGTGTTAGACCCGAACTCCAATCAAAGATAAACAATGGCTGTCTCGCGTTCGGGCAGTCACTGTTGAGTTCCTTAAGTGATTGAGAGCAAAGGCTAAGTTTTTAGTCTTAGCGGAGAATTAAGCGATAGTTTTGGTATAGATAAAATGTTAGCTCGAAGCTAGAGTACATCTTAGCAAGAGCTGCTACTTAAATACTAAAGTGAGGGTTCTAACTATAAGTCGTCTGTGCAAAATAGAAGTTTGAGCATGCAATATCGAAGCGATAGTGTGCCAGGCTGAAGTGGCTACTACGCCATGTTGAAGCAACTACTCGGTTGTCTGTATGATAAGCAGTCCGGGTAGCCGTGGTGGCCTGGATTATGTAAGGAAAAGAATAAAAGTGGTTAAATCATAACATTACCCCCTTCTTAAGGCAGGCGTCCCGACTGCCATTATGGTCCGCTCCAGTCATTGGGGAAGTCTTCTTGGTGCATTCCTCTGGCTTCTCCTCCATATGGGTCATCGATCTGGTCTTCATCTCCGAGTGGTGGTTCTCCATCGTCAGATTCGTTGTTCCAATAGTCTTGTAGGAGTTTGTGCCACTCAAAATTGTAACTTTTGAGGGTGTTGACCCACTTTTGGAATCCATCCGTTTGCTGAATGAGGTATCGGACATTGCCATCACTGTCGTATTCGTGATCTAAGATCATAGTGATGGCTTTGTTCGGGGTTACAATTTTGGTGTTTACCCCATTGACGTGTTCTGTCAGAAATTCCTCGACTAGCTCCTCCGCATCCATGTCATCCTCCCGTACCCAGCTGTTTGATTCTGGTCCGTAGCCCTTCCATTTGACAAAGTAGTCTGTTGCCATCCTTGATGGCTCTCCCTGTCATCCTCGAACTTTTCGTTGCCTGCTGTTTAAGACCTTTTCGACTTCATAGAGTTCGTCGCCGTCTATTAGGTCTGGAGGCGGTGGAGGCGGTTGTTCTTGATTGGGGAATGCCGGTGGAATGTAGGGAGTGAGTAACGATTCGTTGAAGGTAGGGTGAATTTTCCAGTTCGTTGGAAGCTTTAAGGTGTAGGCTGAGGCGCCCTTCTTGCTCTTTATTTCGAAGGGGCCAGTGCGTTTGTCGTCAAGCTTCTTCTTTGGTCGGGGAAGATGGAGGTTGGTCGTGTCGAGCCAGACCTTGTCACCTGCTTTATACTCGATGGCTGGTCATTTGTTTTTGTCATATTGCGTTTTCATCTGTGACGCAGCCTTTTCGAGTGATTTTTGGGCTGCAGCATGGATTTCTTGCATTTTGGAGACAAAGGTGTTGGAGGCAGGAGTACGGAAAGGAGTAGTGGATTTCATTCCTGGTATTACAGTGGGGTGGTAGCCGTAATTGACTTCGAATGGGCTTTTGCTGGTGGAGGAGTGTGTACGGTTGTTGTGTGCGAATGCTGCGAGGGATAGCCATTCTGCCCAGTCAGTCTGGAGATGATTGACAAACATGCGGAGGTACTTCTCAATTTCTTGATTGACTCGTTCGGTTTGTCCATCTGTCTGAGGATGATAGGCGGTTGAGGCGTTTCCCTTGATTTGGAGGAGGTTGTAGAGGTCCTTCATGAATTTGGATACGAATACGGTTCCTCAGTCTGAAATCATGACCTGGGGCATTCCATGCTTGGCATACACTTCGTCACATAGAATTTTGGCCCATCCTTCTGATGACAGCTCTGTGGAGCACGCAACGGGGATGATTTCCTTTGAGAAACGGTCAACGATTACAATGATGGCGTCATGACCGTTGCTTTTGGGTAAACCAGTGACCATGTCTACGGAGATGTGAGTCCATGGTCGGGATGGAATTTCGTTGGGATGCAGTGGCGCCACCTTGGCTTGATTGCTGCTCTTCGCTCGTTGGCAGGTTTCGCAGGCTCATATGTAGGCCTCGATGTCCTTTTTCATTTTTGGCCACCAGAACTCTCGTAGTACGAGTTCTTTGGTTTTCTCAATGCCTGGATGTCCAGCGGTGATGTGGTCGTGCGATCGGGCAATGATTTCTCCGCGGAGCGTATGATCTCTGGGAACGTAAATCCTGCCATCATACCAGATGAGTCCTTCTTCCAGCTTCATGCCCCGATCATGGTCGAGAGATCCAGCAACGGCTTTATCCCAAAGATGAACCTTCTTTGTTGCTATCTTTATGCTTTGATGGGTTTCTTCGACAGTGGGCATGATCATGGCTCTGAAGTGTTCAGGTGACAGGACTACTACTTGATCGTTGTCGTCCTGTCCCTGATCATGATCAGCTCGTCGAGAAAGAAGGTCTGCCTTCTTATTGGCGGTGCTGGCTTTATAGCGAAGGGTGAAATGATATTCTGCCAGCTCGGTGATCCATCGAGCTTGGCATCGATTCACCTTCTGCGGCTTTCAGAAGTACTGAAGGTTTTGGTGGTCCGTCCAGATCTCAAAATCTTGGTAGGCGCCCATCAGGTAATGTCTCCATTCTTCGAGAGCGAGCATGATGGCGAGGAGTTCCTTGTCGTAAATCTCGTAGTTACGTTCGGTAACTGAGAGTGATTTCGACAGGAAAGATACAGGTCTCCATTTGCCGTCTTGCTCTTGAGAGAGGACTGCACCAATAGCTCCTTCACTCGCGTCCGCTTCTACTCGGAATTTCCCTTCGTTCGTCGGTATCACGAGTACTACGTCCTCTGCCAACTGCCTTTTTAGTTGTTCGAAGGCCTCCTGCTGCATTGTGCCCCACTTCCATGCATTGTTCCCCATCAACTGAGTCATAGGCTTCACGATCTTGCTGTCATTCTTTATGAAGTGTCGATAGAAATTGGTGAACCCTAAGAAGGATTGAAGTTCCTTCTTTTTGGTAGGGACTGGCCAGTCCATGATGCCTTTGATTTTGATGGGGTCCATGTGGATGCTCCCTTCGCTAATGATGACGCCCAGATACTCCGTTTCCAAGACCTCGAACTCGCATTTTTTGGCTTTAAGGAACAACTTGTGCTTCCTTAGAGTCACCAAAACTTCTCTCGTGATGCGGCAGTGCTCTTCCCTGGTTTTGGACATGATAAGGATGTTGTCTAGGTAGATGGTCACTTTCCCCGACGCGATGAGGTTTTTGAAAATGTCATTCATCATCCACTGGAAGGTGGTGGGTGAATTGGTAAGCCCAAAGAACATAACCGTTGGCTCATACAAGCCACAATTTGTCCTGAAGGCTGCCTTCCATTCATCTCCCGTTTTGATGCGAACGTTGTTATAGCCCCACCAGACGTCGAGCTTAGAGAAGTACTTGGCACCGCGTAGCTTGTCCATGAGTTCCGAGATCAATGGGAGTGGGTAACAGTTTTTAATCGTCATCTCGTTGAGCTTCCGATAATCCTGGATGGGTCTTAATTTGCCATCCTTCTTTTTGACAAAGAAGAATGGCGATGCCATAGGGGATTTGGATGGGCATATCCTTCCGCTAGACAAGTTCTCGTCAAGAAACTTGTCGAGCTCTTCCTGTTCCGCTCGGTTGAGTGGATAGACCTTGCAGTCAAGATTGGCGTTTGCGTTTGGAATGAGTTCGATGGTGTGGTCCCACGGTTTAGGTTCCGGTAGTTCATCAAAGTTTTCTTTATCGAATAAATCTTTGAAGTCTCTGCACCACTCAGGGACCATTTCTTCAAAGGTCTTGGCTTTCTTTTCTGCATTTGCCTTGGCTGCCAGGTCATTGGCCACGTGTCGCATTGCCCTGATGTGAATAGCTTCTTCAAAGCTTATCGCAAGTATGGTGTCTCCCTCCTCCAGTTCTTCGTCCCATTTGTCATACGGATCTGCATCTGGAAGCGGGATCAGGGTGTGATGACATTGACATCGGGCAAAGGTCATTTTCCCCGTTCGCCAATTGATCAGTGGATTGTGCCTCACTAACCAATCGTGTCCTAAGAAGATGTCGCAATCCTTTAACTCAGTGATGGCTAGGTCTATGCACTCGGCGTGATCTCTGATGATGAGGTGTACTTCGGCGAAAGCGGTGATCCATCCTGCACTGTTTTTTGATCCGTCCGCGTTGTAAACGGTGATGGGTGCTGCCGTGGCATGGGTAGGGATGTTATGTTTCTCGACGAACGCTCGGTTGATGGCGCTACTGGTACAGCCACTGTCAACCAAAGCCAAGGAAGAGACACGGGTAATGTGTTCTAGTGTTTCGATCTGGACGTCGGTCGTGAGGGCCTTCCCGCTTCCGCTTACTCGGCAGATGTAGCGTCTGGGCTCTCGCAGTTCTTCCATCCATTCTAGCACGTTGATGCATGTGGCTCCCTTCAGCCCTTCTAGCATTTCGTCTACCACTTCCTCAACTCTCGCCTTGTGAATCCAGTTCTTTAGGATGGCTTTCGCTTCTGATTCCATCCTGGCTTCTTTAATTCTGCGCAAAGTCCATTCGGCTCCGAACGGCTTAAGCCACTCGTGTGGGACCTTCTCAGTCTTCACACCAGAACCTTTCAGTTTGGCTACCATCGACTGGGTCACCTCAGGGGCTACAGAAGGGGTTCGGTTAGCTTCTTGACTTTGCTGGAAACTCATATCATCCTCTTCATCGGGAATCTCCTCTAACTGTACCTGAGGCCCCCTTTTCACCGCCTGGGCGCTAGCAGCTTCCTTCCGTTCAGCTGTCTTGGTCAGGGCCGTTGCGCATCCAACGGTTCTTGCCACATGTGTGTCTTCGTTGGGATCGCCCAGTGGTGTGTTGGTTTCTAGCAGCAAGTTCGTCCTGACCGAGGAGTCGCCCTTTGTAGCGAAGGATCGCTCAGGAACGACGGGCTGCACTTGGACCATAGCAGAATGCGGAACAGCCTCACCCTCCTCCTCGGGACTATGCGAATCGTTCCGCTCACCTGTCCCGGGGCCTCTGCCAACCTGGTTCCAGCTCTTGTCTTGTCGCTGGATCGCGCTCCTGGGGCCCTCTTGTTGGGTTCGCCCGCTGCGCACGGTGTTCAGGCTGTCGCTCCTTGCAGTGTTCCTCAATCGCGAGGCCGCCTCAGGGGAAACCGGTTCCTCTGCTTCAGGGGGGGTGTGTCCCTTCGATGAAGGCGCTTGTTCCCCTGCCCCATCCAGTCGCTTATCAGGTGCTGTTACGATGGGTGGCACTATGGTAGGTGCCTTTTCGTTTGCTGCTTTCACTCGTGATGAGTTACTTGCCGAACGTTTAGTCGGTGGTGTTGTCCTGACATCCTGTTTTGATTCTCCCTTGGTTTCTGTCTCGGTAGTGAAGTCGCAAGATGGTATATTCGAATGCACGTTTGAAACTACAGAAGTACAATGAGCCTGGCTAGCAGGCGACAAATGCATACCGGATGAAACTAAGTCCTTGGCTGAGTCAGTCGAATCGTTTACTGCTCGGCCCCGTCTTTTACCTCCTCGATCTTTGAATCCGTCTTCTCCTTCGTCGCGACGTGGTCCCAGTAATATTCAACCCGTCGTAGATGTTCCTCCTTCGTCTTGGCGCGTTTGGGGCAATCCCGCTTGAAGTGTCCAAGCTCTCCGCATCCGAAACACTTTGCCTTGGCGCTAACTCTGCCAAGGTCCATTGGCTGCCCCGATCCTCCGTATGTTGTGCCAGTTCCGGTTTTCTTTTCTGGGACGCTGGTCTGCTGTGATTGAGGTCCTTTCGAAGGTGTGGTCGTCTTCGCCTGTTGTTTCCAGTCCGCCAATTTAACTCCTCCGCCAGATTCTGCTTTCTTCGTCCTCCAGTTATGATCGATCCGAAGTATACGACGCTTCCACTCAGGATAGTTACATGGGGGATCAGCATCTGATGCGTAGATGATGTCCTTGGTGGAAGAGCGGCACGCTTTCTTTACTTGTGCCACCATCATCTGGTCAATGCCGATGATCCCTGCTTCAAACACAAGCAAGTCGAACTGCTGGAAAAACAAGTCACCATCAGGGAAGTTGCTTTGTCGCAAACGTTCCCACTGAGCGAACTTGATCTCCGCATTGGCATCCTTCCAGAATCGTCGCCTGACCTCCTCCACGAAGTTCTCATACGCTGGGTATAGCTGATCCCCATCGACGTTCCTCCCCAGTTCTCTTGCACACAATTCCCACCAGACCTGAGCATCTTTGCCGAATTGTGACGCGCAAAAGATGACCTTATGCGGGTGGTATCGGAAGTACTGATTGAATATGGAGAAGTACATGTCACACTGAGAAAAGAACCGGGCGATGTCGTTAGAGTCTCCATTGAAGTTATTGGGAACCTTGACCATTTCAGGTTTTAGGGACACCCAGGGTCCTTGAGCATCGTTAGTGAGGATCCAGGGAGCGGGTGGCTCTGGTGGCTCTGGCGGCGGGGGATATCGTGGTGGCGCCCACCTTCTTGCTGCTGGTGGGGCCATCGGCTGCTGTGGTGGGTCCGATGGCCCGGCGTCGTTATTCGCGGCAGCGAAGAGCCTAGGCGGCGCTTGCATGCCTGGCGGTCCGTATCCCCGGGGATAGGCATAACTCAGTACCGGGTACCTGGGAATGGGTATTTCGGCCCATTGAGGCGGTACTGGCGGCTCGTCTGGCATGGGTTCAGGGGCGTAGGTTTCTGGAAGCTCGTACTCTGGTCGTTGGTAACGAGTGGGGACCTGGATGGGTTGATCTGGGTGGATCATATTATAAGCTTGATGGGCAAAGTGCCTGGCTTCTTCCTTTAGGATATAGCTATATCCGTAGTGAGCGTAATCGATTCCGGCTGGGGTTCTGGCCCAGTCTCGATTCGCTAGTAACTCTTCTTGGAAATGATTAAATAAGTCAAGTAGGGGGGCATAGAGAAGTATTTCGGGGATTCGGGTCAATTTACCCGTTGCGAGGAGGTAGAGTGCCCGTGACATGGTGATCGGAGCGATCGGGGTGACCCGCTGGAAGGGTGTCGCGAAGCTCTGGGGCTGGGGAATAGGATGCGGCAGGGCTTCCCCAGGGATTTCCATTGATGTGCTCTGCCTCGGGGAGTACCTCTGTGCTAGCGTTGCTGGCCTCGTCCTCACTGACAAGACTGAGGGAGACATCGACCGCTCTGATTGCGTCGCTTCGCTCTGCCTCGCTTCTTCTCCTGTCCCTGTCATACTGGTTGAGACCGGTGACGGGGTCCCAGCCCTCTTGCTCCTCTGGTCTGTATACCGGTCTGGGTGTGTTGGATCATGCCCACGTGTTGTCTCTCCTGCTTCTGTCTGCTGAGTTGAGACCGGTGATGGGGTCATAGCCGATGCTCTCTTCGTGTCTGTGCCTTCTTCGGGGTGGGCAAGCCGGTGGGTGGAGTCTTGCCTGGCTCGAGCTCTCTGGTTGCTGCTCAAACTCTGGCGTCGACTCTCTGGGCGAGATTGGGGGTGTGGGAGGCTGCTCTGTGATCTGTATGGGCTGCTCCTTTGGACACTCCGGTTCTGGAGTTCTTCATCGGTATGGATTTCCTCACCTGGGATAAAAGGCTGTGGGTGGAAGGTTGACGTTGTCCCAGAGAACGGCAAGGTCGAACGTGGAGTCGGCTGGTGAATTCCCAAGACGGTCGCCGGCAGGTTGCTTTGAAACTGGTGTTCCCCCATCGCTGACCTCACCCAGGCCGAGTCGAACGAGGTATCTTGCCAGGTCTGCTGTGTCAGCGGTGGGAGCGGGTCGGGCGGGATGGGGGGTATGGCTGGCAGAGCCGTTTGGAGAATCTGGTGCAGCAAGGTGCCTTGCTCTGGGAGTGTCTCCATTGCCTCCTTCTTGAATGCCGACTTCCACTTCATTAAGAGCGTCCTCTTCGGCATCGGTTTCCCTGTTGACGATGCGATGGTACTCGTTGATCGTCAGGGCTCTTCGATTTGGTAGGGGTGGGTAGAAGTGGATCAGTGGTGGCTGCTGTGGGAAGACATGGTTTATGGCGGGTTGGGGATAGCGTACACGGTTATGACGAGGACGAGGGTATAATCCGTATTGATGCAAGACTGCTAGCACTACTGCTGCTGCAAATACGGCGGTTCCGACGCCAAAGAAAACTGCAATCAGGATTGCCTCGAGTGTTGTCAACATGAGGGCTCCAGTTAAGGAACCAGGGGAAGCTTCAAGCTAATTGTTAGACCCGAACTCCAATCAAAGATAAACAACAGCTGTCTCGCGTTCGGGCAGTCACCGTTGAGTTCCTTAAGTGATTGAGAGCAAAGGCTAAGTTTTTAGTCTTAGCGGAGAATTAAGCGATAGTTTCAGTATAGATAAAATGTTAGCTCGAAGCTAGAGTACATCTTAGCAAGAGCTGCTACTTAAATACTAAAGTGAGGGTTCTAACTATAAGTCGTCCATGTGAAATAGAAGTTCGAGCACACAATATCGAAGCGATAGTGTGCCAGGCTGAAGTGGCTACTACGCCATGTACTATGCCATGTTGAAGCAACTACTTGGTTGTCTGTACGATAAGCGGTCTGGGTAGCCGTGGCGGCCCGGATTATGTAAGGAAAAGAATAAAAGTGGTTAAATTGTAACACAATGTGATTGCCAAATCAGGAAAAATATTTTCTAGGTGCACTCCTTTGGCACAAAGCATATATTCAAGCATCATAGAGGTACTTTGTAGAGGTATTGATGATGGCAAGGCCAAGGAGGTTGATGAAGATGGGGAAAAGAGTGAAAGCAGTTCAGCAATGGGCATGATCAATCCAATTGATGGCATCTAAAAAAGGCATATCATCTGTGATGTGACTCATATCAAGAAGGTGTGAATCGGCTGATAAGGGTTTTTGTTACTGATCTTAGTCTATATCATACTCCTCTTACCATACATGCCCAAGAATGTGGTCAAATATATATTTCAGATCCAAAAGCAGCCATCTGCCTACTCAGTTTTTTCTTACAAGTCCATACAAAAAAAACCAAGGCCTTTTTTGATTTCACTGTATCAAGGACCGGTAGATGACTGTACTCTATTCAACCTTCGCTCTCCATGGACTCCACTCCACAATCCAATCTTAGGGCTTCAGCTTAAGGGTGACATTGCTAATAGCTTCACCAAAGCCCATGCACTCTGCAGACCTCTGCTCATGTGAGTTACCTTTGTCTATTTGGCACATCCCTAACATAAGGCCCACAAGTATTCTGGAGGCATTGAAAGCAACTTTTCCAAAAAGGAAAAAGTGTGCAACAGTGGGAGGGAGGGTGAGAGACCCTGACAATGAGTGGAGGGGAGGGTGGCAGTGCAACAGCCATCAAAGGGGAGGGTGTGATGATGTCCTGCTCTGGTGACAGTGACAGAAATGCATTATATAAGTGATCAGTCAATTGACAGTCTGGATTTATCACTATGTCTGTCAATTGACAAGGATTGATATATCAGACTGCCAGCTACAGGTGACAGTCAGAACTACATGATGAGTGAGCAAGTTGTAAGCTAGGTATAAGAAAGAAAAAGAAATGGACCTCCTCAGTGTGCCAAACAGATGGTGAAAGCAACTGAGGAAGGAAGTTGATGAAAGTGTTGGTGTACAGTATGTGCATAAGGCTGTAGGTAAACACAACACAACAAGGAAAGGAAACATGGTACTGATATCATAAGAGTCCTTGTCTAACACATGCATGGCAATAAGGCTGAAGGGCAAGCTCACTTGCTAAAGAATCTGTTTTGCATTAGAAAATCCAACCCCAGTGGGATGCACTTGCATGTGGGCCAAGGCTAATTTAGATAACTATGTGTCTGTAATCTATGATGCGTGGTCCCTGGAGATCCAGAGAAACGATATCATGTGCAAGGTAATCAAGAGAACCCCCAGGCATGGCCTAGAAACAGGTTTCAGCCAATGGAAGTAGCGAGTGAGCTTGAAGTCCAAAGCATTCCTTGGTTACCGAGCCTAGAATATGGTGCTATCACCTTCAGAGCAGACCCAAAAGCTGAATACGAAGTATGATCAGTGATCAAGGATTAAGCAGCTATTGAGTGCATGCTCGCAGGCTACTCTGCTGCTAGGGAGAGCGACATAGACATTGCTTAGCTCTTTGAGACTACTAAAAAGAGGAGCAAGCAGCGCTCTGCCTAGAGTGCTGTGCCAGTTCAGATGAGGGATTATTGGCCAACAACAAAGTAAATTACTAAAAAGCTGTTTGTAACAATCAATCTCCCATAGTATAAGTAGAGTAGAATTTCATGTATTAAGCTAAGCTACCTACCCCCCATGTACCATAATAATGTTTCAGTTTGGATCTGGACTTGTTGTGCCATGTAAGAGTTAGTAACTTCGAATCTCAGCTATAATGCAAGTTTAGTGAGCTCACAGAGAAATTGAATAAGAGAGAAATTTTGAATACAAACTTCGGTTTACTTGAGATAAGAAAGAGATTCAGAGGCAGTGATGCTGCACCAGTCTTGAGAAGTTTACTTGGTTACATCTGAGAGAGAGCTCTGTTCCTTTTCTGGTTCAGTGTAAGAGAGAGAGATTGTATTGTGCCAGCCTCTGTGTAGGTCTAGAAGTAGTTTGCAAGGGAATCAGCCAGATTGAGCTGTTCTAGCAGTTGCACGAAGTGTGACAGGTGTGCGCAGTTGGACCTCATAGCACTGTTGTTAGAGTGAGTGCACTGTGTGTGAGGACTTGCAGGGACAGTTTCTGAGAATAATTGTGATTTGATTGAGAGTGCCAAGAGCCTCTATCATGATGAGTTTGGAAGTCAGGTTTAGCAACTAAGAGAAAGACGGTGTCGTGTGCAGATTGGATCTAGCGGCAAGTCGTACTTAGCAAGCTCACTGACTGAACTTGGTCATTTTGTGGATCTGCGTGTCCATGTGTATTGTTTATTGAGATATCCTTTGCCTTGAGGGTTGCATGGTTCACCATGCTCTCTTGTAAAAGCTTTGAGGAAACAGAGAATTTGAGATCGGCTCAATAATATTACATTGTTGCATGCATTGTTCTAGTGAGCTCACTGAGATATATTGAGATACTGTTGGCATGCAAGTGGAATTAAATTCCTTGCTCCCCTCCACACTTAAAGAGATTGTGTGTGTGTGTGTGTGTTTAGTGGGATTGAGTGTAGGTTTAGTGTGTGTTCATGCTAGGCCATGCTTAGTTTCACAGATGCCCATCACCAGCCTTGTCAACACACATAGCAAAAGCATGTCCAAGACAATGTTGCAATTTGCAGAGGCTCTGGGAGGGGGAGTAAACAGAATAGTGGAGGAGGAACACAAGAGGAACCGAAAATTTGTTAAGTTCTTTCAAACTCCACCAGGGCACCTGTGCACAGGCCAATCACATCATTTCATGTGATGTTGACTTTTGGATCTGAAAGTCAATCCAAATTGATCTCCACATTCTTCCTTTCCCCCTCCATCCTCATTCAAAGGACAACCTCAGCATCAAACTAGCAAGCCAAACCTCAGCATGCAAAGGCACCACACTCTAGCAAGCAGGATGCAAAGGTGGTGTGGTGCATATCACATCTAGAGATCCTGGATGAGTACAAAAATGGGCTTTGCACATGGTACATTACTCTCCCTGGGGGCTGGTTTTTGAGTGCTGATGCTCTTCCATTCCAGTGCATTGCCATTTGTCTAAAGGTAAGTCCCTAGTCCAGGAGATTACAGTTGCTCACTGCAGGTACCTTTGAGGCTCATGCCTTTTTTTGGGTGCAGGAGTTGGATTCAAACACTGTCTAATTCAATCTAAATGACCACAGTACAAACAGGATAGAACATAGATGGGCCAGGGAGACTGCAGAGATACTCTGGTGACTAGCTACTAGGTCCTTCTCACCAGAGTGCAGACATCCTTTCCTCATGTAATCAAGCTTCCTCGTACTAGTGTTACTTACCATTTAAACATTCCTGCTTGCTGTATGCTCATGTAGTATGATTATGCCAATTACCACTATGCTTTCTATGCTCTTTCATTGTTCAGAATGTACAAATGCAATAAGTAAACTGATGTATAATAATAAAAGATGTTGCTGTATGAAAGATGAGGTGTTGGTCTTTCAAATTTTAGATCTGCTTGACAAGACAAGGTATATATCTTGTGAAATACATTTTCTTCTTGTAGAAAGACATTGTATTTTGTACCTTTCAAAGCTTTCATGACTTCAGAAAGTACTGAAATACCACAAAGACAAAGTGACTGTTTTGCTGATGTGTGTCATTGTGCATCAGGTATGTATAGTTGCTTTCACCATCTGTTTGGCACACTGAGGAGTTCTGACTGTGTTGTTGTGCACCAGGTACCATGGGTCTATAATAGTGTACTGTATAATTACAACCAAGTGTTCATAATGTGTAATGGTGGCCTGTGAACCAAGGGGGAGGTGGGATTCAAAAAACACACATGACGTACATTTTTATATTTAAGAATGAGCTGGACCCCCCCTCCCCCCCTCACCTGTCATATACAGTAGTAATATGTATATATAAGAACAGCTTAGTAACATTGTTTTATTTACTAGACACATGCTGGTATGTGCCAGTTGGCTGCTGAGAGTTTCCAGTTGGCTATCCCACCTCACTTTGGTGAGGAACATGTCCAAGATGAGTACTTCAACATTGTTAGGGACATGCCAAATAGACAAAGATAACTCACATGAGTGGAGGTCCACAGAGTGTGTGGGCTTTGGCGAAGCTATTAGCAATGTCACTCTTGAGCTGAAGCCCTAAGATTGGGTTGTGGAGCAGAGTCCATGGAGAGTGAAGGTTGGATAGAGAGTAAAGATAGTCCAACAGAGTGGAGGCCATGGACTTGAGAGTGATAGAGATTAGACTTAGAGTCAGAGAGAGATTTGGCTAAACCAAGTTGATATTCAAACTGAGTATCTACAAGTGATTCTACAATATATATATATGAGTAGGTAATCCAAGTTGGAGTCCAATAGAATCTGACAGAGGTCTGTTCACTACCGAATTCGGGTTCTAGATTTAATATGTGAAATAGTAAAATGAAACAGAAATGAAATATTAAATGGAGTAAGTAAATAGTAAGCGGCTGGAGGCTGCAGAGGTCCGATAGTGTGATCTGCTGAGGTGAAGTCTATGCTTGAAGTCAGTGTGAAGCAGAGGTCCATGGCATGTGTGTAACAAACATGAAATAAGCTGTATTCATATGAAGTTATTGAAATACAAATAAATTGAACCACCAGGTAAGTCTTACAGTGCTATATAGCCTAAAATATGACATGCAAAGTGCATGTTACTTTTGTGTTTAAGGCTTGGACCCCTCCCCCCCCTCCTCCCTACCCTATGTGCTGGATTTTAGCTGTGCCTCCCCCTTGCTGTGAACTGAACACTTTTGGAAAATTGTAACAGGTAACAGAGTCTCCAGCTTGCCACATCACCAAAAGTGTCCAAAGTAGACAACTATTGATCTGTGTAGGCTGCCCTTTCCGTCATATTAACAAGCTGGTAATGGTCTTCCAGGTAATGTTCAGCCTTCCACCTCTCTGGGATGAGCCTGGTCAGGCACTTGCCTGAAAGATCGGACCCAGGTGAGCTTTGACCTCCCAGGTCATAACCATGCAACACTATACCATACTGGCTGTCTTATGGTGAATGTTTTTCAGGCCTATTTGAAGATTCACATGGCAGCAGGCAGCGCTGCAAGCAGCTCACATTTTTTCATTTAAAAGACTAAAACTCCAGAAGGGAGGATATGTAATATTTTATATATTAAATTTTCATAAATAGATGCAGCAGGTAACCTGCTAGTGCGCGTGTATTATTATTTTGGTCCCTTGACTTGTGAGTTCGAGTCCTGGTGACTCAGAAATTTGCGCCAATGTGGCGGACCAATTTCTGGCTACCACAGTTGCTGGCTGATATCACATGACTATGACACATCAGTTTTCGGAATCGCTTGGAGTCGGCATGTGCCCCTTTCCTTCCTTCCACTATCTCATGTCTCTACCAGCCTAACAAGTGGACAACAACAACTTTTTGAGGCTCGGCGCAGCATTTCAAGATATAAGGGATAATCTGTGATGATTTTCATTTCTTTTCAGTGCACAGGTGAGAAAGATGGTGATTAATACCATGGTCATGAGTACTTCCTCTGACTCTAGCGCCAATTCCATGGACACTGACAACAGCAGGATCATCAAGCACCAACCCTTCTGTTTGCTGGTATGAAGGACAATACTGATGGGGAGAGTCTATGCTATTGCGAGAGCGTTGGAAGATGGTATGTACCATCTGTATGCGCATATACCCACCTCTGACACTATTTCCCAAGTGATGCGATCCCAATCAATGTTCGGTTCTTTCTTTCTTTCTGTTACACGCATGCCACGGACCTCCGCTCCACACCGACTTCAAGCATAGACTTCAACTGAGCAGATCAAACTATTGGACCTCCGCGGCCTCCGGCCGCTTACCATTTATTTTACCCTAATTGATATTTCATTTCCATTTCATTACTACTTCACATATTAAATCTAGAATCCGAATTCGGTAGCGAATAGACCTCCATTGGATTCCATCGGACTCCGACTCGGATTACCTACTTATATATATACTGTAGAACTACTTGTAGATACTCAGTTCGAATATCAACTTGGTTTAGCTAAAACTCTCCCTGACTCCAAGTCTAATCTCTATCGCTCTCAAGTCCACGGCTCCGCTCTGTTGGACTATATCGCCTATCCAACCTTTGCTCTCTGCAGACTCCGCTCCGTAATCCAATCTTAGGGCTTCAGCTCAAGGGCGACGTTGCTAATAGCTTTGCCAAGGCCCCCACACTCTGCGGACCTCCGCTCATGCAAGTTACCTTTACCTATTTGGCACGTCCCTAACACTTTCCCCTATCATCATCCCCTTTCGCTCATAGGATGTCGCCTCAAATGTTTGTTGACGGCCCCCTCTCCTGACCATCTCATCTTCTGTTAGACCCGACCTTCTAACTGAGATAAGTAGTCAGCTGTTTCGCGTTCGAACAATCACTGCTAAGTTCCCGTACGGTTAGAGTGCCAAGACTAAGGCTTTAGCTCGAGAGTTTTAAGTGTTTCGGTATGAATAAACTTTAGCTCAAAGCTAGGGAATATACAGCTTTGAGTACGCTACTTTTATACTAAGTCCAAGGGTCTAATAATGGATGCACCGTGTTAGAAAGTGAATCAGCAAGTACCCGGTGATCTGGGAGTAGTACTCCACTCTGACGAGTGTGACTCCATTGCAAGGTGAAGACTCCGTGGAGTCGCGGATCTAAAGATAAGATAAGATAAGCGCTGAAGATAAGATAAGATCTGAGGCGCTTAGATAAGAAAACGAATAAATCGTAACATTACCCCCCTTTTAAGGGCAGGCGTCCCGACTGCTGTATGGTTGCTTTTGAACGATTTATGCTGAGTTTGCGCCCTCCTAAGCGTCACTACTATGCCAGACTCAACTTTAGAGCCACAGCCTAACTGGGTGCTCCTCTTTTCTTTGTCCCCCACACGCAGGGGGCCGAACGAAGAGGAGGAGTTGCAGTTAGGTGGAAGTAGGAGAGGGGAAGTTGGCCAAACACGCGCATATCCTGATCGTGAAGATGACGGTTACATCGATGTAGCTACTGGTCTAGGGAATCTCTGTTGGTTCGTATGGCGATTTCGAGTATGTCGAGGGGTCGTCATTGCCGCCTAGTAGATCCCACATAAGCTCTTGGTCGTACCACACTCTTCGTCCCGTAAATGGTTCCGTATAGGACTGCCAGTCTACATTTGAGTCTGTGCGGTTTAACTTTTCGGCTAGGTGGTAGTCGTCGATGAGTTCTTGAGCGTCCATGTTATCCTCCCGTACCCAACTGTTTGATTCGGGTCCGTATCCTTTCCATTTGACGAAATAGTCTGTTACCCAGGGTGACGGTGCGCCCGCTTTTCCTCTAACCTTGCGATTTCTACTGTCGAGGACTTTCTCGACTTCGTAGTTCTCCTCGCCGTCGATAAGATCTGGGGGCGGTGGAGGTGGTTTTTCTTGGTTAGGGAAAGCGGGTGGACTATATGGATTAAGGAGGGATTCGTTGAATACCGGGTGGATGCGCCAGCCCGTCGGCAGCTTCAGTTTGTACGCTGATGCTCCGACCTTGGCGATGATAGGGAAAGGGCCTGTCCGTTTGTCTGCGAGTTTCTTCTTGGGACGTGGGAGACTTAGGTTGGTCGTATCGAGCCACACCTTGTCTCCTACTTGGTACTCGACGGCAGGTCGTTTCTTTTTGTCGTATTGGGCTTTCATTTGGTCGGCGGCCTTCTCGAGGGCTTGTTTTGCTTCTTCGTGGATTTTCTGTATTTCTGAAACGAAAGCGGTAGAGGCCGGTGTTCTGAAAGGCACACGGGCTCGAGCGCTTGGGAGGATGTCAGCATGAAAGCCGTAGTTAACCTCGAACGGACTTTTGCCCGTGGCGGAATGAATGCGGTTGTTATGGGAGAAGGCTGCAAGCGCGAGCCATTCAACCCAATCGTTCTGGAGATGGTTGACGAAGATTCGGAGATATTTTTCAACCTCTTGATTCGCTCGCTCCGTTTGTCCATCTGTCTGGGGATGATAGGCGGTAGACACATTCGCCTTGATCTGCAGCAAGTCGTAGAGATCCTGCATGAATTTGGAGACAAACACGGTGCCTCAGTCAGAGATGACGACCTGTGGCATTCCGTGCTTTGCGTAGACTTCATCTCGTAGGATCTTGGCCCACCCTTCCGATGACATCTCTGTGGTGCATGCTACCGGTATGATTGCTTTAGAGAAACGGTCGACGATCATTAAGATAGCGTCGTAACCGTTACACTGGGGCAAACCGGTAACCATGTCGACGGAGATATGAGTCCATGGTCAGGAGGGTATGGCGTTGGGATGAAGTGGCGCTGCCTTTGCTTGAGTGCTCGACTTGGTTCGTTGGCACGTCTCGCAAGCGCGGATGTAGTTTTCTACGTCTCTTTTCATTCTGGGCCACCAGTATTCTCGTAAGACGAGCTCTTTGGTCTTTTCAATGCCAGGGTGCCCCGCTGTGATGTGGTCGTGAGACATCGCGATTATCTCCCCTCGTAGCGCGTGGTCTTGGGGAATATAGATACGGCGATCGTATAAGATCAAACCGTTATCTAGCTTCATCCCTCGATCATGGTTGAGAGAGGCGGCGACGTTCTTGTCCCATCGGTGGTGGTCGAGCGTGGCTTGCTTGATTTTAATATGAACTTCCTCGATTGTTGGCATGACCATTGCCCGGAAGTGTTCGTGTTTGAGGACGGTAACCTCATCGTTGTCCTCCTTTCCCTGCTCGTGATCTGCTCGCCGACTGAGCAAGTCGGCTTTCTTGTTGGCGGTCCCTGGTTTATGGTGCAACGAGAAATGGTATTCGGCTAGCTCTGTTACCCAACGTGCTTGTCGTCGGTTGAGTTTCTGGGGCTTTCTGAAATACTGGAGGTTTTGATGATCCATCCAGATTTCGAAGTCCTGAGCCGCTCCCATTAGATAGTGCCTCCATTCGTCCAGGGATAGCATGATCGCCAACAATTCCTTGTCGTAGATCTCGTAGTTGCGCTCTGTCACTGTCAGAGACTTGGATAGAAATGCGACTGGGCGCCATTTTCCATCCTGCTCCTGCGACAGTACTGCGCCTATCGCTCCTTCGCTTGCATCCGCCTCCACACGGAATTTGCCTCCCTCTGTGGGTATTGCCAGTACCACTTCTTCGGCCAGCAGTTTCTTCAACTCCTTGAACGCGTCCTGTTGCGCTTCACCCCATTTCCATGGATCGTTTCCTGTTAGCTGCGTCATTGGTTTGACCACCTTGCTATATCCTTGGATGAAACGTCGGTAGAAGTTGGTAAAGCCTAAGAACGACTGGAGTTGCTGTTTCTTTGCTGGCACAGGCCACTTCGCGATTCCTGCGATTTTGACTGGGTCCATCCGGATGCTTCCTTCACTGATGATGACTCCGAGGTACTCTGTTTCTAAGGTCTCGAACTCGCATTTTTCCGCTTTAAGGAATAGCTTGTTCTTTCGTAGGACCTTTAGTACTTCTCGTGTAATGCGACGGTGCTCTTCTTTGGTTTTCGACATGATGAGGATATCATCGAGGTAAACGGTGACGGCGCCAGATGCAATGAGGTCTTTAAAGATGTCATTCATCATCCACTGGAAGGTGGCGGGCGAATTGGTGAGCCCGAAGAACATAACCGTGGGTTCGAACAACCCTCGGTTAGTTCTGAACGCCGCCTTCCACTCGTCACCACTTTTGATGCGTACATTGTTATATCCCCACCGAACGTCAAGCTTGGAAAAGTATTTGGCCCCCGTAGTTTGTCCATGAGCTCCGAGATGAGAGGAAGCGGGTAACGATTTTTAATCGTCATCTCGTTGAGCTTGCGATAGTCTTGTACTGGTCGCAACTTGCCGTCCTTCTTCTTAACAAAGAAAAAGGGGGAAGCCATGGGTGATTTAGAGGGCCGTATTCGTCCGCTTGAGAGGTTTTCGTCTAGGAACTTGTCGAGCTCTTCTTGCTCGTTTCGATTGAGAGGGTAGACCTTGCAGTCAAGGTTGGCGCTTGCGTTTGGAATAAGTTCGATGGCGTGGTCCCACGTTTTTGGTTCAGGGAGTTCATCGAAACTATCTTTGTCAAATAGATCGCTGAAATCCCGACACCATTCTGGGACCATTTCTTCGAATGTCTTTGTCTTCCTTTCCGCGTTGGCCGCGGCAGCTAAATCATTGGCGTGATGAGCGCGTATGAGAATAGCCCGCGTGAAATCTACTGCGAGAATGGTATCTCCCTCCTCAAGTTCTTCGTCCCACCTGTCGTCGGGGTCTGCATCGGGTAATGTGAATGGGTTCTTGCGGCATTCGCACCGCGCAAACGTTAATCCTCCTGTCTTCCAATTGATGATCGGATTATGCCGAGTTAACCAGTCGTGACCGAGGAAGATCTGTCGATCGCCAAGATCTGTGACGGCTAGATCTATTCGTTCTGAATGATCTCTGATTGCTAGTTCGATCTCGGCGTATTGCGTGATTGATCCTCCTGCGTTCCTAGTTCCATCGGCATTATAGACTATGATGGGTGCGGCTGTTGCGTGAGTTGGGAGGTGATGTTGGTCGACGAACGCCCAGTTTATGGCACTGCTAGTGCATCCGCTATCTACTAACGCGGTGGTTGGAATTTGGCCAAGGGTTCCTGGCTTCCCCAGTATGACAGGGATAGCTAAGTCCTTGCCCTTACCGCTTAGTGCGCAAGCGTATCGCTTTGGTTGTCGTAATTCTTCGAGCCACCAAAGCGCATTAATTCGGTTCACCTTTCTCATCCCTTCGATCATTTCATCGACTACTTCCTCCGCACGTGTCTTGTGAATCCAGTTCTTTAGGATCGCCTTCGCCTCCGACTCTGTCTTGGCTTGTACTATGCCACGCAGAGTCCATTCAGGTCCGAATGGTTTGAGCCATTCTCTATAGCTCTCGCCGCTAGTATAAACGCGCGAGATCTGTGGGTCTTCCTCAGCCTTCGCATCGAACTGACAAGGTTCGACTACCGTCGGCGAGGTCACCACAGTTTCTAAGTCTAAAGGGGTCGTCAATTCAGCCTTCTTGCTCATCATGAAACTGGTAATGTCTTCTTGGTCAGGTACTTCCGTGAAAGCTACCTTATGCCCCCTTTGCACTGCCTGGGCGCTAGCAGCTTCCTGTCCTGCGGCTTTCAGGTCGGTCGTGGAACGTGAGGTGCGTTTCTCGAAGGAGTCACCCCGTGAAGGGGCAACAGGTTGGGCTGACGCCGCCATACTGCGATTGCCTTCGCTTCTCACCGTAGGCTGACGGTCGCCTTCACCTGGTTCCCTCGAGCCGGTGGTTTCAATGGCCACCAGATCCCTCGTTGCTTTCGTCGTTCCCCCATCCTCGAGTCGCCCTACGTCTCGACAGGCATTGGCAACTGGTCGGGGGCACTTACTCGAGTCCGGTTCGTCCTCTATGTTCCTGTCGTCCGTAGCTGGCGATAGCCTTGCAGTGTTCTCTTTTACCAGGGGAGGTTTCGCCGAAGCTATTCCCTCGTCACTCCCAGCGAGGCTGGGACCCCGTAGAGCCGCTTTGTCAGAGGGGGCGGAACCCGCCAAAGGCGGTGCTTGTTCCCCTGTCCCATCCGGTCGCACATTCGTCACTACGGCGGTTCCCTCTGGGAAGTGCCTCGACTGGTGCTGCGCCGTTAAGATAGGTGGCACTATGGTAGGTGCCTTATCGTCCGATGCTTTCGCCCGTAATGGGTTACTTGCCGAACGTTTATCCTGGTGTTCCGTGTTCTCCTGGTGTCGATTCTTGCTTGGTTTCTGGTCTGATTGCGAAGTCGCGGGTATATTCGAATGCGCGGTAGCTACTACAAGATTATAAGTACAATTATGAAGTGCGGGGGGCGTACCAGCCATAGCCAAGTCCTGGATCGCCGAGTAAGTTGAATCGTTTACTTCTCGGCGACTTCTTTTACTTCTTCGATCGTAGAGAGAGTCTTCTCTTCAGTCGACCGCCGGTCCCAGTAATCTGTCAACCGTCTGAAAGCCTCCTCCCGGGTTTGAGGCGATAAAGGGCAGTTCCGCTTATAGTGGCCTTCCTTGCCACATCTAAAGCATATGGCAGCTGCCTTGGCGGCACCGATATCCATCGGTTGGCCGCGTCCTCCGAATGTTGTCCCTGTAGCCGTCATCGTCGACGGTACAGGCGGCTTCGGAGCGGTTTGACCTCCTTTAGCAGGTGTGGTCGTCTTGGGTGTCGTCTGGGTTCTTGCTGGGGTAACTGCTGTCGTCGTGCCTTCTGCCTGTTTGAGGCGCCAATTGTAGTCGATGCGGAGCAGGCGCGTCTTCCATCCTTGGTAGGCAATTGGCACGTCTCCGTCAGCCGAGTATATGGTATTTTTACTCGTCTGGCGGGCGGCTTTCATGACCTGATGGAGCATGGCCTGCTCGTTGTCGCGTATCTTGGCGTGGTAGGCAAGCTCTTCGAATTGCTGGAAGAACTTGTCGCCGTCCTTGAAGTCCACCTGTCGAAGCTTTTCCCATTGCGCATACTTCAACCGTGCGTCAGCATCCTTCCAGAACCTATTACTGAGCTCGTTCTTGAACTCTTCATAGGCCGGGTAGAGCTGGTCCCCTGTCGCTTGGTCCCTTCCTATGACCTGTGCACATAACTCCCACCATTTCTCGGCGTCTTCAGCGAGTCGTGAGACGCAGAAGACGACCTTGTGCAGATGGTGGCGGAAGTGTCGGTTGAACACTTCGAAGTGCAGTTCGCACTTTAGGAAGAACTGGGTGATGTCGTTGGAATCACCCTTGAAGTCGTCGACCTCCTTGAGAATTTTAGGTTTGAATTCATCATAGGGGGCGACGGCTCCGTCGGCTAGCGGCCAGGGTACTGGCGGATCTGGTGGTGCGGGTGGATCGGGGAAGCGTGGGAGCGCGTATCTGATCAGGGCGGGAGGCGGCGCGGGTACTACGGGTCCGGGAGCGCCACCGGCTGCGCCACCTCCAGCGGCTCCGTGGCCGCCGCCGGCAAATGGTGCGTAGCCTCGTGTGTACGTTCCTGGTGGTTCCTGTCCCCTGACGTAGGAGAAGGTTCCTACCGCTACCCGAGGAGGCGGTACCGGTGGTTCATCCGGCATCGGTTCCTGGGCCTCGATTTCGATCGCGGCTTCTTCATAGGCGGGGAATTCGTTCATTATGGCATCCGGGTGTATTTCGTTCCACAGGAGGCGAGCGTTTCGCTCCGCCTCGTACTGTAGTATGTCGTCTGCTGGGAGTCCCCTCTGTATCCTCATTAAATAGTCATTCCCGGCTTGGGTAGCTACCCAGTCTGGGACGAAGGGGAGTTCGAGGGCGAAACTATTATAAATATCTTGGTAGCCTGCCTGTCTGAGAATAGCCGGTATTCCCATTTCCGGGACATCATACGTCTCCTCGTAGAATCTAATGGCGCGGGTTAGCGTCATTTCTACGGGGATTTCGGGGTGGACGCTCGCGCGGCGACTCGGTGGACGACTCTGGGATTCCATCGATCGTGAGCGAGGGGTAGGGGGTCGGGACACGCGGGGGCTGGCGCGGGGACTCAACGGCTGTGCTCGACTCTGTCTCGACGCGGGCCTGGTGCCGCTCGATTGACTGTCGCTCGCCGATTCGTTCGGCTCGCTGATTGAGGCGCTCCCACGCGGCTGCCCGAGGAGGACGACGCGGGCTCCTGACTGGGGACGTAACTGATCGCCAGCCACTATTCCTTGGTGGACGTAAGGAGGAAGGGCCGGCGACGGGTTCCTCGACGGTTGGTACAGGCTCGGGTGCCCACTCCGGGTTCTGGACAGGTTGGTCCCACTGGATAGTGCTCCCTGCCGCGACTGGGGTCGGGGTGCGGTGGCTGAGAGCCTCTCGCCCAGAGCTGACGAAGTACGTGCTGAGGGGGATGGTGATGTTATCCCAAAACTCCTCAGCGGGTATGTCGGCGTTGGGTGGTGGAGGTGAGTCCCGATTTGCCCAAGGATCGTGACGGGTGGTGGGGGCGATGGGTCTTGTGTCGCGGCCCACGTCGAATCCCCTGGCAAGATCGTTGAAGCGGGCGACTCTGCCGGGTGAGGGAGTGCGAGGGACGTACTGAACGTACTGAGGTGCGGAAGAGATGGAGGAGGAGATGGTGATGACTGGCGCGCTGCCTCTGGCAGGGGCAATAGCTGCTCCTTCCGGGATGACGGGAGCAGACGACTCAGAAACGTCGAGCGCTTCCTCGTAGAGCCCTGCCCAAGAGAGCTCGTCGATTGGGATCGGTCTCCGTGGTACGGGTGCGAAGACTCGGGGTGGGAGCTGCTCGAGCGGGATGCCATTGGGCTCGAGAGTAGGGGTAGTAGAGACGGTGGAGGGTGGAGTTCGTGGTGGGGTACGGAGTGTTCCAACCTGTTCCTGAGATCTGTAGCGGAACCTGATTGCGACTAGGAGAGCGACAGAGAGGAGGGTGGCACTTGGTATTCCCAACGAGATGGCTAAGAGTCTAGCGTCGTCGTTGTCCATGAATGCTCCTGGTTAGAGAGCGTGAGTATAAGCTTTGAGCTAATTGTTAGACCCGACCTTCTAACTGAGATAAGTAGTCAGCTGTTTCGCGTTCGAACAATCACTGCTAAGTTCCCGTACGGTTAGAGTGCCAAGACTAAGGCTTTAGCTCGAGAGTTTTAAGTGTTTCGGTATGAATAAACTTTAGCTCAAAGCTAGGGAATATACAGCTTTGAGTACGCTACTTTTATACTAAGTCCAAGGGTCTAATAATGGATGCACCGTGTTAGAAAGTGAATCAGCAAGTACCCGGTGATCTGGGAGTAGTACTCCACTCTGACGAGTGTGACTCCATTGCAAGGTGAAGACTCCGTGGAGTCGCGGATCTAAAGATAAGATAAGATAAGCGCTGAAGATAAGATAAGATCTGAGGCGCTTAGATAAGAAAACGAATAAATCGTAACATCTTCATTGCACAGTGTTACGAAGTCTGTTCAGCATGCAAAGAGGAATAACAAGGGGTATGTCCTGAGAGTACTGTGTATACTGGCTGATAGCTAATCTTCATTGCCAGGCCAAGCTGCATAGGATTGAGTCAAGAGCAATACTGAAGAGGATGTTCAATTCAACCCTGTGCGTTTCTCCTATATGCGCATATAATCACCCCTGACTCTTCCTCAATGCATTCAACACATACCAGTGCTCGGTGCTCAACAGTGCAAGCTCGGTTGTTTATGGTTCTGGTTAGATAAGGAGAAGACAGGGTGGCCAAGCTGTAAGTGCCAAGTCTCCTCTGTGCTCACATCATTCTTATTTGCCAATGTCCCCAACATTGTTCATTTCAATATCATTGTCGCAATGCTTTCACTCGCCCGACAACCCAAGGACAACTGCTGTCTTTGCTTAACCGAAGCTCAAGGTATAGGTGTAGCTGAGCAGGTTGAGCTGCAGAATTGGTTGAAGGAAATCTGGGACAGGGTTCATCACATGGATTCAAGATTGGGTGGATGCGTCATATGGTAGTTCAGACTTGTACTTAGTTTGTATTCAATAGAGAATAAATAAATGCATGCTTTGTGATATATGTGGATTTAGTATCCAATAACAGCCTGATCTGTATCTATGAAATCTACCTGTACATACCATCATGGACAAGGTCCACCTTGCATGACCAGGCTCACCTTGCAAGGGCATTCTTGCAAGGGCCGGCCAAGGAAAGGCAAAATCCTGACCAGGACCTGGTCTCAAAAATCACTCCCTGATCCTGTGTGGTCAGGGCTACCTAGCAGGCAAGTGTCTGCCTGTTCAGGCCGATGCAGGTGGTCAATGGTCGGTGCTGGCCAAGGACTGGTCAGCTTTAGACACTTTTGGTGATGCAGTGCACAACAAATATAGTAATTTTTCATCACTGTGTGGCTGGTATCAGGCCAAAAATAGCAGGTAAACCCTGTATGAAGACTTGGTTGTAATTATACAGTAATAAATGAGCATGTAGTATGGACTCTGGTCTGTTTCCTTCTAAGGGACATTGATCAGAATAAAAATCCCCTCCTCCCATGGTCCATTTACCAAAAGAAAAAAAATGTTAGTTAACTGTAGCACAACTTATGGCAGCTCACACTAAAATGCCCCTCTGTTCAGCGGACCGGACCATCACATGCCGGGCCGTTCCGAGATGTCAAAATTATAAAAATTTGATGTATGTATAAAAAGTGTCACCGGCAATGGGCATTCATCCCGGCTTTCCTTTCAACACTGACTTTAACCGCGCTGAACGGCACTTTTTGAAATCGTACCGATTGCCCAAATTATCGTAGCATGTCGACATACAACCCCTTGGGTATGTTATTCGCGTCTTTAGCTCACGAACTCGTCTGACCTGTTAACAGAATACCCATACGCGACCAGCGAGGAATACCAAGTCGAAGACCGTCTTCACTTACCTGACGGTACGTCCTCCTTTCCTTAGAACATCTTCTATGTCTATTTCAACTGTCTTTTCCTAGGCTACGTCGACCAATACGGCGCCTCTACCTCCCACCCCGCCAAGTCCGTTGCTACCAGTACGTGCCTGTGGCTCATTCTCGCTTCCTCGACTCACCCTCCTACTAGTCCCCCTGCACCTTCCCTTTCTTAACACAGCCCAACCCGTCTACGACAGTACGTCTCTTCTCCACATTCGCAGATCAGCTGTCTCATCACAAGATACAGAGCCCTCTTCTTGGCCCCCAATGTCCGCCGTTTCGCCATTCTTCTCTCCTGACTCATCGGGAGCTTGGTCTTCCTTCGCGTCACTCTCCACAGAGATGACCCCAGATCGTGAGTGTGCTGCTTATTTCGTTACGCGTAACCTGACTCTTTTGCAGTGCTCTTCTCCTCGCCTTCAGCATTGGACGACTGTCCGAACGTGTTTGATATCCAATTCGGACGTTCCCTACATCAACAAAAGCAGCGCGAACCACAACTTCAAGAACCGCAGCCCCCACCCCGTTTTCCCGAACAGTTTTCCTCTCCTCAACTCCGAGCTCCACCGAGTATCAACAAGTCTTCTCCAAATCCATCTTCTCAGGACAACGCTTCCTCACGCCGCCGCCACCCATGCCTCATCCCCGGATGCCAGAGGCGTTTCACCAGCCAGTATACGCTCAAAGTACATATGCAGGCACACAAACCCAAGCCTCGTGTATCCTTCGTATGCACACTCGGCTGCGGGGAGCGGTTCTCTAGGCAACACGATCGGCTCAGACACGAAGTGG
The DNA here is from genome assembly GCA_022818075.1 of Armillaria altimontana. Classification (NCBI taxonomy): domain Eukaryota; kingdom Fungi; phylum Basidiomycota; class Agaricomycetes; order Agaricales; family Physalacriaceae; genus Armillaria; species Armillaria altimontana. The sequence continues at coordinate 1,412,925 of JAIWYR010000013.1, forward strand.
CGAAGCACAACAAGGTTTGCGAGTTTTCGTGCGAGGCATGTGGGCGGTTTTTCTCCATGGCCAAGACACTGGGTAACCATAAGTGTCCTTCTGCGCAAGGTGGGACGAGATGGGTGAATAATTAGTGATGATCTTCTCTTCTTTTTGTGTATTTTTACTATGTTATTTTCTGGTGCGCACAAAACGAACATTTCTGCTCGCCTCACAGTTCGTACATTCAATGATGAGGTGGGTGTCATTAGGTAGTCTAATATAATACTTTTTACTTGCCTCCCCTCATACGCTTCTTCTGATCCAAGACAGCCTTTCTCAGACGTATCGCCTTGGGGGTAACCTCTACAAGTTCATCATCAGCCATATACGCTATACTCTCCTCAAGGGACATGATTCTCGGACTCGCGATAACCAGCTTCTCGTCCGCGCCTGCCGCTCTGATGTTGGTGAGCTTCTTCTTCTCGCAGGGGTTCACATATAGATCCGACGCCTTGGAACACTCGCCAATGACCATTCCCGGATAAACGTTCGTCGTTGGGTGGATGAACATGATTCCGCGAGCTTGGAGAGGCGCGATAGCGTAGGCGGAGGACTCGCCTAGGGACATAGAGATAAGAGAGCCGTTGCGTCCCGTGTCAATGGGGCCCTTGTACGGCATATAGCCTAAGAATATATGGTTGAGTGTACTGTATACATGTTATTCAGTGAAACAAATGACAGAAAGCGGTAATTCTTACCCCTCCCCGTGGACGTCATTTTTGAATTCTCCAGCCATATAGCCAAGTAGACCGCGAGCAGGTACCTCCATCTCAATCCGCATGAACCCAGGCTCTGCCGGCTCGTAGTTCTTCATCTCGCCTTTGCGCATCGTGAGCTTCTGAATGACCGTACCCGCCCACTCTTCCTTGACGATTATAACACAATCCTCGATAGGCTCAAGGTTCTGGCCGGGATTATCGGGATCAGGGATCATGACAGCTTTGGGCGGGCCAATCGTAAACTCAAAACCCTCGCGACGAAGGGTCTCAAAGAGGACGCCAAGATGTAAAACACCACGACCACGGAGTTCCAAGGACTCGGCTGTCGCGCCGGGCAGAACGCGTAGAGCAACGTTAGTCTCGGCCTCGCGTAGTAGACGCTCACGAATAACCTGACTGGTCAGCTTGCTACCTTCCTTTCCAGCGACTGGGCTATCATTAGGGTAGATACGGACGGAGATTGTCGGAGGGTCGATGGGAGTTGTCTTCAGAGGTTTCACATCGTCTCCTGGGCTAACCAAACTGACATTGACGCCGCCAATGCCTGCCTGAATCTTGATACCAGCAATAGAAACGATCTCGCCTGCAGCGGCTTCATCACGCTCTACCCTCTCCAGACCAGCACGAGAAAAGATCTTTTTAACTTTTCCGTCTCCGACTTTATGGCCTTCTGCATCGAGCGCCCAAAGAGTGTCTCCCACGCGCAGCTGACCTGACTGTATACGCCCTAGATAGAGCATACCGACATACGAGTCACTTTCTATCTGAACGGTGAGCATGGAGAAGGGGGCGTCGGGGGATAGATGTGTGGGGGGCGGGACCTGGGAGAGGATCAAATCAAAGAGCGGTTGCATGTTGCCGTTCGTCGGTGCTGGTGGGGGCTGGTCAAAGGTGGCCCAGCCCTCCTTTGCAGAGGCATACACGACGGGGTAGTCCATCTGGTCGTCGGTAGCGCCAAGGGTCGCAAAGAGGTCGAAGAGATCGCTCTCTACCTGAGCGGGGCGACTGGTGGGACGGTCAGCCTTGTTGAGGACTACCAGAGACCTAGACGAGTCAGATAGAGCAACGAGAAAGAGATGAAAAGACAGACTTGAGTCCTCTTGCCAGTGCCTTGCCCAATACGAACCGTGTCTGTGTCATTGGACCCTCTGTAGCATCTACAACGAGGGCGACACCGTCCACCATACTGAGAACACGCTCGACTTCTCCTCCGAAATCTGCGTGACCAGGCGTGTCGACGATATTGATGAGGTTGTCGCGGTATTTGATGCTAGTGCACTTTGACAAAATGGTGATACCGCGTTCCTTTTCGAGATCGTTCGAGTCCATGACGCGATCCGTGGGTAGTTCATTGGCGCCTGCAGTGGAGGTACCAGATTGACGGAGGAGCTGGTCAACGAGTGTGGTTTTACCATGGTCGACTGAAGAAGGGTCAGGTAATGTTTGTAAAGACTACGTGGACTTACCATGGGCTATGATAGCAATATTGCGTATGTTTTCTGTGGCATAGCAGCGACGAAAGAGAGGCCTTGCGATTATGGGCAATCGCAGAAAGGCATTTCGAAGCATCAGTGCAAGTGGCAAGCAAAAGATTAGTCAGCAGCTTGGACTTATACCGCGATCAGCGCGACGCCTCTTCCCGGCCTCTGAAGCGACGACGAATCATCGAGCTCGGTTACGGAGAGACCAAATATCCAGCAGTTTTTCGGTGAGTATGTTGTATGCACGATGGATTGATCTTTTACTTTCCATAGGTAAGAGTGATGCTTGGACTGATTACTTGGTTGGAGAGGACACGTTCGAGTATTTTCTTACTTTCGTACTTCGCCAAGCTTATCTACTCAAAATGCTCGGAACGGTTCTCTATCAGAGGTACGCAATACGTGTCAGCTATTTATTATCCATCTAGGTGGTGCCTTACCTTTCATAGCGAGCAATTGAGAACAAGTCGGTACTAACTTCTTGGAAATGGACAAGCATCTGGAGGGAGCCAAAGAGCCACAAATTTAGAAGCGTGTATTTTGGTAGGTCTATCTGTACATACAAGGTTTGGGTCGATCGGAGTCGCTGTTGGCGCGTTATATAACTATTTTCTCTATGCCTTGATGATGAACGTATAACCAATGATAGCCTAAGAACGTATTGCATGCAATGATGAACTACTGGCAATTCTGCGTGCGAATCGGTGCGACAAACAGTCAGTTCTTTCTCGTTTTTAGCAGGGTATGCGAGTATAAGATTTACTTACACAAAAAGAATTAATATTTAACTGGATCCTCGAAGATCTCCATGCGCGGAAGATCAAAATATTCGCATATATCCGCACCCTCGAGGGCAGGATCAAACCCGCACATCGTGTTTATGTCAATAATTGTTGAGAATGGCTTTTTTGGCAGGGAGTACACCCATACCTCGGGGCTGCAGGTGACTTTGATTCCAAAAAGAGCTTCCACTTCCTCGACGGATATCTCATTGGATAGATTGGACTCATTTGAGTCACAAAACCAATGGATGTCAAGTCCGCCGGATTGTGAATCAAGACGGGGTTCATGTATTGTCAGTGAGAGAGCAAACGTATGCTCGCTGTCTGCCATAAATGTGTCCGATAACTGGAAGGGGTCGTAACACGGTGCTATCCAAACATTCCAGCACACGTATTGACACACTGGACATCGGTCAGTATATCGTCACTGTCCTGTTCCTCCGTAACTTATGCTACACCAACCTTCGATGTGTTTCATGTGCATCCTACGATCAATGCCCCTCATGTTCTGAGAAGAGTACAATGGCAGTCGCGATGCTTGTGCAAACGTTGAGTACATCATCCGCCGTGATTTTGCACGACCTTCTTTACGGAGGTCCAGGGGGGATATGAGAAGATGATGACCTCGCATGACAGGTAAGTGATGAATGATGAATGATCCACTGTGACGATTGAAGGAGTCAGCAGAGAGTACACATGGATATTCACGTCAATCACACCTGTGCATGGGAAACGGCGCTGAACAACGCTTGTTATCCTCTCTCCATTCTACGTCCCATTCCATCAGCTCTAAAGGTATCTTGCCGACCACCATCAACGAGTCCACAGGAACGGATAGCTGCACTGTCCGTAAGGATACGCTGCCTGGGATGAAGGAGAATTGCCCTCCAAAGTGGCATCCCGGACGATTATTGTCTATGAGTTTATATAGAGCATCGTAAATTTCTATGAGATGGTTTTTGTCCCAACTCGTACGGCACATGAGCGAATTCCAACCTCTGAAAGAATCAGAGGGCGGTAGGCAGTCCGAGGTTTCCTGGCGTCCGTGGAGTCCGACGTATCTCACTTCAGGACACGCTTCGCCTTCACGCATCCGGCCTATATCCACTATATAGTAGCAAAGAATATAGCAAGATGAGAGTCCTGCTAACACGATTCGGCCTCGTTCATTGATATACACATTACTGAGGTCCCCATCCTTTGAATCATTAGTTGTTAATTCGTATGTGTATTCTTTCAAAGCAAAGACTCACACACGTAAAGCTATTCCAACCCAGGGGAGACGTGAGGTAAAACCCACTGAGGTAATCTGAGGCTGACTGATTTGACCATTCAAGATTGATATGCAGAGAATCGGGAGATGGGGCACCTCTAAATCATAGAACTACAGAAAGGTATGTAATTTGAGTAGCACTATAGTATATTCGGAGCAGCGTACCAATTGAATAAAGAAGCGCAGCAGCTGGGTCGCAGTCAGGGAATCACAGTGGTTTCGGATCGAGCTTCGTGTGGTACCTTCAAATAGGTGTAAGCTTAGGTATGCCAAATAACTTATGGTCTTCATTACCATGAAGAATAATCGCAGGAAACTGCGGAGAACTGCATATACCAAAAATCTGGGCAATATTTGGGTGTCTATCAGATTGTAAGATTAACATCGCGTGGACACTTTCACAAAATGTCGTAAACATACTTAAAATTCATCAGTCTGTCAGTGTATTTATGGAATTGCTAGAGGATATCTAAGCACCAGTGGATGATGAGATAGAGCGGGTACAACTTGCATTCATGGCATCTTGTTCATTGCTGGGGTCCCGACATCGATATATGCGAACGATTTTAGGCGTGCTACTGTTCTCAATGTCAGCATTATAATCAGAAAACACCGCGACACCCTTCGGTACGCCTGGGCCTAGTCTGTCTGAGGGAATGAGAGAATCTCTCAAATAGATATCCCCTGGAAGGACGTCTCGAATCTGCAATCATGAAGTAGTTAATTGGTAGATTCCTCAGAGAAGAAGAATAAAGCACTGGCAGTTCCTTTATACGACCCCCTCTCCTTCAATGTCTGGATGTCTGCACTAAGTTTATCGACCTTCTTGCTGTGCAACACACCCAATGTTTGTATCTCTTCGCAAAGGTTGTCGGCGTGCTTGCGAATATTAGACATGGTATGCCGTTGCGATGCCTCGATGGCACCGGTAAGAGCCTCCGTGCTGGTCCTTAATCCATCTTTGATATCTGAAATAGCAAAACCCGAGTCGATGGCTGTGTGAATCTAATCGACCGTATCAACCACTGACTCAAATAAATGTATATGGGTCAAGTCGGAAGACGTACCAGAAAATCTCCCTTGATCGCACCTACACGGTCCCGGTAACCGTTGATAGCGTCGGAAACTTTCTTTGTCTTCAAGAAGCGCTTGATCCCACGGGACTTGCGCTGGGTGCTGTTCAACTCAGCAAGTATGTCCGTTAAATATCTAAAATATCCTTCGTTAACCAAGGTTCAGAATACATTTGCGCCTACTAACTTTTCAAATTCTGTGCAAACATCACGGAAACGGGGAGCAGCACCTCCACCGTGTTCAATAACGGTATCCTGAACCATCGTCATCGTCTTCCCTATGCTCTCTGCCAAATCTAGTAGATCCTCGTCGTTCTTGCCAGCTTTCTGAACTCTGTGGTTAGATATGGTACAACACAACGCAGAAGATCGTCATGTACCTCAATGGCTTCCAATATGAGTACAGCACACCCACAAAGGCTTTTGATATACGGAAATGGTGCCATTTCCCCAGCGGTGGTGGCAACCTTAGCTATACGAATCCAAGTCTCCAGATTAGACGAACGAGCCATGCTAGGGCAAGTAGGTAGGTAGGTAGGTAGGTAGGTAGGTAGTATCACAGGGTGATGGTGGTGAGAGGCAAGCGCGAAAAGGGCAACACAAGCGCTTATTTCTTTCGTTGCTCCACAGGCGTGACATCTCATACAGCATCTTGCAGCAGTATACATAGCATTGGCACTAGCATGGTGTTAGACCCGTACAAGGTCCGAATTACGAACGACCCAGTTCACAACCTTAACATCACGAGACATGCTCATGTTGTTGAAGGATATTGGCGTGGTGGGTGAAATACTACCAAACGTCTATCAGTAAATGCCTTCGATATTGAACCGACCACTTCCCGAAGAAACCGCTTCAAACAAGTGAACAATGAACCCAAGTTGCTATATGGATGGTGGCCGATGGCAAAGTCCCAATCCATGGATATGCGATTGGACGCCCGCAAGAGACTGAAGGAGGAGGGTTTTGATCGGGTCTATGGAAAGAATTGACTCTCTGCCATCGGACTGGTGGGAACGGTTACGCACTGATGACCATGGTCCACAGTCATACGAAGGTCCTCGACGACTGTTCGTTGTCGTTCCGTGCTGGCGCTCTCTGTGCATGCTGGGATGAAGAAAGGGACAGCCGAAAGTTCCGAGATATCTTCTGCAGAAATGCGGCTAGATATCGAGTACTATGAGAGTTTGAACGAATGTCAGTATGTACTTAACAAGCGCCGGCGGCAAAGACCTTGCTGGAAGGAAGGAAGGACACTTAACCAAATGCTGTTCTTCGGTGATCGTTTGGGAGCTCTTTGAGAGTGGACTGCATAAATGAGCTGGTATTATTTGGGAGAGTACTGAGGTGGGATACAATAAAATAAAGTTTCATGGCGTAAGTACCTCTGAGTTCGGGCTCAAATCCAATGTGTACCGAGCCGGAAGGTAAGAGGGTCGCGACCGCAACATTGGTCGAAGGAAAGTAGGGGAGTTTGACATTTGACGAGCATGGTACTTAGCTCGAAGTCGTAAGGTAACCTGACCTACATATGGAGCTGGTTAGCCGACGGGTGTTGATGAGACTTGCTACACTCGAAAGCTTACATGGACATTCTGCTGACTGTTCAACAGCAGCCTTAAATGAAATAAAAACCTTCAGCTGATATCTTCCAGTTCTTCGGTGACGTCTACGTCTAGCATTCGAGAGATGAACATGAAAAACATGGAGTATCTCTGATTCCTCGCCTGGATGTCTGGAACCGTCCCCGACGATATTTACCGCGTCGATTTCAAGGACACGGCGTCATCACGGATAACACGCAACTTTGCCAGTGTATTGGAAGGATTCTGCTATTGACAGTCGTGGAAGGGACTTGTCGATCGTCACGCTGTTGGTTGGGAGGAGATATTTTATCGATGCGTTTGAGTGAAAAGATCGTCATATTGTCGGGAGTCAGGGACACATTTATTGTAGTGCTTGGGTATTACATCGCCGGACGGCGCTTGCGACTGGCGTAGGTGGAGGTAGCAGCGGGTCCGAGGTGCTTCCGTGTCGTCCTCGTGAAGTCGGAAATGGATGGGAGGTACAGAGACACCACACGTCGGGACGTCATCGTGAAACGCGCCGGCTGACAACTAGTAGCAGTTGCAGCCACTAGGTGCACTGTTACATGTTAAGCTTCAAGCAGCTTCAAGGTTGGACATCAGGCCCACATCGGAGAGGGGAGTAGAAGGTCGCCCCGTCTAGCAGCAACCTCTAGATGAACCGAAAACCGAAGAGGAGCATAGGTTTGACGTCTTGATACGATCCTCAAGTTCCATTTATTGGGCGAGATCCCAAAAGTCGCAGCTGGGATTGGCAGATTTGGAAGACGAATTTGACATTGGCAGGTTTTGAGGGAGGTTGGCGGGCTGAACGTTGAACGTAACGTTGAAGCGGTAAACAAGGAGAGACAAAAATATCAGAAATTTGCAGATTTCGGGAATAAATATGAGTAACCGTGGCTGTTCTCTGGCTGGAAAGGGTATCAACATCGCTGCCGGAGAATAGGACTAGCTACGCACAGAGGTTTATTCGAGTCTCTTGCCCTAGATATTGGCGTTAATTTTGAAAACCTGGAGAGAGAGGACGTCGAGGGTTGGATGCCTTGCCCAATAAAATAATTGTCGGAAAAACTGCATAAGCATTATTATGTCAACTCTCCTCTAGCATACCCTTATGGCACATTATAAAGTGTTAGCAAGGTCGGAGAGCCTCGATTTTTGGTCAGAATTATCTCATGGACGTGCTCATTCAGTTGCCACTAAATTCGTCTTCATAAACCTTCTGATTCAGGTGCAGTTTTTAGTGGTATATAATGTCATGTGGCGCATTGTGGACAATGTATGACCTTATTTGCCGAGAGTCGAGCATTATATCTGATTATGCTATATTATATACCCAAAAAAGGAAGTTGCAGAATCTCCGACATTATTACGATCGACGACGAGGGCGCCCGACTTCTCCTCCGCGTCGCGGTATTTGATTGCGTTCCTTTTCGAATCCATGACGCGTCAACGTTTCAACGAGTGTATGGTCGACGGTCAGGTAAAGTTTGTGAGGATATTGCGTATATTTTTTGTGGCATAGCATCGAAAGCAAGGGGGAAAGTATTAGTCAGCACCTTGGACTGACACCGCGACGACCTCCGAAACGACGAGTCATGGAGTTAGCTTACGGAGAGACTCAGCTTTTCGGTGACTATGTTGTATACACGATGGATGGAAATTTTACTTTCCAAGGTGTGGGCGATTGGAGGACACGTTCTTATTTTTGCACTTAATAAGGTATGCAATGTCGTTTACGTTAGCAATCCATCTGCATGATGCCTTACCCGTACCTTTCATGGCGAACAATGATCTGGAGAGAGGGTTGGAAGCGTATATTTGGATTGGGCGCGGTACACAGCCTGTATTCTCTATGACGTATGGAAGAATGATATCAGTGCAATGAGCCGATTCTGCGCGCAGAAATGTAGGCTCTTTCTTAGCTCGTATATGAGTGACCGAGGTTCCCATCCTAGTTCGTATATCAAAGCAATGACTTGACACATGCCAGTCGTGAGGTCGACTGATGATCATTCAAGCTCAAGATTGATATGCAGAGAATCGGGAGATAAATCAAGAAATACGTTAGCACGATAGTATATTTCATAGCGACGTACCAATTGCGCTCGCAGTCTCGTGTGGTAATTTCAACTCTTAGGGCGTCATCGAGTTCTCAAACAACCACGCCGTCGTTGAAAAAAATAAAACACAACACAACACAAAACCTCGTACTACCCCTCACAAATTCGACAACACCCACATCGCCCCAACCCCCATCCCAGTAGCCGCCATAACCGTAAACACCGTCCCCACAACCGAGAGGTGCATCCCAGCCGGTCCGTCCCAGTTCTCCGGGAGCGTCAGCGCAGCCTTGATGGTGATATTCGCCGCAGCGCACGCAGCGGCATAGGCTGTCAAGACATCAATTACCGTACACACGAAGCTGAAGGCTAATAGTAAACGCACCTGCCAACAAGGGCTGACTACCGGCGCGAGGATCACTCCGGGGGACGTTCGCGGCGATCTGGGCAGCGTAGATGCACTGCTCGCAGCTGAGGAGGGCAGCGACGGTGCTATCGGCGCACAGGCATCCAGAGGCGGGGTCAGGAGTCCCATCAGGGGAAGGAGTCGCCGCTTGGGCAGAGTTCGTACAGGTAGCAATCACACTACCCGCATCGCTGCAGAGCGACTGACAAGAGTCGATGGGAGTAGAGAACGTAAAGTTCAGTAGCTCTGAAGGGGGCAGGGCAGCCAGTGCCGGCGTCACCGTTACGTTGAAGCTGAAAGCGAAAACTGCCAATAAATGAGAATTGGAAATTTGGAGGGTACGTAATCAGGGTGCCACGACGTACCTCGACCGGCGAGAAAGAGCGATAAGAAGAGAATGGAGAGCATTGTGAAATGGAAAAGCTTGGACCTGCAAGGACGACGACGATGAAGAGAAAGATGGAGAAGCAACGGTCGTGATGCACAAAAGGGACCATCGCACGTGATCGGCGCGTAAACACACACAAACGTGCATTGTCCCGCCTTGGTTGATTGCACTCAACACTAACGCGACAATGGCGCCGTTCTCGGGATCCCTGCAACCAAAGAAAAAAGCCGACCTGCAGAACATAGCCACCTCCCTCGGTATCAGCGACGCCGGCACCAAAGATGAACTCCAGGTCAGTCCGCGTATCTTCAATAATTCAAGGGTTAGGCACTAATATCCACCCCTGGGTAGCTGCGCATCAAGAAACATCTAGACAACAACCAAGACGTGCTCGAGGGGGACCCTCAGTATGCGGGTCTGTACGGTATAAGGAGTCGCGGAGGAGCCGTTGCTAGGAAGCCGAGTCTCCAGCCTCAGCTGCCTAGGTAAGCCTTCAAAGAAGAAAGAAATAAAGACAAAGCTTACTGTCGAGTAGTTCGCGCCTCGCGCCTCCGAAAGAAACGACGCCCCCATCACCTCGGAGGCCCGTACCCATGGACCCCATCGTCGAGACCCCAGGACGGGGAGAGGTCTCTGTGATGCTCAAATCCATCACGCCCTTCGTCAAGGCCCCGACGCCAAGTTCTCTCCCCCCGCTCCCCTCCAGTGCAGGCTCCATATCCACCATCGTCACGGCGCGTAAAGGGCTCAGTGCTATGGTGGTCCGCAGAGTGGAAGCAGTAAAGAAAGGAGAGACGCTCCTCAAGACCCGCTCGTGGATGTCCAACTCGGCGCACATATGGCTCCTGAGCGCGTTCATCGAGTTTCTCGTGCTCCTGGGGGTTATCGTGCCCTGGGCGTGGACCGCTATCGGTGGCATCGAGGTGCCGTATCCACTCCTGCAGAGCCGGGTCCTATGGATGGAGATCGCGTGTTGGGCAGGCCCCACCGTCGTCGTTCCGGGACTGCTGGGGTACCTGGTATCGTTCAGGGGACGCGACGGTTTCGATCCACTCACGGGGTGGGTCGTCCGACTAGCCGGTATGGTGTTGGTCGAGGAGGCTCGATGGCGGGTGGTCACGGCGAGTGTCGGCGTCGCGTTTGCATTTGCAGAGGCGATGCCTGGGCCAGCACCAGTCTTGAACGAGAGAGGGGATACTGAGAGCGAAGAAGTAGATTAATATGTTATGGTATTATACTATCTGTTGTACATGTATATCTATGCTGCTGATACCCGATATCGGGCTGAAATTAGTAGGGGTTCTGCATGAGCAATGGGCAGTGTCTGGTAGGGCTTGTAAATGAACAACTCTTGGCCGTGTTTGGGTGGGGTCGTCAGCCCAGACAGAAGGACAGGAGTAAGAGGCGGCGGCGTCGACAGCGGGAACCGCGCCTGTCTTTCACAAAGCACGATCCCGTCCTGCTCGACCGACACCACCACAAGCCTAACCGCCGGTTCCACCCTGTCGTTGTCGGATTTCCAGAGAGTCAACGCGGTATGGGAGCGTGTAAACAGCGACGACGCGTGAGACGCCAACCCTCCACTGCAAAACAGATTAGATGCAGTTACGAAATAGAAATAGACGTACCGCAGGAACTTTCCGCGTTTTGAGGGACTCTGCGTGAGGTCCGAGTCTGGTTCTGGGAGGAGGCTGGGCAGGAATACGGAGGCGAGGTCGGCGGGTTCGGAGCTGAGGATCGAGTTGAGGTGGTGCAGGCGGCGAGAGGGGGGAGAGGATGGCAGCACGGGAGGTCGGGCCGGTTTCAGCTCTGGTGCTGGTTGAATTGGAGCTGGCGGTGGTTGGAGTGCTTTGAGCTTTGGATTGGGCGCCTGTACGACAAACGCGAACGGATTGGCTTTCGAGCGCGGTTTCGGAGTCGGCGTCTCTCTTTTGGCCGTCGTTTGGAATGCAGACTCGAATCGAGGGGTTGCGAGTTTGGTTTGCTTTGTTTCTGGGGTCGTGAAGCCGTCTGGGCCCGACATGACGCGTCGTCGCTTCAGAGGCCGGGGAGTGCTCATCGCGGTACCAGTCCAAGTTGCTGACTAATACTTTGGCCCCTTCTTCCACTCATTGACTAGCTCCTCCAAGACATCGCGACTTCCTCTCCAGTGATGATGCCACCTTCATGTCCGACAGCCAGCATCCCTGGTGTTTTCCGTTCATAATGCTCCACATTTGCGTATATCGCGAACAAGAAGCCGTGAATGCCTCCCTCTAATAATTTCACACGAATTTTAAGTACAAGTGTTCGTTCAATATCAATCGTACAGTCCGAAAATATTGCCCAGCTCAGTCGCCTTGAATCCCAGCAAAGTACCGATCGAGCAACTCTGTCTTGTCAAAGCTCCCGAGTAGATCCATTGGCTCGTCTACCCTAGAGTCGTCAACATCGCCCAGGGGAGGACTTCTTCGTTCCAGGGCACGCCAGTACAACGTGTGGTCAACTTCGAAAGCATCCTTTCGACACGCCGGAACAAACTCGCGCATGAGCTTCACATAGTGCTGAGACATCCGGCGAAGCAGGACGTGTGCACTGACGACATCCACCGGGTTCGTGAACGAATAGGATCTTCCAAAGGGGACTATCTTAATAGTCGTCCCTGCAAGCTCAACGTCAACAGGCACCCAGTACGCCCCATAAACGTAGAGAACATAATCCTCACTCCCCCCGAAGCACCCACCAAAGACCGGTTCGCCGGACATCCCCAGGGCGCGTCGGTGGTGCAGCATGGAGGTCAGAGCCAGACACATCGTCCGCACCGCTGAAGCCTTGTGCTGCGCGCAGAAAAACGACGCATGCAGACCAAGGTCGCTCCGGTGATACCGCAAGAAAAGCTGGTCCACAAGGCGGACCCCGGCGCTGTCTGTCATAGTCCTGTAGAACCCAGATGCATAAGGTGTAGAAGCCATGACGTCTGCTGTTCCTTTCGCACTGACGGTATACTCTCCTCCCTGTGCTACAAAACTAGACGTGTTAGTCGCTGTCGACGTACTGGTGACAGCGAATTCGTATTCGCGTCTGATTGCCATTAAACATAAGGCAAGGAGCGGACTAGGGAGACGCACTGAAACAGAGCTCTGCTCGCCCGCGGATCCTGCCTATCCACAAACGCGTTCCGCAGTATCATATCCGCCCCAAGCCGTATCGTCGCCTCATTCTTCACATACGCCAGCGAATCTTCAATGAGGTCGATAGACGACGCCAACACAGACCACACCGGCACGACCCCATACCTGTCTTCCTCATCCGTGAACTTCCCGTCGAATCCCTCCAACACGCGAGCCGCAAAGGGGCAGTCCTTCTTGGCTTCGAGTTCCGCCTACGGTGGTTAACGCCAAATGAAGGTGATCAGCTTGAATTTACCTTCAACGCCCTCGGAAGAGCGACGTCCCCTGACCAAGAGGCCAACAGATTCATGGCGGGGTCAGGCGTAGTCGGGAGGTCCGGGAGAATTAGGAAAGGGGATGCCGTGGAGAAATCGACCCACACTGCATCGTCCTGGACCAAAGCTGATACTGACACGGACTTTGGCATCGCGGTTAGAGGTAAGGGGCCTCCGCCGGACCGTTGCTCCGGAACCTACATTTTATGACACAGGCATCGCTGAAAAGTAGAGCATCACTATTAAATTTAGAGCAACTCAATGGGCTTCTCGGATTACAGGACCGAAAAATTCCTGGGGCCTAGTATTTTTGTCCTCATCTGCACATGCGTTCTACTACTGGCCGCTAGAAGACGCACGTTTCGGATATGGCCAAGAATCAACTCAGCGTCGCGCTCGCAAACGCCGGCGGCCTCGCGAGGCCTTCCTTCAGGGCCTTCTCCCGCCTCTTCCCAGTAGCCTCATTCAGCCTATCCAGCATCCGCACCGTCGCCTCCCAATCCACGCATGCATCCGTAATACTCACTCCATGCTTCAACCCCTGCGGTCCCTCCGGCGGCACGTCCTGCCTCCCATCCTTGATATTACTCTCCACCATCACCCCCGTGATGTTCTTCTCCCCTTCCTCCAACTGCCTGCACACGTCTTCCAGCACCACCGGCTGGTTCTTGTGGTTCTTCTGCGAGTTTCCATCTACAAATCACGTTAAAGCGGAGTGATGATGAGGTGAAATGGGGGGCTTACGACTACAGTCAATCATGATGCTCGCGAACGTGCCTTTCCGCTTCTTCGCGATATCAGCTACGGCTTTCCGCACGTACTCCGTCTGGTAGTTGGGTCCGCTCGTCCCGCCGCGGAGGATAACATGCACGTCCTTGTTTCCCTTCGTCTTGACGATCGCAGCCAGGCCCTGCTCCGTCACACCCATGAACGCATGCGGGTTGCTCGACGACTGCATAGCATCAATCGCCACCCCCACACCCCCGTCTGTCCCGTTCTTGAACCCAATCGGGAAGGACACTCCACTCGCGAGCTCCCGGTGGAGCTGCGACTCCGTCGTTCGCGCACCGATGGCACCCCAGGAGATCACTGCAATGCATCAGATGAACAGCACGTACAGGGGAAAAGGAATACCCCACGATCAGCAATGAACTGCGGTGAGATCGTATCAAGCAGCTCGCTCCCCACAGGAACGCCCATATCCGTAAGGTCGCACAGCAGCTGCCTCGCGATCCTCAGCCCTTTGTTGATCTTGAACGTCCCATCGATATCCGGGTCGTTGATCAGGCCTTTCCAGCCTACCGTGCTCCGCGGCTTTTCACTAGACCTAATGAGATGGATCTCCCAGTCCCGACGTTGGTACGCTCACAAGTACGCCCGCATGACGATTTGCAGGTTCTTCCACCGGGGGATGTGCTCCTTGAGCAGCGTCGCGTACTGGAGGGCCTGCTCCGCGGAGTGGATCGAACACGGCCCGACGACGACGAGTATTCGATCGTCCGAGCCTGCGAGGATCCGCGCAGCGGTGAACCGGGCAGAGGCGATGGTCTTTTTGGCTTGTGCAGACGAGACTATTTCGTGTCGCAGCAACGCTGGTTGCACGAGGGGGTCGTACTAAACACCGATGAATGAGAAGGGGGGATAGACACCCAAGTAAACGGTACACTCACCCCTACGACCCGTCGGTCCTGGATGTACTGTTGTACTTTCCCGTCGTCCTCGAGATCGGGGTTGGGTGTAACGTCGTACATGTGTTTGGGTATGGCTGCAGGCATGAATGAAATGGCCCGGGGAAAGAAGGGAGATAGATACTAACGGAAACGAAAGGAACGGGGGTCTTTAATAGCAGCAGCCTGCATGGTTGTGGCTACAGGGTGATGGCCGTTAGATGGAAGTAAACTGGTAACTGGTATGCTGGCTCGCCAGATCCAATTAGCTCCGCTAAGGCTATTGCTGTTGTTCGATCCGGTGTTTGCGAGCCGGAATGCAGGTGCTGTACCGATGCGTAGACGCCAAAGAAAAAATTGACTGGTAAAAGTATGACTCGAAGGATCGGGACGCGCGTGGTGGTTTATTTACGACCGAAACACTGGGTTCCCACGCCGACAGTCCTATTGCTGCTTCGGGATTATTAGTGTCTTCGGGTTTACCCCCAAGACTGAAAATTTTCATACTGTGCACTGGAGTACCATGAGACATACTGAACTTGCCAAACTTTTGAAGAATACACTCGAGTTACGAGACAAACAATGCTATCTTTTGGTTATCTTGATGTTATCAACCCATCCACTGTCCAGCGAACTTACCTGCTCCCCGGTCGAATCGGTCCGAGACTTAACGACTACTTACCCGCCATTCCCTTCGTTTTGGTCCTTGGGCCATTCCTCGCCGGATATCCCCCGTATACATACAGGGCGATTCAATTTCCTGAGCATGTACCTACCAGTGGAATGCGAAATGCACGTGATAATATACCCATGATCTCTCCATCCACGACGAAAAGAGTGACCCTCTCGCCTCAAGCAGGCTTTTGCGTCAAATCCTCCACTGACGGCGGCAATGGCATGAAAGTCTTCATCAACATCGCCTGGGACGCCAACGTGCCCTCCCCCCCGCCCGCCAGCGACGAGGTCATCCAGCGCGCGATGCAAGGCGAGGACGATTGGTACGTCCCCGTCGTCGTCTCCGAACCACGGGGCGACGTCGACAAAGGTACCTTCTCTCCCCTCTCCTCACCTTCTCTCTCTCTTACAAGCAGCATTCCAGCGGGCAAACCAAGCTTGGTCATCGATTGCATCTACAACAAATCCCTCAAGTCGCGTGTGCTGCGCGACCCGGCATGGAAGACGTTTCTCATCGAGCTCGCGCTGCAGCGTATCGAGGTCCAGAGTGGGCTGGTTCTCTCGCGTCGCATCGGCACGCCCAATATCGCGTCCAAGGGCAAACTGGGCCCGCGGGAGGTGACGGTGCCAGACCTCAAGGGGAAGGAGAAGGAGAAGGCATTGATAGAAGAGGTGGTCTCCACTGGCACCTGGGTCTGGTCCAAGTCGTCCCAGTCTGATCGCATAGACATCCGGATCGCCGTACCAAACCTGAACCGCACGCTCATCAGCGACGCCGCCCTGGACCTCGAACCGCGCCGGCTCATCCTCGCCGTCCCTTCCCAGCCCACCTTGGACATCGACCTTTCGATATCAGACGCAGAACTTGCTTCCAGGCATTCCCTCTCGGACGCCATCGCGCTCAAACGCCAGCGACCGTTCAAGGTTGACGAAGCCACAGCCGAGTGGATTGTATCAGAAGGGGTTCTGGTCTTACACGCATAGCATTACATCCTTGAGCTAGATCCAGCTGCTATAGTACACTTGAATTCCTGAGTAAAATACATACATTGTATCGATACAGTGTGTATGAATAAAGAACTCTCACTGCTGCTGCATACGCTTCCACAGCTCGACAGTCTCGTCCAAGCTCCTCACACTCCATCCAGTCCCAAGCGACGTAGCCATCGTACTACCAGTCGCATGCAGAACCTCCTTAATCCCCTCATCCAGCAATCGAGCATCAAACGTACCCTCCGGCCTCCCAAAGCACTGCGCATACGCGTCGCTCGCCAGTCCTTTCATAATCTGCATCACTGTCGACACCGGGACCATGTTCCTCAACAAATACCACGCCAACCTCTCTGCGTCCCCTTTCGATTTCAACGACACCTTGGCTCCCACCGTATATGCCGCAAAAATTTCCAAGAACTGGGGATCCTTCCTGATGCCATCCAGCCGCTCATCTAGCGCATGCAGCGCCCCCATCACAGTCGAATCCCTGATCAGCGGTATCCTGGGATTGTTCTCCGACCTCCCGCTGAACCTCCGGTCATAGATCCTGCTGTAAAAGTCGGCTGCGAACCGCAGATCCTGCATCCGTAGATGGAAGTACAAGTCCTGCTCCTCCATCCGTCGATACATCCAAAGCATCAGATGTGATTGAAGCGACTGCGGTTTGCCCTGCAGAATGGAGTCATACAGCGCCGCATGACAATACGAAGTGAACAAGCTCTCCTCATCCGTGTCCCCATCCCAGCCATTACTGAAATGGTCAGCGAACGACAGGTACACAGGGTCATTGGAAAACGAGTTAATAAATTCACTCAGATCACTCGCAGGATGCGACTTGGTCGTTAGCTGCGGGAAGTCCAAAATGGCGGCTTCTCCCGCTGAGCTCCTAGACCGGACAAATAAGCTCCTGCTCCCCCTCGGATCTTCCGTGTAGCTCAAGAATGCCGTACGTCTCTTCACGTACAACGTTTGACTTCGCACCAAGCTCTCTCGATGCTGTCCGACACGTTCTAGGTCCAAGTGGAACGGCCAGTACCTTGGCGTGTCCACACGTATGGACATCACCTTGTCCATTTCCGGTATAAGCGTAGGAGAAATCAACTGCGTCGTGCCCGTCTCGGTCCCATCCCGGACGGTTATCTTCAGCGGCAAATAGACAACCTCCTTCGTCTCGACATCGCGCGCAATCAAACACCTCGGCTCCGCAGCTAGCACCCACAAGTGTCTCAATGCCTGCAGATAGACTTTGTTGTCCGACGATACTTGGTGGAACCGCGGGTAAAATGCAATGACCATGCTCGCGATCGCAGCATCCGAGGTGCCCAGAGTATACCTTCCCGCACCGAGGAAGAGGAGACCAATCGCTTGGTAAGTCGCAACGTGGATACCGTACTTGTGCGTCGGATGGTACATCGTTTGATTGAACATCCCATATGCGTAACGCAACCGTCGGAACGAGGTTATTTCCCCAGTGCCAGCCATGACCATGCTCAGGGCAATCGATATCAAGTTTAGCCCGTCACGCACGGCGGACCGCTTGATGCGATGGTCAAAATTGGGCCCTAGTAACACATTAGCATATGGTCCACTCCTGTCAGAAGAACTCACCATTTGAATAGACCATGCGCGTGAAGAGATCAAAATAGCGGATGATCAACTTGTAAGCCTCCTGCCTCGCGGTCCCAGCATATTTGAGTCCCACAGCAAAACAGCACCCAGCGATGATATTGTAGTACGCCAACTCCAGCGCATCATCTATGGCCGCCCCACTCTCGAACCTCAATTTGATAGCAGCCCTGATCGTCTCCGGAATCTGGTTGGTGAGCCACGTCGTCGTGGGTTCGATAGAGCCCCACAAGATCAACGACCTAGCCAACACCCTCGTAAGCAAGAAACTCGGTTGAATCGAATTCAATGCAAGAATGGTATCAGGCATCGGCAGCATATCCGCAATATCCTTTCTCCCCGTTCGCAGGTACATCAGCCCGAGAGCCATGGTGGCAGCAGGGCACGTCAAGTTCAGATCGAACGACGGATGACTACCCAGACCAATCGAATGCTGCTCGTCCCCTTGAATGAGGAAATTCAGCCGCCGTACCATCTCAACGTCCGCAGGAATCATTGTACCCTTGCCCAGCATTATCAACCCAAATGCCAGCGCAGCAGACGTCGTATACGTTTCCCGGTACTCGTTATGCAAATCGGGCTGGAAGAGGTCTTTGCGACTGATTTCTCGCAAACACACTTCCGCGTACCGCCGGTGTTTCGTCCCGAGATACAGGAGCCCCATACCTATCAACCCAGCAGATTGAGTCATCAGAGTGATGTTCAGATCGACATCTGGTGTAGGGAGCAGCGCAGGTGTATGCACTGCAAGTAGTTTTGTCACCGAAGCATTCCCACTACCAACATTTGCCGCAGCCAAGCCCAACAGTACACCGATGGAGGTTATATCGTGTTTAGGCGTTAGGTACTGAAATGTATTCCAAGCAACCATTTCCTTGAGATGACCGGAAAGGCCCAGTCCAAATAGAAAGCCTGCATGGCTTGGCGACAAGTCGTTCGGCTTGTTGAACGCAATCCATGAGCTCTCAACACCTTCCGTCGCGGAAGATATACGCAGACCGGCAGCGACACCGTTGTGGAATTCTCCCCAATGAATAGAATCCTGATGGAGCAATTTCACATCCGGTACCACATGAACGTTGTGGGGATGAATCCGAATAGTGTAGTTGACTATGGGTATGGTGTATGCCTGTCGCGAAACTTTCGATACGGAACCAAATGTGAACATAGCACGACCGTAAGCCAGTGCGTTTGTCCGTTCGGCTATCCGCAGTGCTTGATGCTGAAATTCTTTGTTCTGATCCACCTCACTGTCGAAACGCGACCTGTCAGCAACGATACAAGCGTTGGTATTGAAGACGTACCCTGCATCTGGTCGATCTACGAACGGCCGATAGGTTTGAATATACGCAGAGTTCAACAGACGTGCCACGTCTTCCAGTCTTCTGTCCTGTCCAAATCGAATGTCTGTGAAGTCATCCAAGTCCAGTTCGACTCCAGAAACTGCTTCGATTTCCCCAAAGGCCAATGTTCGAGCTTCAACTATAATTTGGCTCACTGTTCGACGTCGTCCTGCGTTTTTCTGACTCGGAAATGAGTACTTTCAAGATTAGAATCGTTTCATTTGGACGTACTATGAAATCTTTGATTGGTCGGTAACCGTCCTTTGCAAGGATGTCCGGGTCATGAACTGCAGACGCAGCAACGTCCTCGCGTCCGATGGCGCGATACACGGTTGGCGGCCAATGGACGGGCGGCATAAGCTGGCAAGTTCTTATGGCTTCCCTTAGAGGAGATGCCAAACCCAGAGGCAATCGATCCAAAAAATCCGGACCAATGCCTGACATCACCATAAAATATACAGCATTCTCTGCACGCTTCTGGCTCTGAGTAACGGTTTTGTCGGCCAGGCACTTGTATACCTCCGTGAGCTTGGCGCTCGATTCTAGTGGGTCCTTATGGCCAAATGCGAATGCGGGTCGTATATTAAAACGTGCCGCCATTCCTGATGCGTCTTGCCATGGAACTTTTGCATCCCACTCAGGATTGCTTATTCTGCCGTATAGAATAGCTGAGATATCAGGAGGCCATGCGGGGATGCGATCCTCAACATATTCGACATCTGATGAAGAATTAAGCCTTGTAGTACAAGAAAACTGCAGACCCACGTGCGCTTGACGGGTACGGCCAGTCCGGAGTATTGCAAGGGCACAGCCGCCTCCAGTAGTCTGCCCACTCTGGACGTATTATCCACGCTATTCGACAGATCACATCCACAAGTTCTTGCAGAGAACGATAATGATCGACAGTCAGACGGAGATCTTCGCCAAGCGTATGCAGGGCGTATAACACAGGCGCAAGAAGGATAGGTCGATCTTCCTGAGTGACTTCAGCCTGCTGTCTGGGAGGATGCTGCTTCAATAAACGAAGTACAGGATCATTTCGAAAACGTGACTTTGAAGACGATTTGTCCAAAAGTGTCCACGGATCAGCCTCTTTTTCTTTGCCCTTGTTCTTCTGGCGCAAAGTGACTCCACAAACAAGATATAAACTTGTCCTTAGAGCCCTGAACTCTACCCCATCGGTATATCGCATATCTTCCTTGCACCACAACAGCAGAAATATCCGATGAATAGCGAAGAAGATGTTCTCTGGAAGATACAACGAGAGCACCTGAAGCACCTGAACAGCCAAGAGACATTGCGGTATCATGTTCATATTAATTTCTGATTTCCGGCCATCTCTATGCACGAGCGTCACCGATGACATTAATCCTGCGTCCAGGGAAACAATGTCCCCGCGAGAGTTGTCAACATCCATTTTTGAGTCGTCCGGTCGTGGTGCGTCGATGACACTGATGGGCACCTCGTTGACTCCGAGACATAGAAGAGCAAGAGAATGGTCAGGCTTCAGAATAAGCAGGTCATGCATTGCAGGACGAGTTGAACAGATTGAGACAAAAGAGACGGCGGGAATGGTAGAAATTTGGTTAACATGCATAGTGTGATCTTCCTTTTCCGAGACTGAGAAGAACGACGAGGATTTGCTTTGTGGAAGAGAGACAGCAAGAAGAGAGCGTTCCTCGTTGCCATCCCATCGATGGTCAAAAATTGATACAGACATTGAACGCCATGCCTTTGCGCTGAGGAGACGCTTGAGGGAATCACTCGGCGATGGGAAAACAGGAAGACTCACTCAGCTTCAGATATGTCATGGGTAGAAAGCCTTTGGGCCCAAAATGACGTCTTCATTCTCCCTGTTTCGGGTGGAAGGAATGACATGTCATCCTTTAGTCTGCTGCCCAGCACCATCTTGTCCAGTGTTACACTTAGATCATGCCTATTGAAGGAATCTCTGCGTGTTTTACTAGGTGTGCTAGGCCGCACAGGATCAACAGTAGCGGCAAGGGCTGCGGGCATCCCAGGAAGCGAGGCCAAAGAATGGATATCGGGAAGAAAAGTATGGATTTTCGTGGTTTCGTCGTGGCGTCCTTGCAGAGTATCTGCTGGAGGCTTGAGACCGGCCATGGACATGGACCGACGTTTTCGAGCGCGCTCTTTCATAAGCTCGCGACCAGCTGGTCGAGGCGCGTCCTTGGCTTTGATGTAAGTATACCGCCAAATAGATACCGAGTGCTTGGCTTCATCTACAGTCACAGCGACCTGGTATGAAGTAGCAACAGAACGCTGCGACACCCACAGGAGCGCCTCGGAAGGAGGTACTGTTATCAAGTGTGATGAAGCCTTTTCTTCCTCGTCAATGAGACGCGCGGACACGTCGTCTGGGCCCCCGATGATTCCTGCTGTTACGCCAAGGGCTCCAACTTCAGTTATTGGGTTCACCAAGGCAAATATTGTAGGCAAGACCTCCTCCCCAGACCGCTCAGCCTCTACAAGTTCTTGGGGATGTACTTGTCGCTGAATCATGACACCGAAGGGTGATATGGGCCACGCTCTGCGAACGATGTATGGAACGGTGAACGTGTATCTGGTGCCGTCCTGCAGAAATGCCATGCCCTTTGTGCGCAGGAACACGAAAACAGTTGGAATACGTTTGACTGTTTCTGAATAGCCAGCGGGCCGCTCAGAGAGAGTAAAGGGTCCAAATGATGATTTGGTAGGTTGGGGAACGGATGTTGGATAGGTGTAGTCTCGAAGGCCGAAATCTGCCTTTGGAGCAAACTGCTCCAGCCAGCCAAAGCATGCCCACTGGATATTCTGACGCTCGACCTCGAAATCCCATCTCTTCCTCAAGACTCCCCCAGAACTGAGCGCGGCTGAACGGTCGTTCCATGTGAGCTGGAAACCATTCCAAGGATCGCCCTCGGATTCGAAATATGTCGAGTGAATGGCATTTTTTGGCTCGAGCGCTGTTCCTCGTAGGGCAGCCCTTACTGATTTTAACAAGTCGGATTCTTCATGAGACGGCTGGGGCTCTAGATGCGACAGATATTGGTGGGCAGAGGAACTGGGTGGTCCGTGGGCATGTACGTCGACTGCGTTGGGGAGTTGGGAGAGGAGGACTGCGTTTCCTGAAACCATGCCCGTGGGAGTCACGGTGGCAGGCAGCAGCAAGCTCGAACGCGTCGTCAAAATTTGTCCATGTTTGCCTCTCTCTATCTCCTCTCCTTCCTCCATTGCTTGCCTCACTTTCCACCACGATCATGCCAATATACGACCCCGACAAATGGATAGAGCAGCTCAAGCGATGCCAGCACCTCCAGGAAGCCGAAATGAAGAAACTCTGCGAACGTGTCCGTGCAATCCTCATGGAAGAGTCCAACATTCAGCCCGTCTCGAGTCCAGTCACAATATGCGGCGATATCCATGGCCAGTTCTGGGATTTGCTCGAACTCCTTCGGAAAGGCGGTGACGTTCCAGAGACAAGCTACATATTTATGGCACGTATGTGTTCTTTTCGACGTGTTATGCAGACGTTTATGTTTCCTAGGGTGATTTCGTGGACCGGGGGCACTACAGCTTGGAGACTGTTACATTATTGCTCACTCTCAAAGCAAGGTCGGCGTAACCCGTTGATCCGACATCCCTATAATCTCATTGCTAAGCAAGATACCCCGATAAAGTGACTCTACTGCGAGGGAACCATGAGAGTCGGCAGATCACACAGGTGTATGGATTTTATGGTATGCCAATATAGTTTCATGACTACGCGGCCTTATCATTTAGTAGACGAATGCCAACAAAAGTATGGAAGTGCAACAGTATGGAAAGCTTGTTGCGGTGTCTTTGACTATCTCAACCTGGCCGCTGTTCGTTTTCTTCCCATCATTCCGTTCTTCTTGTTCTTTTGACTACCCATAGATCATTGACGGCGAAACTTTGTGTGTACATGGTGGTCTGTCCCCCGACATCAGAACTTTAGACCAAATTCGGCTTCTTTCCCGAGCACAGGAAATACCGCATGAAGGCGCCTTCTGTGGTAAATTCCTTTACCAATAGACAATATAATGTCATCTTATGCTATACCCTCAGATTTAATGTGGTCGGATCCTGACGACGTCGACAACTGGGCTGTCAGTCCTCGAGGGGCTGGGTGGTTATTCGGAGGCTCGGTTGCACAAGAGGTCAGGGATCTGTTCCATTCGCATTTCCTCTTCTGACGGACAATCACCAGTTTAATCATGTCAACGACCTCAAATTGATCGCCCGAGCTCATCAGCTCGTTCAGGAAGGCTACAAGCACATGTTCGACCAACAACTCGTCACCGTTTGGTCAGCACCGAATTACTGCTACCGCTGCGGAAATCTAGCTTCAATCATGACAGTGCACGAAAATGGAGAGAAGACATTCACTGTGTACGGTCCAGCAGAAGAAAATGCACGAGATAAAGGCATGACAACACGACGGATGGTGCGTCTTTATTTGATTCACCGGTCTTGGTAATTCAACATTTCTCCCAGAATACCAATATTCAGTATTTTGTATGATAGTTTTATACATTTATCTTCTAATCAGATACACTGGGCTACGACGTATGGGTGAGTTTGGAGCTATCAACATAGAAGAAGTCCATGAGCTTCTCCAAGCCCCTGTTACCGCCCAACCTAGCTATCTCGGCTCGTGTTTTCTTATCGAGCAAGTCCATTACGCTAAGAGTGTACTCGAATGACTTTGTGTGGTCCTTGAGATATGATATAACGTGGTGTTTTAACGTTGGAGTCGTAGGACGCTTTTGTAGTACATCTGACGACGTTGATGGGTATATTTGACAATCACAATACAATGGCAACGTACTGAGAACTTGTCTGTTTGTAGTGTCTGCATGGATGCCATGAACGATGGGGAAAGAGAATTTTCCTTCCGTGAGGTCTTCAGCGAAACCTTTATTGGTGCTGTACTGCCGGCACAATCAGCTGTAGTGGGAAAGGATCACCAAAATAAGAATAACACACCTCGGGGCTTTGCAAGTTTAAAAGGTCGTCACGAATTTGAAAGTAGACGCCGATGAGGTTAACCAGAGGAACATAGTCGCTTGAAAGGACTCCATGAGCACTCAAGACAAGAATCTGTTGAAGTGCTTACACGCCAATATTGGTAGTGGCACAGGCCATCATCAACTTGATGCCTATTCGCAAGAGACCGCCAGTCTCTAGAAGATGCTCAGCTCCGTGTCAATCCCAGTCACTAAACAATCTTCACTATTGTTGACCATTCCGATGTAGTCTTCCTCAGTAGGACATCTCAAAGAGTCTCTCCATTGCAACTCAAGACCTTGACCGCGATGCAAAGACAAAAGCTCCGCTACCAGACGGTTGAATTAGCGGCGTTCCTTAACACAGATCGCTGACATACTGGTGACGATTGCATCCAGGTCAACATCTCTCGACGTTCCAAAATTTCCAGCTCTTCGAAGCGCATGGAGCTCCTCGTAAGCGAGGAAGTAAACATAATTTGCGGTATTGATCGTTTGAGGAATTCCGTAGATTTTATGAGCAACTGAGGTGAAGGTGAGCGCATCGACGGAGTGAAGTGTCGAAATACCCTTACCAGGCCGTCCCCTTCTCAGCTGAGAGTCATCTTCTATATCATCTACCCTAGTCATTGGTCACGGGGCGTCGCACACCAAAAATTTCGAACTTTGAACGTACAGCAGACTGGCGTTGTGTAGCATATTTACTATGCGAGAGATGACTTTGGTCTTTTCTTCAGGAACATTGAGCCAGATGTTGAATGCTTCAATCAGTCTGCTACGCATGTCTTTTCCAGGATTCGACGTAATAAAAGTAAACGGTTCCAACAGTTCCTGCGCATCCATTTAGGTCAGGATTGTTCGAATCTGTCCAAAGCCGCTCACAGTTTCATGCCGGTCTGACCATGAAGGTTCACTAGATAATTTCTCCAGAAGATCCTCGTAAATCGAAAGAGACATGATGGTACGATGGTCAAGAGCTATTTGTATCCATTTACACCGCCACAGCATGCGACATTATCCTCGCCCTAAGCGCTCACTTAAATGGTAGATGGGATGCAAATCATTCATATGCGGCAGGATGGAAAAGTGTACAAGGAGCGTAGAAATATAATCTTTCTTATGCCTTGCCCGCAGCAGCAGCAGCCTTCGCATCCTCTGCAGCAGCGACAGCCGGGTTGACCTTTTTGCCATCCTTCCACCGGACTCGCGGGGAGGGGCACGGTTACGACGGCCCTCGCGAGATCGTACACGAACGACTATGTAATAGATAATCAGTCTAGAATTCCCATAGCACAAGTACTCGATAAATACTCACCGTGAGAGTGGATAGCACACGACACACAGTAGCAGATTTTGATGTACAGCTTGGGAATGGCGTATTCTGCAAGATCATACCGGTCAGAAAGGATATACGAGCAGTGAAAGCATCACTTCGCACCTGGGTAAACGCTAGCCTCACTGATATCCCGCACGGCAGCACTCTCGACCATGTTCCTCACTGTGAATCTCTTGATAGCCTTGTCCTTGGCGACGCAGCGAGAGCAGTTGGAGCAGCGCATGAAGGTGGTGTGGCCACGGCCCTTCTTGTTACGGCCGCCATTTCTTCTTTTCTTGGTCTGCACAACGAAACCGCGTTAGTTCATCATCCTCATCCTGCTGGCAAACCTCGCATCCAGCCCAATTCGCGACCCAAGGTGTTCGCAATCATGGGCAGGACGTCCGGTATGTGTTCAGAAACGCTGAATGCTCACCATTTTAGTTGTCGGGCGTCTTGAGTCTCGGGGTGGACGATGGCTAGCGACGGCGAGTGAATTCTTGGGATGTAGACTGAAAATTCTCACGACTTCGGTATTTCCCGGAGATCGGCCCGAGGCTCCCCGAGCTCGGTCTGCGAGAAGCAACATGACTTTGTTCGACACCGTCTACAGAGAATGCAATACTCAACAAGTATTTTAAGGTAAAGAATTAAGAGCTTTTTGCCATCAGACAAACCGACTCTCTCGCTTGTAGGACCAATCTTACACTACATAATAGCAGACATTTAATTCAGTAGCACACGCTGCACGCAAAAGCGAGAGTGTCTCCCTCTATTTCTCCACGCGACAGTTTCATCTCGTGTCGAAGTACTTTGTGTTTTGAATTGGGCTCTCAGACTCTGATTTTTACTGTGCACTTGTCCCCCTTCGTATCTATGAATGACACCTTACTAACTTCTGGGTTCTTTTTGGCGTACTTTGGCGACTCTATTGAAACCACTCGGCAGATCAATTACCTGAATGTCTATCCTCCTTCTCTTTATCATGATCGCCTCGTCAATTGCCTGTCTCATCCCATGCATTGTTCCACTGACAAAGCTATGTACAGCTCTTCCTGTTACGGGTCAAAGCCATACAGACGATGTACGAGCTCTTGGCGAAGGGCCTCTACAAGTATGAGCGTGTCATCACCAACGACAACCCGATTTTCGAAAAGGTCAAGCAATAAGTCGAAGTTAGTCAACCATTGATGGTCTTACATTTTTGTAATGAAACGATATCTACCACCAATGATGATTCGTCTTGGGAGATTTCTTGGAGACCAGTTGCTACGTCTAGTTATTCTGTTCAGCTTGCCAGCAACTTGCCAGTGATAGACTGTCCGTGCTCCTGGGTAAATATTCACTGCCAGCCGGCTCCCATGGAAGTCAAACTGAACAAGAATTTGATGTCTCCAGAAATGAACAGCCGGCCACAGTGAACTCAAATTGTGCAGCACAAGTTATGTCGGAAGCTCTTGAAGATCGTTGGAAGCCGATGACGGATCACACGGCACCGGTATTTGCCGAGAGGCGGCCCGAGTTCGATTATTTTTATTTGAATAAATATACCGACCTGTACGACCGCTTCACCGGAGTCAGCTAATGTTTTGAGACACGAAACACGACATGGACGGTGACAACGAAGCCTACGAAAACGCACCACCGACGAAGCGGTTCAAGGCAAGTTGAAGACCGTACACCTTTTTTCTGTCCCTCTAACCGATTTTCTCGTTTTCAGTACCAGTCGTATAGTAAGAGTCTCAAAGACGTCCACCTTCCCTCTGCACTAGAACAATCGAAAAAGGACCACGACTTTGAAGTGCGCCTCTCTCTCATTCGTCTACAACATCTCTTAACAGTACGACTAGGATTCCGAATCTCATTTCCGAGATGCTTTGTCCCACTGGAGACAGCTGAATCTTTCCCCTTCCTTCATCACTTTTGCAAACAAGGCCTCATCCCTCTCTGCGTCTCTCCCGCTACTGCTTCATAATTGGCGCGAGGTTGTTGGATTATGGATTTCAGCTTTAAAGAGCTCCGACGACGAGGGATTTAAGGCTCTTTTGGAGTGCGTGTTGCAATTTTCTACTCGTTTTTGCGTCTAAAACTTGATTAGCCTTCTCCAAAAGCTGCTTATTGATCTTCGGTCTACATTATCGCCTGTGTATACCGACATCCTACACGAGCTCGTCGCTCTTCTCCCTCGATCCATTTCAGCGGAGGCTCTGACAATTTTGCTATCGACCTTTTCCCTAATCTTCAAGCATCTCCTCGTTTCTTCGGCGGACCCGGAATCACTCGAGCAGACCTGGACGGCCGTGCGTAGTATCTTACCAAAATGTCTGCCTGAGATACAGAGGGCCATGGCGGAGGTTTTGGGTGCACTTTTAAGGAGACTAAAGGTCGCAGCACGGGAGAAAATAGCAGCACTTGTAGCCGCCGATGTTACAGGGATTGACGACGCGGCGGCGTGGCTATTCGTGTGCGCGTGCAAGGTGCGTTCTCATAGCTTGCAATGAACCTCTTTACTTACCTCTGTCTTTCTAGTCTGTGTCACAAACCCTGCACACAGCTACCCAGTCCATTTTAAAGCCATTGCTGGTGTTCCACTTGTCATGCGAAAATGCCGAGCCCACATACACACTACTTCGTCGCATCCTGACAGCCCTGATACATCATGTCAGAAACAGCGAGAAATTCTCTCCCATCGGCGACTTACTCATCTCCACCTTTATGGATTTCATGTCGGAGGCGCGCGCAGATAACTCTGAAGGGCGCCGACGTGTCCTTGAAATATTGTCTGTATCGTGTTCAGTGCGACAAGGATCCCGACATACAGGTAAATTGCTCTTCCATACATTAAGTTATTATGGTCATGACATCTCTCCAGAGAAACACCTGTCACAGCTATTGACAGTGGCGAATTCGATACCAATTACTGAGGAAGTCCGACTCTCCTTACTGAAGCTTTCCGCAGCTGTGCTCACAGCCGGGGATATGGCTCTATCAATGGGACTAGGGCGTAGATTCCTAGAGCGTTCTTGGGACCACCCGGTGTTTGCTATGGAGCTGCATGGAACACTCGCCGACCTTGGCTGGGGAGGATGGAAGATGATCGCGTTACCCACTCTGCTGAAGAAGACGCCCATTCTTTTGGAGAAAGAGCCCGTTCGTACGCTACGGCTTCTGGCTTCCGTGCATAAGGAGAAAAGGCTCGGCGAAGTCGACCTGGTGTGGAAGCAACGTGTCGAACAATGGGTGAAGATCAGACTCCAAAACTGGGTTATGTCTCGAGAATCAGTGAGTCTTCCAGCCTTCAGCCTTCTCAAAGAACGCCTTTTCATGAGTTTATAGGCTTTGGAACTTCAGTTTATCCTCATTCTTTCGGGACATTTCTCCGCTGAGGTTACGCCACTTATCATTAGCATCGTTAACTCGTTATGCAATACCGATCCCGAACCTGACACCCGAGATGATAGCTTTCCGTCGCCGTCTTGGGTCCTTGGGATATGTCTACCATATTTGTCAAAGAGACCACAAGCCGAAGTAACGGGACGTTTTGAACTGAAGGCGTGGATACAAAAGTGTGTGGTCAAGTGGTATTGGTCTCCTAGCGTTATTAGCGGGCTCGTTTCCCTCGCAAACCAGAGGTACATCACAGGTCTCTGTTCAATGGAATATTCCTCACAGTTTATCTTACTATAGCGACGGTGATGCTGCTGACTTCGAAGAATTGTATCTTTTTCTGCAAAAGTCGATTCTCTCGCACGACTCACAACTGCGCCTCAATGCCTTGCGCCTTCTCGCGTCCCCCGCAATCAAAGTTCCTGGTCCTGACTTGGAAGTCGTGAAACGCTGTCTTCAAAGTGAAGAAGTGTCGTTGGACGTTCAAGGTGTCCGGGAACGTGTTTTACGTATGGGAAGAGTAGGACAGATTGTGACGGGTGGAAATAGAGGAGCAGACCTGTGCGTTCGATGGCTAGTAGGTGTGTGTCGACGAGTCTATTTTGACAAGGGTAGCTGGCTGATATTCTCCCTTTAGCTCAGTTGAAAGTCAATCTTCGGCCACTTTGGTCGCCGGCCGCTGGTGCAATAGCATCTCTGACTCAGCAATTTGGGGACGATGTATGGAGTATTCTATTCGGAGAAGTTCAGGAAGTGTCTCAGCCCGACTACTGGGATAATACGACAGCTTCAAACGACGATGCACCCGCAGGAGGTGACGATATATGGGAAGAGGAGCGTTCATGGAGAGATCCTAGTGCTCATAAATTCAGACTATCGGTGTACCAGTGGTCGATCAGCTCTCCGATTCCTTCAAAGTCATCACAAGTGCGTATTAGTAATTTCTCGGTGTTTTCTATGCTAATCTCTACACAGGTTTCGAGTGTCCGTGAAAATATAGACATCCGTTCCTATGAGACGCAGCTCGTGACAACGTTGGGGCAATGCTCTTCGCTTGCTGAAAAGCACAATCACGATCTCATCTCCTATTTCCTTTCCATCCTCGACACAGACAGCAAATCCAAGACGCCACGACAGAAGCTCGCCCTTTGGCTAACTCTATTCTCAAAGTTCGCCAACCCTAAAGCCCTCTATGCGACCGATAAACTTCGGGACCTCTATTTCTCCCTTCTGTCACATCCCGATCGTTCCCTCCAATCTGTCGCGCTATCGTGCATTTTGACCTACAAATCACGCTCACTTTCTCTGTATGAAGACAGGCTTCGTCTTCTATTGGATAATACGCGGTGGCGCGATGAACTCACCTCGCTCAGTCTCGCTGAGATTGAAGCTCATAATCGTCCCGAGATTATAGACGTAGTTATAAGGTTACTCTTTGGGATAATGCTCGAGAAGAGGGGTCGTTCGCGAGGTTATGACCGTCGGACAACAATTTTGGGCGTACTAGATGGTTGCACTGAAGAGGAACTAGGGCTACTGGTGGATCTGATGGTGAAGCCATTCGCCGCTGACAGACATTCTCATAAAGTGGAGCTCTTCACTGTCCAGTCCACGGGGCAGATGTTGGAGAAACAGCAGCTGGGATTTCTCACCCTTCTCGGCGATTTGTTGAAAAATCTGGGACCGCGGTTGACATCATATTGGCCTGCATTGTTGGGCACCACCATCAACATTGTGAGCAGCGCCCAGACGAAGTTGTCCTACTCCGGTCAGACAGCCGATAATTCTGACGACGAAATCGGTGGTGAAGATGAGGAAGCTATGGATAGTTTACCGGTGGCGAAGGCGACCCGGGCTATTCGACAACTCGGTATCAAGCGCTTCTCCGATTTCTTCCAATGTCCGGTATCGTTCAGCTTTGAACCATATCTGCAAGCATCATTCACCTCGTTCATTTCCCCACGGATACCATTACTTGACAAGGAAAACACCCAATCTCCTTCCGCTCTTCTGGAGCTTTTCTTTGTATGGTCAAAATCTGTCGACCATGCGATGGCCCTTGTTCGCTACGACACACAGCTCTTACCACAGATATACAACTGTCTCATAGCCACCAATGTGAAGCCAGCAGTCGTGTCAAGAATTCTTGATATTATCGAAAGGCTCCTGGCCCTCTCTGCTGAAGAGCCGGCTATTCTTGAGTCCATCCTGAAGCCCCATATTCCCCTTTTACTCACCAACATGTCAATGCTGATTGAACGCAAGAAAGGCTCCGAAGACCTGCTAGCGGAAAGACAAATCACTGTTCTTTCCCAGCTTGCGCCCTACTCGACTAACGCCGATGAAGCCAAAATGCTACTGCATCTTTTCACCCCCTCGCTTCGTAAATCGTCCAAAGTGGTTTCCGAGAAAGTCAAGACTGACCTGCTCACTATCGTCAGCCATCTCATACCATTAGTCCCAGAGCTAAAAGATGATTCCTCCACCGAATATACCAAACTGTATGAGGCGCTGTCCCAAATGTTCCAAACTCTCCGGTCGCGGAATTCCCGGCTTAGTCTCGTGGCTGCATTCCAAAGTCTTGCAGCAGGCAGCACGACCTTGCCAACATTGGTTGGTTTCTTGCAATCATTGAATTCTTATTCACCGAAACGTTTGGACGAACCTGATTTTGACCGTCGTCTCAAAGCATTCACCGAGCTGAACGACAGTGTGTTTACCACCTTGTCTTCCCGCGATTGGGCTCCTTTCATCCACCAGTCCCTCTACAGCATCCAGGATCCCGACGAGCTTGCTATACGTAATAGTGCAGCGCATTCCATGCGACGTTTTATAGATCGTGTAGCCACCCGCGCACCCGATTTCGTTGCCTCGTTTTCGCGAATCCTGTTCCCTGGCTTAAAGTACAGTCTCAGGTCGAAAAACGAGTTGGTTCGAGCTGAGGTTTTAGGTGTGCTGGCGTATACCGTCAGGACATGTGAAGATAACGCTACTGTCCAGGATATGCGGATGCTATTAGCAAATGGTGACGAAGAAGCCAACTTTTTCAACAACATCCAGCACGTCCAGATCCATCGAAGGTCTAGAGCTCTTCGACGCCTTGCGGACCAGTGCGATGAGCATCCCCCTCGCAGCAGCACGCTCGCGGGTATTCTCATTCCGTTAATCTCCCACTATCTTGTGCCTACCTCACCCGCCAACCATCATCTTGTCAATGATGCTATCACAGCGGTTGGCAGACTAGCAAAGCACTTGGCGTGGGGCGCATACTACGCCCTCATTCAGTCCTATATGCGACTGTCCAAAGCCAGAGACGAGTCTGAGAAGACCTACGTTCGCACCCTTGTTTCCCTTCTAGACAACTTTCATTTTTCCATAGACGAACAGGTGTCATCAGAAGGCGTCGAGGACAATGAAGCTAATGAAGACGAGCAACAAGACAATTTGAAACCCTTGACAAATACCTCTCGAATTTCCGATGCTGTCAACAATCGTCTCCTTCCCGAGCTCCTAAAATTCATTGAATCTCGCGACTCCACTACCGAAGACACTACACGTATACCGATCTCCATTGGCATTGTGAAGGTGGCTTTGCACCTTCCTCCGTCTCTGGGCTCACCTCAGATAGCCAGGCTTCTCACCGTGACCTGCCAGATCCTTCGCAGCAAGTCTCAGGAGACGCGAGATGCAACGCGTGACGCTTTGGCCCGCATATCAGTGACGCTGGGACCGAAGTACCTTCCTGTCGTAATCCAAGAGCTGCGTGGCGCACTTTTGAGAGGGCCTCATTTGCACATTCTTTCCTATACGACACATGCGCTACTTGTTCATGTCACATCACCAGAGCACGCTTCTGTGTTTCATACACTAGATGATTGTGTGAGTGGTGTCGCCCATGTTTCTGCTGAAGTCATATTCGGTGAATCGGGAAAGGACGTTCGCTCTGAGGATTTCAAGACAAAGATGCGAGAAGTGCGTGGGTCGTCGTCGAAAGGCCTGGATTCGTTTTCGATACTGGCAAAACACGTCACGCCACCGTATATCAGCGGTCTCCTTTCCCCATTGCGCTCCATCATGAGAGAAACGGAATCGATGAAGGTGATGCAGCTGGTGGATGAAGTTATCAAACGCATTACAACCAGCCTTAACGTGAACACACACTTGATACCGACGGAACTCTTGTTACTCAGCCACACCCTCATTACCCAGAACGCCCAGTTCCTCAAAGAAGCTCCCTCGCGTAAAAAATTTAAATCCAAAGTTAAGGACGATGTCGTTGTTCAGTTGAAACGTCAGGTTACGGTCGAGAATGATCACTATAGCAGCAATTCCTATCGGTATGTCAACTTGAATCAATGAGACGGTTTCTAATACACGCTTGTTCCCCAGCTTTGTTGTCTTTGGTCTTGAATTGTTCAACACCGCGTTGCGACGGAACCGCTTTGATTTCAGGGACACAGGCATAATATCAAGGCTTGAGTCAATGGTCGTGGCGATTGGGAATACTTTATATTCTACCAGTTCTCCCGTCTTGATGTCAGGAGTCAGATGTGTGGCCGGATTGGTCAAATGCCCCTTGAAATCCATGGACAAATCGCTTCCGGTTTTCATCAAGCAGATACTAGATATCGTCCGGTTAGCTGGAAACACAGAGTCGGAGCTTGTCCAAGTGACTTTGAAGTCTTTGGCTACTATCATACGCGATGGACCGGCAGTCGATGTGAAGGAGAAGGACCTCGTGTTCTTGCTCGAAGTTCTTTCTCCAGATCTCGAAGAGCCTTCTCGGCAAACAACGGTGTTCACTATGCTTCGCGCTATAGTATCTCGGAAGTTCGTGGTCCCCGAGATCTATGATCTGATGGAGAAAGTGTCGGAAACGATGGTGGCCAGTCAATCTCCACAGGTCCAAGAGCTCTGTCGAGGCGTGCTTCTCCAATTTTTGTTGGACTATCCACAGGGAAAAGGGAGACTTCGAAACCAAATGACATTCTTCGCGAAGAATCTTTCCTACGTTCACGAAAGTGGAAGGAAATCTGTCATGGAACTTCTGGGTGCTGTCATAGCGAAGTTTCAATCGGTGTTGGTGTGGGAGTACGCTGACCTACTTTTCGTCGCACTTGTAATGGTCATTGCCAACGATGACTCTGCAAAGTGCACCGAAATGGCTGCTCAGCTCATCAAGTCGCTTTTGGGACGACTGGATGATGAGCGACGTGAAGTCATTCTATCGCATCTGCATTCATGGGCCTCACAGGAATCGCAACCTCGCCTTACACAGGTTGCTTCTCAAGTCTACGGCTTGTTTGTAGATGCATTGCAGGCTGCAGCTCTATCTCACGTTCCTGCCATTTTGCAGGATGTAAATATGTCCTTGCAGAGGTTAGCACAGGTTCTATTACTTGCAGAGGTCGACAGCGATGCGATGGAGGTAGACTTGGATTGGCAGACACCATATCATTCCTTGGTTGTGATCTCCAAAGTCATACGCATCTTTCCCGACCTGACTTCGGAGCCCGATACCGCTTCGTGGCAGGATATAGTCACGCTTCTTCTCTTTCCCCATTCCTGGGTCAGGACGGCATCCTGCCGGCTCTTAGGATCCCTCTTTGCCACCAGCCCCGTCCACGCTCCTGTGGAATTCGATGCCTTCTCGGTATTTTCAAAGCCTGGCATGATCGACATATCAAAGAAACTGTGTCTCCAACTAAAAAGTCAGCATCTAGACGAGCCGCTGAGCCTGCAGTTGGTGAAGAATCTATTTTATATCGGGAAATGTTTCGCTCTTTCGTCGCCAGTCCACGAGGAAACCGAAGAAGACGAACCCGCTGTCAATTTGGACGGAGCCGGAGATCCAGAAGATCCAGAAGAGACGCCGAAACAAGACAACCCTCTACCATGGTTGTTTTCGAAGCTTTCGTATCAGGTCAGATCCGCGCATATCACTCGCCGAAACAGACACAATCAGGTACCTTAAAACAGAAACTTTATACAATTGTATTCGCGACTAACGAACTTCGTTCAGTCCAATTGGCACCACCAGCCTCTGTCCGTTCTTAGATGGTTTGCCGCGATGGCCTCTTTCTTGGAACCCAAAAGACTCGAGATGTTCTTGGTGCATATCCTGTCGCCCGTGTATAGAATCATCGAAGACGATACGATTCGTGATCAACAAATGGGTACTTCTTATGTTCTTATTCATTTGACGCCAAATTAACTTCAGGTCTAGACGAATTGAAAACTCTAGCTACGGAATTACAGGACCTCGTTCAGTCCCGAGTAGGCCCCGCTGCATTTTCAACTATATACAACCAAATACGACAAGGCGTCCTTGGCGTTCGAAGGGAACGGAAGGCCGTGAGAGCCCTGCAGGTGGCTACTAATCCTGAGATGGCCTACAAGCGGAAGCTTCAGAAGAATATCATGAAGAAGGATAGTCGCAAGAGGAAGGGTGACATGTTCTCGTGAGTCGCGTTCAGGACTAGGGTGAATAGCTCTAATAGAAATCACTTCTTTTTCAGCGATAGGAAAGGTAGCATAAAAAGGCATCGCTCATAACAAGGCCATCTAAGACTGTATAATTTCTTGTGGATTGTATCTTAGTTTATCTTACGCGATTTATTAATTAGCAGAGCGAGTTCATTAGAAGCCTCGCTCACTAACAACTCAAAAAGCTAACAGGTAGATAGAAATCCGCTATTTTCGTTGTGATACACCTCAGGATTCACGAGATACATACGCGAAATTGGTGCAGCTCGATCGCCGAGGGCTTTAAGGGTTTTGGCGTCTTCTGCCTCGTGCAAACTTTAAACCCACAGAGGGTCGATGTCTGTTCGCCTGAAACATCCCATACTTCTTCGCGGCCTCCAATTCTAGCTTCAAAGGGGTGCATCATTTTGCTGAAGATTTAATCTTACCACGGTGATATTCAGCGCTCCAGCGCCAGTGATCTGTATAAGTAGGCATGTCTGTCTGGTAGATGAAAACAGGGCGAAGAAATTGCGGAGCGTTTCCTTTGACATAAAACCCCCGAGAAAGTCAATCAAACGCCAACGACTGGTCACTAGGCAATGTTAGCCGACAAAATAATGCGCCAAGTCTAGACAGACAAAAATGCTGCCGCAGTAGATTCTTAGCCGATTTTTTATTTATATAGAGAATCCGCCAAAGCGAAAACTGGGAAGCTCGCAGGGTTTTTTTTGTTTTTTTTGACTCGGCATTTGATTAACCGCAACAAGTAAACTATCTCTACTAAGACGGGTGGCAGGGCCGATGCTCTCGCTACCTCGGGAAGCTCACAGGTGACTTGGGAATTAAACTGGACGGTTTTCCGTTCAGCTGGGTATTCCTGTCCAAATCCGAACGTAACTGGACAGAGCTTAGAGTTGAGAAAACCGGTATGACAGTGCTTTGCAAAGTTGTTCAATTCTTTTAGTTTACAAAGGAAGGCTGAGGGCTGAGTCCTCTTTGACCTACACGGACAGATACCTTCTGGACGTACAATGTAAGGAACACCAGCAATGAATTAAAGCGATGATCATGTCTTAGAAACCCGGGGGCCCCACATATACTCCCTGTCCTCGGCAGAGAAAAACTCAGCTGCCTCGGTTGCAGTCGTAGGCAGACCTTCTTGCAGCCATAACTGCCGATATTTATCCACATCCTTATGCCAACTGGCATCGACATCCTCGCTTGACATAGATTCCCCGTCTTACTCAACGTGTCGTTGATGTTCCTTATATGCCCTGGTGAAGAAGTCCACAAACATGTGAGACAACATACTATGTCCGGCAGCGGTACGGGCCCTGTGCGGCATCACTTCGTCGATGAAAAATTGCGGCGGCAGACCTTCAGGATCATAAAGAAGGGGACCAATATACGTAGATGGAATTGTGACTATGGATGAAAATATGTGAACCAATGCGAGCAGATCTCACGAGGAACTCACAAAAGTTAACCCAGAAAAACGCATCTTGGGCAGTAGAGGTAAGAAGAGCGCAGCCAATGCCGCCTTTAGGCATTCTGCCATCCTCACCATCCCATTGCCCATCGAAGTGACACTCATGGTAGTCGACGTTGTGGAAGTCCACAAAACGGTATTCAATCTTGCTGTCGACCTCACGCTGGACGATATTCCGCGGAGCGACATGGCTAGGATGGGCGTGACACTCCATGTGCATTTTCCCAAGCTGCTGGAACACGTAAAAGCTGATGCAGAGTATATTAGTAGCAGTTAACTGTGTTGAAGTTACTCACATCGAATTATCATCGAGGTCCCTGAGATGGTCAACCTTGAGGTGTTCGCCGCAATCCTCCAGCACGATACATGTCACTGCTCTCCTCTTGTTCCGTGTATACTTGTCCTCTGCTTCCGTCCTGAAGCATCCATAGAACATTGGGATCACATCGCCCTGCAATACAGAAAGGGTACCGTAATTGCGTGCCTCATTCTCCAAGTCGTTCAACGCCTCGCCTTTCCAGAACGCAAATTTCAGAACAAAATTTTCCCTGGTCTTGAGAAACTGCGCGGTAGACGGTGGCATGCTCATTGATGCGTATGATGCTGGTAACCGTCAATTGTCGAGTTAATCCAGGTTTTGCAGAGTCTGATAACTCTGGTACGTGTTTGAAAACGAAATGTTCAGTGGCCTGACAATCCACAGAGTATACAATGTTCGGAGGTCGAATTTGAGAGTGAATGTCAACTGGAATGTGAAGCGTGAATTCGTCGACATGGTGGTTAGTCATCAGGTAATTTGAATTCTCGATCTGGCATCCCTCTCGTTGTAAAGTTCGCCTCATGTTCAGTGATGAAACTACCAAGAGACAAACCATCCAACAGCGAAAGGAGCTTTCACGAGTCGTTGGTCAAATTAACTGCTCCAGTGAATTTCCATCAGCCGCATCCCTGATCCGGTATCGAGTACTAGTCCTTGCGGGTTAAGGACGTTTTATTCGAAGTTCCTGAACAGAAACGTGCCAGTGTCCGTATTACAGCTCCTCAGAGACGTATTATTATGTCCCACTGGTTAGTAGATCATAACCCCAGGATAAGAGCAGAGAGAATAGACCCTTTCAAAGTTGACATTGAGGCACTCTCGTAAATTATTGCCTTATTGATAGATACTGAATATTTGTGGTGTGATAGATAGGATAGTTACGCGGATTCATCAAGAGAATCCGGTCCTTATCGTTGGATTAAATATGGGTAGCGGATGCGCTTCTGTATTGAACACATACTCTGGGCGCGGCCTTCAGAAAAACAGGTTGAAGCAATAGCATGGAATACGCACTATCCAAAGGCAACACATCTGCGTCGTCGAAAAGCAGATACAAGTACTTCAAGGTTTCGCTCTGAGAAAGTTCATCAGCCAAAACCAGCTTCCTCGAAAAAGTCACAAACCATCAAGAAGGTTTCCATCTTATCCTCAAGTCGTACAGGAACCTCGTCGACGTTGACAA
This sequence comes from Armillaria altimontana, assembly GCA_022818075.1. NCBI lineage: Eukaryota > Fungi > Basidiomycota > Agaricomycetes > Agaricales > Physalacriaceae > Armillaria > Armillaria altimontana. The sequence goes on from JAIWYR010000013.1 coordinate 1,451,648, forward strand.
TCGTCGCGTATCCACCGGTATCAACCTTGCAATACTTTTCAATGGACTGGAAAATGCTCCAACCATACTCCCGGTACTTCTTGTCACCGGAGAGTCGGTACGCTAGGAAGAGCGACTCCACCGTTTCAGGGCTGAAAATCCGTCAGTTCACAGAGATCCGAAATGTCCGGCCACGCACCGTAACATGTAACGAGCGTCATAAGGAGGGAAAGCACCCGGTCTGAGTGACATGCGGCAGTGAGGAAAAACGGGATAATGCCAACTCAAGGTTCAGTCGCACCTAGCACCTTTGATGTACCAATCGGAGGGAGCGTTAACCTTCTGATCCATTCCGTCGCTGGGTATTCTAAAATGGACGATCTCTGGGGCCAATCCGCTGGGTGAGGTGAGCACCCCGGGGGTATGAAAGTAATAAGGCACGTACGTGGCGGTGTCGTGAGTATCCATACAAGTCTTGATAAGGGCCGCGCCTGATTTCCAGTCCCGTAGCCCCGTAAGAGTGAGTTCCTGCCCTCTCGGAGGTACTGAGATAGTATCGAAAAGAGCGCCCGTTGTAGTTGCCCCAAGCATGAGAGACCCTCCAATGAAACAGACTAAATGGTCTTGTTTGGGGGTCAACCGCCAAGAACTATGACTATCAGACTACGGAAGTGCAGTTCAATGTATCATAACACGCACATGTCGTTATTTTGGTTACGCTCGGGTATCAATTCTGCAGTGTATACCATTTTGGTGCTGGCGCTCTTTTGGATGAGGTACTGATGAATTCCTTGCATAGTGATGTCATACATCTGCATAAGATTCAGCGTTTATCTCGGCGGTTGGTCAGAAATGGTACCTCGCGGTAGACATCCTCTGTTCGGTTCTGTAGGACATCAGCGTGAGTAAACTATACCTGTACGCATACTCACAGTTTGGAGATATTGTTTTCTGTTGCAAGGTCAATGGGGAAATGATATTGTCGAATGACCCACTTACAGCAAGTACTCGTAGTAAGAGTCCCCCCTGGATCCGAGACGAATGGCCGATGGAACAAATTGGCCTCCTTCCAGACTACGACAGATCAGTCACACTGACAACGATGCACGGAAAGAAAGGACCTCATGAATATGGAAGCAAGACCATGCGGCATTTTTGCAGCCTTGATGACTTTCATTACCTGAGCGTCAAATTCACATTGTACACTCGCGCATGTAACGATCATCACTCACGTTTTCAGCTTTTTCCCAATATATCTCATTGTCAGTTAGGAAGCTTAAGTAGCGGAACTCTAGCTGTAATGTTGACACCTCTGCGGTGCTGACGAGCAGAGGGAATTCCTTGTCTGGAATACCTTTGCGCTCCACCAGATTTATCATTGGAAGAGGTAAACCAGTGGGCGTGTCGAACACAGGCAGGAGCCGGTCTGCCAGGTCGACAGCACGCGCGAGATAGAGGGGATCTTGACCAGAAATGTGGTAAGCTGAGAGAAGCCCGCCAAGAACACGTATTGTTGTCTGTGAACAGTCTGTCAGCTCATGCGCAGCAGTTTGCATGATGGAAACGGTTGACCTCGAAAGTGTTGAAGCTTCCATTCGTTTCAAACGACAGCTTGTCAGCCACCCAGGTTCGCGCACGGGCATAGTCATCATCAAGACCCATGATCAACATAGTGTCAATGGAATCTATGACAGTGTATCCAATTCCACCTGCGTCTGTCAGGTTGGATCCGTTGCGACTGATGGGGTGGTATTCGTCGGACCCCATGGCATCCCGCTCTAAAGTCGAGTCAGAGGCGCACACGCACACCAAACGACAAAAAACGAACCATAGGCTCTCCATGCATACTGCGAGAACGTGAACAAAATCCCCAGTGATAGAAGATGAACCTACTTTGAATGCCTCCACCACTGCGTCTCTCTTCGGTATGTCTGCACTCCTATTCGCGACCCGGACACGAGAACCAGCTCTGGACGAGGGTTGCCATGAATCTTCTCCTAGCCATGAATTGGCAAGTTGAGCGACAGGACGGGGATTCTTCGTTATTCAATGAGAACGCATATAGCATAGTGAGGAGCCCACTCGCGTACAAGATAGATGAATGTCCCGAATGCAACAAGAAAGGGTATCCAGATAATCTTGGCATATTTTTGGATGGACGATAAATCTACGTCCAGGTCATTGTTACTCTGTGAGGTAACAACAGTTCAGCAGGGCGTAAAGGATCCGAGGCAAAGACGACGAACGGATTCATTTTGGGTAGGTTTGGCGGTCGGTTTCGAAGACGCCTTTTTCCGTTTCCTTGGACCTGGGTCGGACATGAAGTTAAGAAGGCGGTGGACCAAATTATTTGGAAATTATGACGCGCTTGCCACGTTTGCCGAGCCGACCGCAGGCAAACAAATCACCTCTCCCTCACTCTCTTCCTTAGGCCTCAATGAGGCTCATTTCTCTCCTTGTCGTCGCATTATGGCTCGGGACGACATTTGGAATACAGGAATCCGATGCCGGTATTATTGACTGGCACAAACGACTGGTCGGTGTACCTTTGGTAGATTCGACTTCAACTGCACCTGTATTTCACCGCGTTGGAGGCAAGAACACGAAGAGTGTCATACTTGCTGCCACCGAGCAAAACGTATTGGCTGCTTTGAGCCCTGTTGACGGTTCAGTAGGTACGTGTTGACCAGGTCGTTCTGGTGGAAGGCTTACGAATGCTTCATTGCAGCCTGGCGACATGTATTCGAGCCGGAAGATACAATCGTAACATTCCAGAAGCATGATACAAGTGCGTTCCCGTAGAGAGTCGATTATCCTCCACTCAATCCTTGTCTAGCTGTCGCGTCTCTTTCTGGGCCTGGCGGCACGACTCTACGATCTTTTGACGTTTTGAGCGGCCATCTTCTACTAGAAAAGCGTCTACATTCTCCAGAGACAAGTTTACCCTCAGAATTAGACTATACAGGACCATGCATCACTTTCACGGCTGATTCAGATATCATTGCTTTGACCAACGGACACACTGTTCAGTCTATCACCAAGTCGGGCGAGATACGCTGGACATGGACATCAGAAGACCAAAGGTATGGTGTATTATTCGAAAGCTGCTGGTTACCAACCTTATTGGTTTCAACTATAGTTCCCTTGTCATATATACCAACATCATTGCCACCCCTACCGCCGTATATGCTATCGGAGTAGCTAAATCATATGCTTCCTACACTCTACATGTCGCAGCCCTCTCGTCCGAGTCAGGTCAACTTCTGTCATCTGCCCATGTACCCTCGAGTATCACAAATCCTTCCTCGGACCTCGTGTTACTAACAAGCAATACCGTTTCGCGGTTAGCATGGCTAGAACAAGGATCAGTAAAATCTGTTGCACTCTCAACGTCGTTAAAGGAGAAACCCACCACAATCAAGGGGGCAAACTATAAGCGAATCCTCGATGTTGGTTTAAGCAAGCAAGGCTATATGGCTGCTATCATGCTTGATGGAACAGGGCGCGTCTTCAGATTGGGAGAAGATGGCTCTGACTTGAATAATATCTGGGAGTTTGAAGGATCTGTAAGCGCTTGCAAAACGCTCAGCCTTGGCTTTCCTCATTTCTTACTAGGCCAATGATCCTCGGCACTCAGAGTCATTGTATACTGGCGGACTGGACAAGAATGGGTTTCCATATATTGGACGCCTCTATTGGTCACACGCATTCCAGGTGAGTCGTCTTCTGTATAATTAACAATGGAGCTTGAGTATTCGTAGTTTGCATCGGCAGAAATCTTCGCGCCACATTTGGCCTCCGAGAAAGGTCTAGTGACAGGGTTTTCCTTCCCTTTTGATACCTACAGCCACGGCGTTATAACACACGTGCGTGATTTTTCTCTCCGTCAAAGAAGTCTTTTGATATCAGTTAATCAAGATAACAATGGATGCTGCGAATCCTTCTGCCTTCACGGTTCTTGGACGGTTATTCTTGACTACAACTACTGGGACAGTTCAACTCTGGCAACAGGACAAGCTGCAATGGACACGAGAAGAATCCTTGACTTCCGTTCGCGTAGCCGAATTCATCGAGTTACCTGAACACGTTGTTACCTCATCTCATGATCTCGATGAGCAATTCTCTGAACGTGTACGAAGACACATATCCGACGCCCAAAACTTCCCACGATATCTACTCAATTTTGTTAGAAGGTTTGCGACCGGCTCATATGCTTCGGCCTCGTCATCCGTCTCTGCCAAGGACGGATCTTTGTCTCGCGACGCCTTTGGATTTAGACAGATAATTCTTGTCGCTACCGACTTTGGAAAACTTTTCGCCCTCGACTCGAGTAACGGAAATGTTATATGGAGCCGTATTCTCGGATTGGGATGGGCGGCAGAAGTTGGGGGCAAGCATTTACCCGTCAAGATTTTTGTGACCCGAACCGTGAGCGATGGAGAGTCGCCGCAAGCCGTTCTGATTACGCAGAGGCGAGCAAACAACGCGAGTCTGGTCATTTTCATACAGAACGTTTCTAACGATTCGTTTTCCTAGGGTCTTCTGGACACTACGTTATTCCACTTTGACGCCTTGACAGGTCTCGACGCCCGTTCAAACACACAGCAAACAAAGGTGCTAGAGGGAACGGATATACCTGAAGCCATGGTAGACGCCTTTATGCTTCACAAAGATGATACGAGGGTTATTATAGTCGTGGATGAACTATTGCAGGTCAGCTTTCTGTATATGCGTCTTTCTATTTTGTGTTAACGTCGTTCTAGGCGCACCTCTACCCTAACACCGATGGATCGAGGAAATTCCTACTCGAAAATGTCTCCTCGCTTCACTTTCCGCTTCAAATGAACCTTCCGAGCGGGCGCCACGTTGTTGGACACCATTTAGCCGAGATTCCTTCGTTGAGTCGTTATCTTCTAGCAAGACCAACCTGGACGCTCTCTCTACCACATGGAGAGACCGTTCAGTCGTTGATTCCGGCTGCTCGGGGCCCAATAGCGTCTATTGGCAAAGTCCTGGGAAATCGGACGACATTGTACAAGTATCTAAATCCGCGGACTTTTGTGGTCTTGACCAACGCTGTTACTTCGGAACCTCCGAGCTGTGGGCTCTACGTCGTTGATGCAGCCAAGGGCACGATAGTTCACCAGGTTTCTCTACCTGTCATTGCGAGCAAATGTGATGTCAAAGCGACATTGACAGAAAATTGGCTTATTTATCATTACTACGACGACGACGCCGGAGTCGGACAAGCCAAAGGCTACAGAATGGTTACGGTCGAGCTGTATGAAGGTTCGCAGGCAGACGAGAAGACCCGAAGGTAAAACTTGGCAATTGATCGTTTTTTAAACTGGACTGACGTCGACGACAGTTCTGAGCTATCTGCATATTCCGAAGACAATACGGCCATAAGGGTGTTTGAACAGTCGTACGTCTTCCCGCACGGGATATCTGCGATCGCGACGACGTCTACCAAATTCGGAATCTCAAGTAAGGATGCTATTGGTGAGTGGTAGCGGGCGGAGATAAATGGATTGGCGCTAACTTCGTTTTTAGTTGCGACAACGAACAACAAGGTTCAGTCCTTCTCGCGGCGACTTCTTAATCCGCGAAGGCCAAGTCAAAAACCAACTTCTGAAGAAGTAGAAGAGCAGCTCATGCAGTACGATCCTCTTCTCCCAGATGATCCACGGCGGGTGCTATCGCATACGTACGAGGTATGGGTTCTTCTTCCTTACGTTACGTACCCGCGTCCTTATTCTATTCAGGTCGCTAACATCAAACGAATCATTACCTCTCCGGCATTGTTAGAGTCGACGTCCCTAGTCTTCGCGTTCGGACTGGACATGTTTCTGAGCCGGGTCGCGCCTTCGAAAACTTTCGACGTGCTGGATGAGAATTTCAACAAGGCGCAACTTGTCTTTACCGTTCTCGGATTAGCGGCTGCGATTGGGATCACGAAGCCAATTGTACGGAACAAAAAGCTGAGGGAAAAGTGGTATCAGTGATAATCAATCTGATGTGTATTCCGGCAATCTGTTGTTCCGGAGTTGAAATAACATGAGATTCATTCTTTGGGAGCCGTTAGGCACGGATGGGGGAGGTGGCCCGATCGAGGACCCCATTTGTTCGATCGACCTCGAGGCGTTTACCCAAACAAGCACATGCTATTTGTTCCAAGATATAGATATCTGTGATACATAAAAGTATATATACGACGATTGCAATCCAGAGTGTCAAAAAAGGGGGTGATGGGGGGAGATTAAGTCTGATACATTACTCGTAGACATGCGTTTCCCAAGAATCAAAACGTTCCAACCGACAGTCCGGCCAAGTGAAAGATAAATTAGTGAATATACTGCGAGATGATGGGGGGAAGGAGGGGAATATTATGGCACGATATTTTCAAGGCTACTTTTCCTGCTGGCGCCAAAGGCTGCGAGGGACTTTGTTTCTTCGCCATCCATGCGCCAGATGTTGTTGGCGGGGAGGCATCTGCGTTCCTCGTACTCGTCAAAGCTGAGATCTGCGGAGGACGTTGAGACGGGGGAGATCATGGGGCTCTGTTGTACGATGTCCTGGAGGAATGAAGGTAGGAGGGGGGCTGGAGCATGGAGCTCGCGGTGACCCGAGGTCTGGTATATGGGATAGGCATTATACTGGGTGCCGAGCTCAAATTGGCTATGTGAGCGATGGACATGACCACGAGAGTGTGGCGGCGAGGTATTGATGAATGGACGGTGGACCTGCGGGGGTGTAAGGGAGTGAGACCGGGCCGGGAGGGTGTCGTGAGTCTGTGCGAGGACAGAAGTGAGGAGAGCGATTCGCTCGGCCTGTACGGCTGCAGAAATGGAATCGCCATTTCCTTCGGCGTCTGTCAAAAAAAAAGTTTGAGTGAAGGTCGGTGGGAGAGGACGAAAACGCACAAGGAAGACACGTCTGACAGACTTTTCTGCGTCTCCAGTTGAGATAGTTGCATTTCTGACAAATCCAGTCGCCGGGTTGCTGGACGCGTCGAAGTGAGGTAAGGACGAAGAGATCGGAAGCTGGGACTTACGTGAGAGATGGGTCCTCGGTTCCCCGTGTTCAGGATAGGTGGCTGCTGGCCAGGTGGTCAGACAAGCTGGGGTCGCGGATTTGAATACTTACCGGAACACCTACGAGACCGCTGGGTCGGATCTGGCCTTGCTCGGGAAACGGTTCGTTGTCGGGCCAGTACATGATGCAGGGGGACAACGGATCGCTCGAGATATTTTGGACCTTTCCACCAACAGCAAAGGCGCGTCCAGAGGGCGTGAGGAGGGGATGGACGGACTTTGACGGCTGCGGCGAGGGGGGAAAGGCTGGAGACTGGGGCGAGTAAGCTGGAGAGACTGGCGGCGGCGGTTGGAAGCGAGGCGAAGGCATAGGTCGCGAAGAAGGGGGCGGCGGCGTTGCCTGGTAGAGCGGGGCAGGGTTGGAGCGAGGGCAACCACAGCCAATGCAAGCCAAGTTGCGTCTAAAGAGAAGGTCAGTTGTTGGCCAGCTTTTATACGAATCACCGACCCAAAATTATGTGCGGCACATTTCGGGGTGCTGCAGCTGTTGAAATATATATAAGCCAATTGGAATAAGAAGGAAAAAAAGAAGGTATGCTCACATCCAGTCGCCAAGTCTGAAGCTAGTCCGTGGATTTGGTGGGTTGGACGAGAGCGTGTAGTCGTTGCGCGATGCGATATAGACGGGCTCGAGCATCATTGCTGGGGGTAGTGGTGGTGGAGAGTCGGAAGCTATGAGCGCCTAAAGAAGCGTCGAAAAGGGCCAGGATATACGTAAGGGCTGCCTTACCTGGGTCTGGATGTCGAATCTCTGCAGTTTGTGGAAGGGCTCGAGGTCGAGGTCGATGGCGGGCGCGACAATGAGCGCGGCGCTCGACAACGACAACGCCGTGCATGCCTATAACAGACAGACGTTGTCAGGAAAAAAAAATACAGTGGCGTTGTCACGTGTCGACGCGCTCTCACCTCTTGGTGTGACTTGAACACGGCCCATACGCTCTCTCGGCTGCTATCGCGTAGGGTCCACATGGATACAGGGAGGGGGGAGTGCTGCGAAATAAATAAATAGAAAAAGGTGTAGATGATTCGCCTCACCTTGAATATGCTCGAATCTGGGGGGTAGGGAAACTGGGCAGGGATCAATACGGGGTAACGACGAAGAAAGGACGACAAACCCTGACGACTCTGGAACGGGTAGCGAGAAAGAGCTGGATTGATGGCCACTCGAGGTCAATGCTGCTCTCGCTGGAGGCAGGAGAGTAGCGGGAATGCATGGGGTATTAGCTCGCAGGATCGGTATAAATGAAGCCGTCCTGGTTCGTAATTATACGTACTGGGGGAGGGAAGACGATCGTCCCCTTCATAGCAGATATATAACCCATTCCTGACACGCAGGGATCGACAAATCTCGAGCTTTTTGCAATCTGCCAACGAGGAGGAAACGTCAATTTTTCAATTTTGGAAATTAAGGTTGCGCATTAGGTAATCTGTTCCCAGGTGCCACGGTTGCGACAGAATCGATGAGCACTCTAGTAAATTAGATTCGCGTTTCAACTACGCCACTGTCAAGCAACGGCGGATCCCGTCGTGCTGCCCGCAAATGTCCATATATCGCCTGCTGAAGCTTCATCCCGCCGATCCTGCTCACCCGCCCTTCTTTCACCAAGTACTGAGCAAAATTTCGCCAGGCAACCGCCCCTGTTTCTTCCTTCGCAGTCTCGACCGATCGTCCCATCCTCAGCGTACTGATACTTCCAACAATGAACAGCCCCCTCTTGGCCCGTGTAAGCCCAACATTCAGTCGTCCTCTGTCGGCAAGAAATCCGATATGTCCTCCCGCGTTGTTCCGCACAGTAGAGAATATGATAATCTCCTTCTCCCGGCCTTCGAACCCGTCCACTGTCTTGATCTCGATGTCTCTGATTTGCATCGCCCGGTGCTCACCCAGTACAATCTCGAATCGCCGTCGGTACCGCGCATTCACATTGAACAACCGCGTCAGCAACGATATCTGCGCAGCGTACGGAGCAATAATCCCAATGTCGTCCCCTGTCAGTTCCTGTAACACATTGAGAAACACCCCGTTCCTTATATTATTTAAAATAACAACATACCGGATTCGTCAGCAGCAAGTCCTCAACAACGCTCGCCACAATGTGAGCCTCGTTCCAGTTCACTCGGCTCCGATCTTTGCTCGACTCTTCCCCTGCATGATCAAGAAACACCACAGACGGCCGGTCCCCGTTCCCATCCTCCGTCAGGTGCTGCGAATTCGGAGGCGCAAGTCGCGACAAGATATTCCCTCCAGAATCCACCGTCCCGTCCAGTAGACTCGTCCCATAAAACTCTAGCGACGGAAATGCCGAAATCGCCGGATGCATCCGATACTGGATATCCAGCATGATCGACGGAACTATGCCCTCGACGATGAGCCGCTCAAACAAACTCCTATCCAACTGATTCGACTTCGCTATTTGACTCACGATTACCGGCGGGAGCTGTTTGTGATCCCCAATCAGAGCAACATGCCTAGACTGCAACCAACCAACCCCGTCAACATCGTTTCAAAAAAAGCAACACTCGCTCACTTACTCCTTTCATTAGAGGAACGAGCGACGCTGGTTCCGTAGACATGGAAGCTTCGTCTAGAAACACCACAGGAAAGTCCGTGGCCTCAAGCACGCGAGATGCGGCGGTCAGACATGTCGTACAAATCTGTTGAATATTGTAAGAAGCAAAGATTCACAATACGGATAGATCCAACGTACCACATCAGCTTCTCCCAGTACGTCTTTGGTCATCTGCTGCGTCATTGCATACCAATGGGCCTTCTTCGCCTGGATCCGATCCTCCCTTTTGGCTATGGCCGTTAGCATTCCATCCAGCCGCTGAGCGAGGTCCTTTCGTCCGTCGTTGACTTTCTTGGCCAATTCCTTGGCCCGTATCGACGTGTCCTTCACCTCCCCTTCCAGCTGCTTGATTGTTTCCGAGACCTTCTCTGCCTGGGGATAAAGAGGATGGTTCTGCATCTTGTACTCGTAGGTATAAGGCTCGAGTGACGCTCGAGTCTTGCCACCAAACGCAACTCGGATGGGCTTGACTCCGGCAGCGACGAAGCCCTCGACGAGGTTATCCACAGCAACGTTAGTGTACGTACACACCAAAATAGGTTGGGGAGTCTCGAAATGGACCTGCAATGCCTTCGGATCGTGTGCAGACAGTAGAGTAAAAGCCACATACCTTGAGTAATTTAATAGTCTCGATAATCGTCTTTGTCTTGCCCGTCCCAGGAGGCTAGCAACTGTCAGTAATTAGCATCAACATATATAACAAGTGGCCCACCCCTTGCACCAGGCTAAAGCGCTCCCCAATCATCTGCGCCATGGCTCTGACCTGCGTCGCATTCAAACCATCAATAACCGGATCACCTTCCACAACTACAGGATTCGGCCGCATGTACCTCTTCGCCCAACTGTATATGAGTTGATTATCTCTGAACACGCCACTCGTCTCGACATTCTCGTCCATGTCCCCTTGGTCCTTGCCACGCAGGATCACGTCCCTCAAATGCGTCCCATTCAGGATCTCCTCGCGATCAGTAGCCATCACCGCCTCCTGCGACCTGACGTCCCGATGCAAGTGGCTGATCGCTTCACGCATCCGGTTATGTACCAATGATGAGTGGCCCAAATCTAGGCGCCACGCGCCATCGAGCTCGACACTATCAAACTCGACTTGGTCGGGAAAGGACACCTTGAGCTGCAGTGGTGTGCGTGAAATGAGGGAGCCTTTTGCCGGTTCGTCCTTCAGCGGGTCAATACGAGACACAAGAACCTGTGTGCCGCTCTCGAACCGGTTCTCAGGTAGCTGCACTCCAGGTCCACGCGTAAACGTCGCCGTTCGCCTCCCGAAATGCTTTTCTTCAAGCCAAAAAGCAGTCATATCCGTAAGGCAATAACCCTCCTCGGAAAGTCGCTCCGTAGACCAGGTCGAGAGACGTTGATGAAGGACTGCCTCTTCCGCTGCGATCTCTGCATCGAGGAGACCATTGAAACTAGGAGAACAGAGTCAAGCCGGGTCCTGAGATAACAGAAAGACACGCACTGCTCGCTATACCGGTGAACGGTATGATAATAAGGCTCGTGTTCTTGCAGAACCGTCTGCTGAGGCGCTATCCGTCTCTTATGTTTTCGTTTCTTGTCCGGCTTGGCTTTCTCCCTCGAAATGGCGCGTAGACGCCAATCAAACCGCGGCCGTATAGGCACTGGATCTACCTCGGGTAGATCAGGCGTAGGTGGCTCGTAGCTTGCAAGAAAGTCTTCTGTTTCTACGAGTATTTTTGCCTGAGAGTGGTATGCCCGTCGTGTACATGGCGGCGTACTGCAAAAGTCGCGAAGTCTTAGATGGACAGGGCTCAGTGGGGTTTTTTTACGGGGATAACGGTGAGAAGAAGTAGATATTAGGACTCTTTCGGTGGATATAGTTGCATTTTTGAGGATACGAACGAGAGCCAGCGTGAACGAGTGAATGAAGGAAAAGAATGAGATAGAGCAGCAAGTCGAGATTTTTTCTGAGTTTCCGGACCGACCTAGCCGTAGTCACATGACCCAGGACAGTCCCCGGATCCCGGATTTTTCGGGAACATTCAGGTATGATTCTGCATGCGTTTTACCCCCGGAAATTTGTCAGTCTTTTGCCTGGCATGGCATCAAATGCTGGATTCTGGCCGTTGTAGATGATCTGGGATGTCATATGGAGTTGAAGATCATGCTAAAGACTAGCGCCGCTCACGGATAATACATTTTTAGTTCAAGATATAAGGACGTCAGCATCTCCGCGGAATGACAGGCAAATACATCACACTGGGAAGAGCCCGAAAATGGAGGAATTTGGGACCAAAAGCTTCAGAAAAGTACTATTTCCTCTCCTGCTGTAGTTACTCTCAGTTACTCTTTCTTCCCGTCACGTCACAGTCACGAACAAGTTCTTTTGTTATGCGACCTCCAAGTTTATTCCATATCCAAACCCGTAACGTGTCTTCCTCACCATACGGCCGCACCCACGTCTGGAAACGCCGCCAGCCCGTACTACCCAACCCTGTCGTCCCAAAATTCCCCCAACGCATCATCCGCTCTGACGGGAGCTCTTTCACCCACTGGACGACCTCCCCACGGTCTCTCCTCCGTCTTACCCGGGACGTGACGAACAACCCAGTATGGAATACGGGTCTCTGGGCTGATGAAGGTGCAATGGAAGACGAGGCGAACGCGCAAGGGAGGCTGGGGAGGTTCAATCGACGGTTTGACGGTGTGGGAGGGGCGGGCAGTGATATTGACTGGATGGCTGGGTCGGGTACTGAGTCGACGTCGGGAGAGCTGGTGGATCCGAGCGAGTATATGATAAAGGCGAAGAAGACGAAGAAGAAGGGAGGGTCGTAGGCGCGTTGAAAATATTTTCAGTCGTAAGACTTACCCAGCTCCCGGGAAAACTGGCCATGGTCAATCGCGCGCACTAGCCGAAGTTTTTTTTTCTTTTTCAACGAAGACATGACACACTGTCTTATCGCATCGTCGCGGTTACTGAACAAATTTTCTTCGAAAATCGCCACATTTACAAGGATCTGTAAAATTACAACAATCTTTATTATGCAGTCAAGTTTTTCAAGTTATGTAGGACAGCGCTGACCCAGGTCAACGTTAATTTTTACCATGCGCATTGCGGAAGCGGCTGTGTATGCCTATCCAACTTACTATATTCTCATTCCACGAAGCCTTGAACTTTTTTGGGTGCCAATAGTGATGCGATCAGAGGTTTGGCGGGAATGAGTGGAGCCTGTCACGCGACGCTGGATTGCATTTCTTGCTTCGACTGCATGGGCAGGCTTTACTTCATCCCGGATCCCTTGATTTTTTGTTGGGAGACTCTAATAATGCATGCCGAGCTTATACAAAAGTTTCAAGAGCTATCCGATGCTCCAGTGTGTTGATATCAGGCAAGAACATTCGGATGCCCAACTCGTTTAGTTGAGTCAATTAGAAACAATACAGAAATTCCTCGTAAACCGAACACCAATATGACTTCAAAGAATCATTTACATCATTTACAGGAGGAACCGGTAATAATTGGGGCCCGTAGGCGGTCGACATCACAGTTACACTTTTCATCGATCGATTTGCGATCGATAGGACTCGGGTCGTACGCGCGTTGAAAGTATTTTCATGATCAGCAGACCGCCTTCATTAATGTGCTCTGCTTCTACGTTCAACGGCTGTTTCAGCAGTACTTGCATCGAGGATCTGTGCATTGCCAGTTCGAGCTTAATTCTCGCTATCGATGATCAAAGAATCAAAGTAACAGTGGCGTCAGGTCCCTTGCCTTGACCCATTTCGGTCCCGCTCGCTCTCCTATGTAGCTAATAAACATCCAAAAAGTACTCTTCGTTTTGTGTTGGTGTTGGTGTTGGTACAGGCGCCAAATCCCAATCAAGAGCGAACGGGTACATTTTGTGCAGAGTCGAAAGAGATATAGTGCATTCAAGCCCAATTGACTTTTCTGAGTTTAAATTTGCAGGCGCTACATTTTTCGCCCAAAAAGGTTATGATCGGGCTTCGGCGAGCTCACAGCGTCGGACATTCCTCAGACTCATATCAGAGCATGTGAGAACCTGGAAATAATGTTGAATGCAACTGTTTACTCTGACTTCCATTTTATCGATTCCCCCCTTCAAATCGGCCCAATTCATGATATTATATCATATAATCATTTATTTCAGGTTTTGGGTGCCTTCATGGTTATCTCTCACAATGCAGAGAGATGTCACGAAGAAGAGTTATGATAGTGAGTTTCAGCATATTTATTAGTCATTCCGTCAAATAAAGATGCCCCAGGCATGTAAATGCCATATCGAACGTCGAGATAACGCTTTGCAGATACCAAACGAAGCCCGATCATAACCTTTTGGGGGGAAACTGTAGCGCCTCATACTCAGAAAGATCAGACTGTATATCGACAGCTTGCTTCATATACAGGATAACGAGACTACGTCCAGGTTAGATACAAGAGATAAGTTAGAAGATACAGAAGCGGATTAGTGATGTGTGTTGATGATACATTGCTTCATGCCAATAGTTTTCTGTTCCTCACTCACCCTCCGGCCTTTCCAAGAAGTGCATAACCACCTCCCTGCGGACCGTGCAGCTTGCTATAACACCTACCACAAAGCGGTGTCCCGTCGTGGTCCCGTAAGCGCGTAGAGTCCAACAGCGTGTTGCACTCCGTGCATCGCAGGCAAGCTTTATGGTACGTCTTGCCCACCGCTTTGACCTAGTCAAAATGATGAATACCCGCTACAACGCAACAAATGCCGGCTTACCTGTTCAGCAAAATAAACGAGCCCGTTGCACTTGGGACACCTCGGCGTTGTCGAAGCCCCTCCCCATTTCTTGCCAGTGGTCTGCGGTGAAACCAGACCCAAGGCGGCGCCATATCGGGTACCGGTCGCCGTCTGGAAGAGTGGCTTTGCGGTCCGGTTTATTGCACCCAGAGTATTACTCCGCTCAAGCGTTGGAGCGAGGGACGCGTCATTGGTGGCACTGGTGGACGGGGACAGGTCTTTGAGCGCATCTTTCTCTTCGTCTTGCTCTTCCTTGGTAGCCGGTAATTCCGTGCTGCTGCGCGTTGGAGACGCAGCATGGGGGAGATTGGCTTGACGTAGATCTCGAGTTCCAAAGTTCTTTACATGGCATGATTTGCTACATGGTGTCGGTATCAGTGTTATAATAGCGCACAGAATAACGCATACCAGTAGGGCTGAAAGACGGAATGAGATCAAGGCGATAAGGATACACGAGGCGCACCTCCTGGTCGTGCTCGAGTAAAGTATACGAGTCAAGTCGTTTGTTACAGGTCGAGCATTTGAGACAGGGCTGCACGATATTGAATACTACGATAACCATTGGATTGACGAGTTTACCTTGTGATAAAGCTGAGAAAATGATATTGATTAGCGTGCTGTGGGGTAGCGGGGAATAGACTCGCCTTTCGGCCGGGGCCCATGACCTAGAAAAGTCTAAATTATGGAGAAATATATAATACCAGCGACTCACCTGCTCAGCAGCATACACTGCCTTTTCGCAGCGAGGACATACGGGGGTACCACCAAAGGGATGCATGGGCGTTGCGAGTCAAGAAGTTCAATGCCGGAAGCGGTTGCGGAGTTTGAATGCACGTGGTGAAAAAAATGATTGGGCTTCACTTGTTGACCACTGCCCATCTCCCATCTTCATCTCCATCTTCCTATTCCCTTCTATTTCCCGTTAAAAATGTCCGACGATGAACACCACAACCAAACCTTCGAGCAGGTCCGTACTTGCTCTCTGTTATCTGCGAGATCTCTCTCATCAGTTGCTTGCTTGTCTTTGCTCCTCCTTGCTCTGCCAGGCCAGCGCCGGTGCGTCCTTGACGTATCCCATGCAATGCTCGGCTCTCCGTAAAAACGGTTTTGTCGTCATCAAAAGTAAGCTAGCCAATCTCTCTGGATCGATTACGCCGTCGTCTCACCTTTTTCGCCAGACCGTCCTTGCAAGATCGTCGAAATGTCCACCTCCAAGACCGGCAAGCACGGACACGCCAAGGTTCATCTTGTCGCTATCGATGTCCGTGTTTGCCTTTTACGTCCTCTCAGTCGCTGATCGATGACCACAGATCTTCACCAACAAGAAGTTGGAAGATATTTGTCCTTCGACCCATAACATGGATGTCCCCAATGTCCAGCGTAACGAATTCCAGCTCGTATGTTCCTTTTTCAATTTCATCTCCTCTATACCAATGTTTTGTGCTCTAGGTCAACATTGACGAGGGTTTCCTTAACCTCATGACTCAGGACGGTACCCCCAAGGATGATGTCAAAGTCCCTGACAGTGATCTCGGTGGACAGATCAGCAAAGACTTTGAAGACGGCAAGGACTTGCTCGTCACCATCATCTCCGCCATGGGTGAGGAGCAGGCTATTTCCTACAAGGAGGCCCCCAAGGGCGCCTAAGTACGTCCCTCTTCTCACGCTTCTAAGCTTCTTCTCACTTTGCTCCAGTGCCGCCGGCTCTTCCCTTCTTGGAGTATGATGTGGTGTCGTTTGCAGTTATAGTTATCCCTCGTTTGTGTCCATTCTTCATTGTAACGATGGTGTAGATCAGCAGTTATTGCAATTTGTGACAAGTAATCCTAACAATCGAACTGAATATGTATGTCACTTACAACTATGCCGGTCTGACCGCACACGATACCCAACGGTAATCAGTTCCTTGTTGCGCTTCTCAGTTCTTGATGTCCGCGCAGTTCGCCATTACGCAACCGTTGATCGCTTAGATTAGAAGAACATCGTGATGGTCTCGTTGCTCGGCCTGTACATTTCCACCATGCGTTTCGAATACCATGTTCAGCGGTAACTAGCAGCGAACTTCAGGACTGCTACAAGAAGCTTTACGATATCAATACGCGATACCAGACTTTGAGCGCTAGTGTCGAGACGATTCTTGCAACAGAAACCCGGAGCCCGGGGCCGCCATTTACTAATACATCGTTGATACTTATCAAAAACATTGTCCGTGATCTGTTGTACATCATATCTCAATATACACATTTCTTCCGCTGCAGCTCACTGCGAGGCATCCAAACAATATTGTCCCAGAGTTTTTCAAATTTAGGACTAGAATGGAAAAGAGGAGGGGTCGGGGAGGGTCTTGGGCTTGTTTTGAGGCTGGTCTTTCGACAGACTTCAGGTGGCGCCGTCCGAGGATGCCATACATAAGTAGGACCATCGAGTTCCACTTCAAATAGGTAAAGCACTTTGACGAATTTAATCGTGATAGACTTCAAACTCACCTGACACAGACTCCCGCTCGAAATCGAATATTCCGTCTGCGTATTTTCGTACCTCCTCGGCGGGAAGCAGCTCCAGAATCACCGGCATTTTGTCTAGATCTAGCTGACCAAGATGCGGATTCCGTTGGACCAGATACTCGTGCACGATCTTGGGTCTGACTACTCGACCCATTTGTAGCTGACCATCTGGATAACGGTGAGCAAGAGGGAGAGATAGGTGAAATAGCATGGTACCCTTGGTAGAAACGAGCTCAGTCAGGCCTTTTGTAAGTCTAATCTCCGTAACAGAACCCGCTTCCATCAGTGGGTCCGAGTCTTTGCCTCCATCACAGCGGGCCTCGTTGAAGACATCAGAGTTGATCCACGGTATTGATTTTACCGGGGAGGCGTCGGGTCGCCTATAGATGTCCTATCCGGAGGCAAGGACATCAGAACACGCATTAGTCATTAAAGGAGCAGTTACCTGTAATAGGCGATGGGTCATCTCGTGAAGCATCGTCAACCTAAGCGCAGCTTTCACACAGTGTAGCAAATGAAGTTCCGGATCAGGTTTCAGCATAGCAGCATGGAGCAAAGACATTGGTACGTGAATAGCCTGTATCTTGTCCGAATTTATTGGCATACAATAGGCAGGATAGCGTGTTTGGAATGGCGTTGCTAGTTCTGGCAATCCTTGAAGATACGAAGAAGCATCGCTAGACTGTATCAATGATTCCGAGGGGACGAACAGCCGAGTGACATGATCAAGATCTGAGTTCTCTGGCATGATAATATCGTTAGAAGAGAAGGAGACATGACGCCCGGATGCCAGAGTAGAGGCTGATAGCACAATAAAAGTCGGAGGATTTCTGCAGAGTCTTTCCTTGATAGCCTGTGCAGCACCCTCGGAAGGGTGATCTTCCAGTCTCAGAAGGTATGCCAGCTGAAGCGCACCGTCACCATGAATTATATTATTCATTAATTCATCGGCCGTCTGGAAGAGAAGCTTTTCCACTCTTGTCGTCCCAACAAATGGGTACAGCTTTTGGCCGTCTTCGATGAGAATTCGAGGGATGAAGGGGTTTGAGGCCGTTGTAAGTTCATTCAAGAGGGAACTGTAGAAGTGGATAAAAGATATCTTATCTGGATCAATTTTCGAACATTAATTTGCAAGCGATAACAAGAGAACACTTACTTTCCAGTGACTGGAAGGTGAAATTCATTCTATACGGTTCCCCCCAGTGATATGAACTGAAACTAAGATGAGCGAAGTGAAATATTTATATTCGAAGACATACGATATGATGAATTCTAAGGTTCTTATTTCCCTTGGCGCACCTCTTCGTTTCCACTTGTCGTGATCAACACAATTGTAGGATTCTGCAGGACCGTATAACACATCAGAATATATTAGACAGCTAGGAATTACCCACTTATGAAAATTGGTATCGCAGACCCCTCTTCAGTGCGACAGAAGAGCAGCCCATGAGGGTTCACTGTGAGTATGGCATGAACCAATATGTGTGTATGTGTGAGGGCAGAGGCGGAGTTCTACTCACCCACTAACGTGTCTATGGCGGGAAAGTCTTCTTGCCAATCCGCGTCGTCCGTAATGTTGATATTGAGTTCCCCTATTGCCCATGACAGGGTGCCATCTGAGGGAAAGCTCCCACTTTTGAAAAACTTGGGGGGCGACAGTGCAGGGAGGTAGTCCGGTCTTACGAGTGGACATCTCTTGTATACTTCGCTCTAGCATGAAGTTTAAGGTCTATTATGGAAAACAGAAGCATTAGCAATGGATTACCTCGGAGGACATGGTGGTGACTCGGCTAGGACTCTTTGAACGATCGGGAGGCCCCTATGTTATTTAAGCGCGCATATTTGAAATTACAATATTCTGATCGAGTTCTCGATCCGGTTCTCTTCAGGTTTCCCATCACCTTGCCACCATCATGGCAGCACATCTCAAGAAATCCGTCTGGTTCATACCAAACATCCCCAGCTCTACTACCGCCTCTGATGTCCTACGTGCATTTCATCAAGTATCCGAAACTGGATGGGATATCGACGTCTCGGTCAGGCCACACAGGAAGCGCGCCGGCAGCGCTAATGACACTCTGACTCGTTTTTTCGCGCGTGTCAAGTTCAAGTTCCCTGATGCTGGATTGAGTGTGTACACCATAATATGTATAGACTTTCCTGCTTACTCGTGCATCAGCGGAAAAGGCGCTTGTGACCATGCACCAGCAAATCTCTATACCTGGTTCAGATACTTTGGTGGCGTTCTCCATCAACCAAGATGGCGCGCCGTTTCCCTCACAAGGTGGTATACCCCGGCTAGTGAAGGGTCTGCCTCAGGGATACACGGCCGGTCAACTCTACGATCTTTTGCGGCCAAAAACATCTGTGGCGTCTATTCGTGTTCATGTTGATTTTACGTCAGTGTGGTTTCATAAGGAAGAGGACATCGTTGAGTCGGTGCCTCTAGAAAACGGCGGTAAGCTCATGTTCCAGGCATATGATCCTTTAAGGCTGTTCTGCGCCGTGGGTGTACTTCCTATTTAACGTGGTCCAATTACTGGATATTTGAGTTCTAGGGCTTGGCGCACGGGACTGACGAGACAATGCTTAGAAATGCATTAATAGATGTTTGTGATCTTACTGATGACGCCTCCTGGTCACTGACGTTTTCTACAGTGTGAAGGTATTAAAGAGTAAGTCAAATCGTCTCAAAATCCGGAGTGCCGATTCTCACGAATGGATGTCGCCAGCGTAAGCATTCGTCGTAAGAACCGTAGTAGAGCCCTGCCCTTTGCGTTTGTGTCTTTCGAGACCGCCGATCAAGGTAAGTCATAAATTCTCACTGACTCGCATTGATGCTGATTGGAAATTCGGCTATTTCTGTTAGCTTTTATCGCGAAGAAAAAGCTGCATGGAACAACCGTCAATTCTAAAAAGATTTCCGTACAATACAGTAACAAGGAATACAAGGAAGTCCCTGTCAAAGAGCAGAAGCGCGTATGTATCTCTCGTATTATCATAGTGGATTATGATCGACGTGAATTAGACGGACGGAGGCAAAGAGGCCGAGCTTCCTCCCTCTCCTGAGGACCCTATAGCAAATGTTCAGCAGACTCCGACGACACCGGACGCTGGTGCTTGCACAAAGCATATAGTGATCGATGGTAAAGTCTCTGATCAGTGGGTTGAGATGTGGAAGAACGAAGCCGATACTTCGAAAGTCCAGCTAGTAGAAGCGCGCGGACGAGCTGATGCAGTAGAAGAACAGCTGCAGCTGTTGAAGGCAGAGAGTGATAAAAAGCTAGCTGAGATCCAGCGCTTGAAAGAGCAGAATCTAAAGTTGAAGGAGGTCCAAGAGGATAACGCAAAGTTGCAGGTGGAGATCAATGATCTGAAGCGTAGACTGGAGTTATCAGAGTCGCGGAAGAAGATACTGGAAATGCAAGCTGACGCACCGATGTGGCAGGAAGCGAAGAAGAAGCGGGAGGCGGCTGAGAAGAAGGCGGAGGCTGAGCGGAAGAGAAAGGCAGAGCTGGAGGAGTCGAAGAGAAAAGTGAGAGAGATACAGGAGGCAGAGGCCCGGAGAAAGAAGGCAGAGGAGGCTGCGAAGAAGAAGGAGCAAGAGAGAAAGGAGCGGGAGCAAAGGGAAGAGCAAAAGAGGAAGAAGGAAGCAGAGGCCCGGAGAAAGCAGGAAGAAGAGGCCGCAAAAAAGAGGGAGCAAGAGAGAAAGGAACGTGAAGAAAGGGAAGAGCAGGAGAGGAAACAGGAACAGGCTCGTAGGGAACGGAATTGGCGGGAGGCGACAATCAAGGAGCGCGCCCGGCTGAAGAGAAGAGCTCACAGCCTCTGGGGACTTCTCGAATGGTCTAATACACGCGCTCTTGAACGTGTCCAGACGCTCATGGACGAGTTCGAGAAAACCAAGTTTTCAGAGAGCCAGCCTGCGACATTTGAGATTATTCCGTGGCCTGTACTTACCGACCCGCTACTTCTCAAGGTGGAGCACATTGACTGGGCTGGGGTGGAGGAATTTTTTGCTATGGCGAGGGCCGAGTTGACAGTAGCCGAGTACAAGAAGATGGTTGAGAAGCTGCATAAGATGTTCCATCCGGATAGGTGGCGAGCGAGGGCACTTTTGAAGACGGTGTTCGACGAGTATCTCTCTCACACGTTGGAGGAGGCGGGGAATACTGTCTCGCAGGCGATGACGCCGTTGTGGAGGGCTTCCAAGGCGCTTTGAAGTGATCATCTAAGAGTATACTTTATCTGCTTATCTGTTTGTATCATCTATATAGATCTATTACGCTTGTAATTTTAGTTTTATCTTACGGTATATGAGCAGGTGAACTATCGACGTTCCCTAAGTATATCTTCCTGGACGGCACGTGATCGTATCAGACACACTAGCGTTGAAACAATAAATTTCTATCTCTTGACACATGGCATCCATCTCATACCGAGATTCCATTCGATGGCTACCCGATGAGGCTAGCGAACCCACTGATACCATTGTCTTGTCTTCCCCGAAAAGCAACGTCTTCGTGGACGTAAGATTCATAAAGGGTACGAAGGATCTCGACTGGGCTTTTGCTGGATATCGATCTGCGTGTGAGTAACTTGGAAGAGTCAAATGCAACAAAACTGACCTGTGCAGTGCGCCCGGATGCGACTCAGTTCGTCCATCTTATCGATTCTCACACATTGGTAAACTTTCGTGAATGATCTCGATTCGTTCCCTCCTGGAGCTTATTTGTAGGATGCCCTCAGCGTCGATGACCGAGGAACCAACAGCGCGTTGCCCGACGGTAGGACATTAGAAACTGGGGAAATGGTTAACCCTGCTACGGGAAATATAACGGCATACGAAGAAATCTGGCGAGAAGAGACGAGCGACCAATTTCTGTTTGCCAAGAACTACGAAGGAACGACATGGCGAGCGAGGGTCGGACGGTGGCAGGTGGCCTTAGGACGTGACCTGGACGGTGAATTCTGGGCATGGCAGGCAGAGAAGGACGAGAACGGGGCGTGGTTGATGAAGAACAGCACAGAAAATGCAAAGCAGCATGCCGACTTGCTGCCGGACGACATGATGGTGCTCGACAAGAATTGGGTCGTTATTTAAGTATCTTATTTGTTCGAACCAAATAAATCAGATATATAAGCACCGAATTTTTTTTGGGCCAGGCTGGCACTTCCGCCCACATGCCCGCTCAGCAATCCTCATTCCTCGATGCCTCCTCTGCCATTGGGCACCTTCAGTCCTACTCCCGTTCAGATGGCCTCTCCGTGAACGACCTCATGGACTCACAGGTCCATGGAGGTCTCACCTACAACGATTTCCTTCTTCTACCAGGAAAAATCGACTTTCCTGCATCTGCCGTTCTTGCTGAGAGTCGCGTCACTCGTAATGTCACCCTCAAGACTCCGTTCATCAGTAGCCCTATGGACACGGTCACCGAGGGGGAGATGGCTATTTCCATGGCGGTAAGCGTCGCTGCATGTGGGTACGCTGGCCAATGTCTGACATCTATGCCAGCTCCTCGGCGGTATCGGTGTCATTCATCACAACCAGTCGCCACAGTCCCAGGCGTCGATGGTTCGCGCTGTGAAGCGACACGAGAACGGATTCATTACTGAGCCTGTCGTGCTTTCTCCGTCCAATATCGTCGAAGATGTCCTAGATATCAAAGCCCGACACGGATTCTGCGGTATCCCTATTACTGGTCAGTCCCTATTTCTGTTGCCCTTGCATGATGAGACTTTTTTTTTATAACCTTCGTTCTTCCGAGTTTTAACGCATGTTCAATGCGTGATATGCGGATACTTGTTATTCTCTTCTGAATCTTTTTTTTTCCTTCTACCGTCAACAAATGCTAACCATTCCACTACAGACTCCGGTGCGCTCGGTGGTAAACTAGTGGGCATAGTTACCTCTCGTGATGTCCAATTTCGCGATTCCTCCACACCTCTCTCCGATGTCATGACCACGGATCTTGTCACCGCTGCTCAAGGCATCACTCTCATGGAGGCCAACGACATTTTACGTGACTCAAAAAAGGGAAAGCTACCCATCGTCGACTCACAGGGCCGTTTAGTCTCTCTTCTCGCACGTTCAGATCTCTTGAAGAACCAATCCTATCCCCTTGCCTCCAAAGACCCCGTGACAAAGCAGCTGTACGCCGCGGCCGCCGTAGGCACGCGTCCCTCAGATCGGGACCGTCTCGCTCTCCTGGTGGAAGCAGGTCTGGATATTGTCGTCCTTGATTCCTCTCAGGGCAACTCCATATTCCAAATCGACATGATCAAGTGGATCAAATCCACACACCCCAAACTCGAAGTCATCGCAGGCAATGTCGTCACTCGTGAACAAGCTGCATCTTTAATAGCTGCAGGGGCCGATGCGCTCCGTGTCGGCATGGGTTCAGGCTCCATTTGTATCACACAGGAGGTTATGGCCGTAGGGAGACCACAGGCAACCGCAGTATTTGCTGTGGCCGAGTTTGCGAACAAGTTTGGCGTGCCAGTGATTGCTGACGGTGGGGTCGGGAACGTCGGCCACATTGTCAAGGCTCTGGCATTGGGTGCTGGAGCTGTGATGATGGGTGGCCTTTTGGCTGGGACAGAGGAGGCTCCGGGAGAGTATTTCTACCACGAGGGAAAGCGAGTCAAAGCGTACAGAGGCATGGGTAGTTTGGAGGCCATGGAACAGGGCAAACCAAGCGCGGGGCAGACAAAAGTGAACGGTGCACCATCAACCGGCGGCTCGAATAAGTATCCGAGCCCGAAGAAATCGACGACCCTCGAGAATGCAGCGACATCGCGGTATTTCTCCGAGAGCAGCGCCGTAAAGGTCGCGCAGGGCGTCAGTGGAGATGTGCAGGACAAGGGAAGCATCAAGGCTTTCCTGCCGTATCTCTATGTCGGTGTCCAGCACTCGTTCCAGGATATTGGCGTCCGAAATGTACAGGAGCTGAGGAGTGCCGTGAAGGAGGGTAAGGTGCGATTTGAACTGAGAACCGCCAGCGCGCAGGTAGAGGGCGGAGTACATGGATTAAACTCGTAAGCTTTCTTTTTTTTTTTCACTGTCTTCCGTGCTGATGATACCTCCTCAGCTATACGAAAAGGCTTTTTGCCTAGGTCATGACTCATGTAGCATAGCTGTACGTTACCTTAGAATATCGATATACACACTTCAACCAATGGAACGAGATTGAGCATTTCTATCGGCAAATAAGTAGTACTCAAGGAACCGCCGGGCCGGCATCACGCTGTTTACATGTGTTTTTTCTGGACGCGACTTTCTAACTGCTTTTTTGGTTTCTACTCTCATGCCGTCATGGCCGATCTTTTCTCATTCCTTGACAATGTCCCAGACGAGTCTATGGACGAGCCTGCGATTGAAAGCAGCCCCATGCCGGTCGATACACCAGAATCCTCAGCGAAGAAACGAAAGGCCGAAGTCAGCAGTCCAGATATTAACGGAGTAGAAGAAGAACATGCAGGGAAAAAACCGCGCCTTGGTGCACCGAACCCTATCGTTCTGGACGATTTCGAGACGGAGGCCAAGCGCGAAGTAGCTGCGAGTGCTGGATTGCAAGGGAGCGTCGAGGCAGGTCGACTTGAGCTTCGACATCAGGTATGTTCCACTACACTGTACTTCTCACTCCTGTGACATTTGTTTAGGTCCGTCACCAAGTTGCAGTGCCACCGGGATACAATTATACGCCAATAACGAAGCATGTACCACCCGCAAAACCGGACCGGGAGTATAAGTTTGAGCTAGATCCTTTCCAAAAGGTGTCCGTGTACGCTATACAGAGGAACGAGAGTGTCTTGGTGTCCGCGCATACTAGTGCTGGAAAGACAGTCGTTGCCGAGTACGCTATCGCTCAGTGTCTGAATAGAAAGCAGCGAGTTATCTATACCAGTCCCATTAAGGTCGGCTTTATCCCACAACATATTCCTGCTTATATTTACCGACTTACTAGGCTTTGAGCAATCAAAAATATCGTGAAATGCTGGCTGAATTTGGCGACGTGGGTCTCATGACGGGAGATGTTACCATAAACCCTACCGCAACATGTCTGGTGATGACCACAGAGGTACGATTTTCCTATCTAAATGTTTCGTCTTTCCTAAATGCCCATCTGCAGATTCTCAGGTCAATGCTCTACCGTGGCTCCGAGATCATGCGTGAAGTGGCCTGGGTCGTATTCGATGAGATCCACTACATGCGCGACAAGGAGCGCGGTGTCGTTTGGGAAGAAACGATTATCTTGCTTCCACATACCGTTCGCTACGTTTTTCTATCTGCGACGATACCAAATGCAATGCAATTTGCTGAATGGATATGCAAGTCGCATGATCAGCCATGTCACGTCGTGTATACGGATTTCCGACCGACACCGCTGCAGCACTACTTGTTTCCCGCTGGTGGAGAGGGAATCTATTTGGTTCTCAACGAAAAGGGAGAATTCAAGGAGGATAACTTCAGTAAAGCTATGGGCCAGCTGCAGGCCAACGCGGGGGAAGATCCGGCGGACCCCCGTGGTGGTAAGGGAAAGAAGGGAAAGACTAAGAAGGGTGGAGAGAAGAAAGGCGCGTAATTGATTATTTGCTTCAATCTAAGGAAGAATAACATTGCTTCCTTAGGTCCCTCGGATATTGCAAGAATCGTGAAGAAGATCATGCAAGGCAATTACCACCCCGTCATCGTCTTCTCCTTCAGCAAGCGCGATTGCGAAGCCCATGCGCTATCATTGACCAAATACGAATTCAATTCTCAGGACGAACAAGACCTGGTGAATAATATATTCACGAATGCCATCGACAATCTCTCCGAAGACGATAAACAACTCCCGCAGATAGTCACCTTCTTACCTCTCCTACGACGAGGAATTGGTATCCATCATAGTGGACTTTTACCTATTTTGAAAGAAGTCATCGAGATCTTATTCCAGGAAGGTTTGATCAAGGTCCTCTTTGCGACGGAGACATTTTCCATTGGATTAAACATGCCCGCGAAAACCGTTGTGTTCACTGGGACACGCAAGTTTGACGGACGCGAACAGAGGAGTATTTCGTCGGGAGAGTACATCCAAATGTCCGGGCGCGCTGGTCGACGAGGCTTGGACGACCGCGGAGTGGTAATCTTGATGTGCGACGAGAAGCTGGAGCCGGTTACAGCGAAGGAAATGATCAAGGGCGAAGCAGACCGCCTGGATTCGGCATTCCATGTGGGATATAACATGGTCATGAATTTGATGAAAGTGGAGGGCATCAGCCCGGAGTACATGCTCGAACGATGCTTCTTCCAGTTCCAGAGTAGCGCTGGTATTCCGCAGTTGGAGAATGGTGCGTTCGATATCGATGTCTGAGATTGATACCTAATACGATCTTCAGAGCTACGAAAGGAAGAAGAGGCGCATAAATCATTTGTCATTGAAGATGAAGAACTCGTAGCGCAGTATTACGAATTCCGCCAACAGCTCGATCAGATGAAAGGGGACTTCAGAGAGGTAATCACTCACCCTACGTACGTGTTACCATTCCTGAAGGCCGGTCGACTTGTCAAAGTCAAGTACAAGACCCTGGACTTCGGATGGGGAGTTTTCATAAATTTTGAGAAGCGCCTGCCACCAAAAGTGAGCTACTCTCTTATATTCCACAGTTCTTGTGATCTGACCCAATTGTGAAGAATCGGCCGATGCCTAAAGCGGACGAGGTCCCTCCTCAGGAGCAGTATATTCTTGACGTTTTACTCAATTGCGCGGCTGGTAGCAGCGTTTCCAAAGACCGGTCAAATATTGCGGCTACACCGGGAGGCGTGCTGCCGTGTCCACCGCATCAGAAGGGTCAACCGCTAGTCGTTCCCGTGCTTTTATCAACCATTGAAGGGATTAGTCACTTACGGCTATACCTTCCCAATGACTTGAGATCTTCCGAGTCTAGGGATACTCTTTGGAAGAGCGTGGGTGAAGTGCACCGTCGTTTCCCAGATGGTGTACCGCTTCTTGATCCTGTGCAGAATATGGGGATAAAGGATGACAAGTTCCTCGATCTCGTGAAAGTGAGTGCGTCCTATTAACGATTCGTACGTCCATCGCTGATCACTCGTCGCCTAAAGAAAATCGAAGCCATGGAAAACCAGATGTTCAAGAGTCCTCTGCACGATGATAAGCGACTACCAGAGCTATACACGCTGTATTCCAAAAAGCGGGATGTGCAGGATCGGATAAGAGGGCTGAAGAAGCGGATACAGAGTACGCATGATGTGTTACAACTGGAAGAGCTTAAATGTCGGAAACGTGTCCTTCGGCGACTAGGGTTTACGACGGTCGAAGATATCGTCGACGTCAAGGGCCGGGTTGCGTGCGAGATTTCTACGGGGGACGAACTGCTACTAACGGAGCTGATATTTAACGGCGTCTTTAATACACTGGAGCCCGAGCAGTGTGCGGCATTACTGAGTTGCTTCGTATTTGATGAAAAGGTACGTGGCTCGCGTACCGTGTAGTAACTAGGTATTGATTTACATTTTCAGAGCGAGCAGCAAACAAAATTGAAGGAGGAACTAGCTGCTCCGCTTCGCATCATGCAGGAGATCGCGCGGCGGATCGCAAAGGTATCAAAAGAATCGAAACTTCCAGTGGACGAGGACGCGTACGTCTCCTCCTTTAAGGTAGAACTCATGGACGTGGTTATACAATGGTGTCGAGGAGCGTCTTTCTCTGAGATATGCAAAGTTAGTTTGTCATCAGCTATTCTATTTTTCTGGCTGATCTTGTGGATAAAACAGCTAACCGATACGTTCGAGGGAAGTCTCATTCGAGTCTTCCGGAGACTGGGTGAGCTCTTGCGACAAATGGCTCAAGCTGCCAAGGTCATAGGAAATGCGGAGCTTCAGAAAAAGTTTGAAAAGTCGTCGGAAATGCTAGAACGGCCCAATTCTGTCATTTTTTGCTCGTCGCTCTATCTATAGATCGTATTATCTATATATTTCTCCATGGAAAAAAGCAGTAGTTCTAGTATCAAACTATAGTCGTGTCGGCCAACGGGCCCCACTTTCCATTTCATTCGTTCAAGAGCCATTTAGTACCAGCGACCGGATGATAACATAGGTATCTAATGATCTGTAGGCAACGAGGCAGAAACTACAAGCTGCTACAAGACAGATATATCAATCTCCAGGATTCTGCTCTCACGAAGCCGCAATATCCTTATCGCCCATCTCCAGCAGCAGGATTTCCGTCGTCATCTTATTCCACTCCTCTGCGACAGGAATCTCGATGCTGCTTCCCGGAGGCACAACGGCCACATACCAGATCTCTTTAATGCCCAGACCCGCTAGATAGTTGAAGCCTCGAGAGCTCGCAGTGTGCTTTTTGCTAACGGTCGCTTGGAAGATTATAGCTTTGTCGGGTTGTTGAGAACCTATTATTTGCATTATCTTTCCTGTCTTGCACTGGTTGAAGATCACCGAATCAAAGGTAGCTTCGTTCGAAGCCATGGCACGGAAGTACATCGTGCTATCTCTCTTGAAGTTCGTTCGCAAGGCATCGCCGGCTTTTGGGAGAAACTCAACGGAAAGCGGACGACTCCTCTTCGGTTTTTTGTTTTTTGTTGCGTCAGTTTGGTAGTCCGAGAGGGTTACGCCGCTGCGATCCAGATTAAGGGTGTGAAACTGTGCACCAGGATTCGAGACCCAGTGCCAATTGCGCTTTGGATGAGTTGGAGGCCGAGCGGTGAGTTTTTGTACTCGCCAGCGAGGAGTCCGAAATAGCACATCGTGCATGGCGTGATCAAGGAGATAGCCCGCCGACGAACGAGTGAACGGAGTTTGATAGAATAATTGGTACAAGTCTCCTGCCCTTCGCTTGGTTGTAAGGTGGAAATGTCGTACCAAGAGCTCGCCTAGATGACGAGTAGGAAGGTCGTGTTTGGCTTCGCTTCGTTGGGCTCCGGGTTCGACCGTGATTGAGACGAAGTGATGCGAGATACATTCGTCGAGATAATCTCCCGCCGGTCCAGCGTCAACCAGCAGTTTCAAGAACTCGAATGTCAGTTTGCTGATAGTAACTTGAACAAACTTCGAATATGTATCCAGATCATCCGCGTAATTATACGCAAAACGAGCGGAAGGCGTGAATAGTCGATAGTACGTTTGGAGCGCCTCTTCGGTAAGAGTTTTGGTGCTGTCGAGACTTCTATTTCGGCTATCATAGTTGCTCAGATGTGAATCAAAGCGAGAATGGAACGATCCTACCCAATTATGAGCTCTGATAGAGAAAAAGGTCTCATCACGTAATTGTGGATCCCTATCGTTTTATTCTGCCAGTGCAGATGGTTTCGCCTCGGTGACGCGGCTTGTAATATGAAAAAGGGAGTACCAAAGAGTGTGTCTGGAACTTTTTCCAGCTTGTCGTTGCAATCCACCAGACACCACGCTGACACAGGGAGGAGATTCGTGACCTCTTCGAAGTCTACCATCGACATGGAAAAGACGCCGTGTCGAAGGAATATTGTGACCTTGTCGGGATGTGTGACAAGGATTGTCGGCTGAGACGCCTGCAGCCGCAGCAGAAGGACGTAGTAAAGGAATGTGGTCTTTCCTACACTCGGAAGTCAGTCAAATTCAACAAATGGGTAATAGCACTTTACCAATACCAGGATGTCCCACGATAATAAAGCCCTTGGCTTTCAGCGCAGATTTCGAGTCGGCCTGTGAGTCACAAAACGGGTTTGGATACCCCGCTGGGCCTTCGTCGATAGTCCCGACTTGATTGCCGACGTCGAAGGTTGTGCCGGACGGCAGCAGATGCCGCTTCTTCTGTTCTCTGACGTTCGACGCGGAGTTTGACTCTTCCTCGCGAAGGCGCTTCGTGCCAGTGACGGCTGGGTCTAACGACACCTGGTCGGTGTGCTCTTCCTCGCCAATATCTCGTTCTTCCGGCTCCGACTCCGACTCATCCTCATCGCCTACGGTTATATTCTTGTTACCCGTCCTTAAGACCTCGAGGATATCGAATAGCGCCTGTTCGTACTCCTTGCGGACAAAGGCGCGAGTGCGCAACCGTCCAAAGATAAAATCGCTGATGGTTGGATCTGGACGGAAAGCCCACGTCTTTTCGGGAACCTTCACGTTAATACGAACGTCCTTGTCGTCACGCGGAACCTCTTCCTGGACGAACGGAGCTTTATCGCTGCCCCAAACTTCTCGGTAAACGAATTTGTAGACAAGGCTGGAGGGCATGATTGAAATAAGATGGTGTAAGTCGTGCTCTCCGTAGTGTCTGGTTTTACAATCATTGATGATGGCTTGTACGGCACAGGCGTGATCTTCAGACGACATGGTGGAAGATGGAAGGGATGCGCTGCCGGCGTGTTGTCAGACATTCCGGTCCTAATTTTGGTCCAACTATATTTGGCTCCGGAACTGACGCGTACCGCGTCTTGGTCAGATGATCATATACGCAAGGCACGAGCGAAGCGAAGTTATAATATTTACCTAGTTCGGCTTGAGTGTCGCCGCGTGCGGCTTTAAGCCGAGTCATCGAAACACTACCGTATTGTTACGAGTCCGAGTAAAACGAGGATTCGTTCTTTTATGCTACATTTCGAACCTGGACCCTGCATCTAATTGGTCGACAAGTGTCAGACCAGATCGTACGAGTTTACCGAAAAAATGCCCATTTGGGCACAAGTCAAATTCGAGAGCCAGGCACTGCGTGTATGAGTGCTAATGGGTAATAGAACTGTAAGTGCGTGGGGAATGCACACGGTGGTGTCAGATAGAGGGAGCTCGAGTGTCGATCATGGCTTGAAGGATGACAGGATTCTTCCGAATGTATATTTTGAATGCGGCGGAGGACCAACGACCATGCGCCTGTATAAGGTATGGGAGCATGCCTTGCTCTGCGAGATCAGTGGCACCCCCTGCTCGCATCGATTGTCCTGCAATTTTCCTGTCTGGGAATATTCGTCGCAGTCTTTTCATAAACCAGGTGCGTGTGGGGACACTTCCGGCTGCGGTTACCCACAAGGCAGGGTGGACAAGGTGCTGAGCATCTCTGAGAGCTAAGTACTGACGGAAAACGGGCAGAGGATTGAACGTGGGGTCATTGTCGCTAGGTATGATGACCTTGTTGCCTTCGAACGCTGTATCGGCCTTGTGAGCTGGCAGGAAAAAGGCATAGCCTTCAGGGAGCCATTCGACTGTTGTTCTGCGCATGATCTTCCTCCAATTGCGTGCTTTCTTGGCATCTGGCATGCTGAGTTCGGCGAGGCGCAGGAGGCCATTGAAACCTGTCACCAGTATCGCGAGAAAGAGGCAGTCGTCGTAATCCGAGGACTGTCCGAGTTTTTTGATGGCATGGCGAATGCTATCTCGTGATAGCGGTGACTTGCAACTGACTGCGGATCCTTTCAGACGTTTGCAGCCTTTAAGAGTACGGCTGACCATAGGTGAGTTTCTCACTTCGCGAACATCGGGGAAGAATTTTTCGAGACGGTTGCAGATTCCAGAGAGGTAGGAGGATACGGACTCGGGTTTTATGTGGGAAGACATGAAGACAGTGTAATAGCTCATCGTGTCGGCTGTTGGTTTTACTGGGAAATCGTGGATCTTGCAGAAAGTAATATAGGAATTCAATGCTGAGTTGTAAGGACCAAGTGAGGATGTGTCGATTGTGGAGCCTAGGGCAAGGCACCGCTCGTGATAGAGCTTCTCCAGGGTCCAGGGTTCACGGACCCTTTGTCGAGACCCTGGAGTAACGTTGATTAACATTTCTTCACCTCCAGCATGTCGTGACTCGTGAGGAGGCTTGAAAGGTAGTATTAACAGTTGAGGGACCAAACTCCGAGCTCTCGAGAGCTGAGAACGCGACAAAGTGTCCGCGACATCATTCTCGGAACCCGGTATGTGTAGCACCCTCAATTCGATGGCATGGCTGATCAAGACATTGACAGCGGACTTCAGTATGGGATTATAGGTCGGCAAGGCTCTGAGGGAATTGAAGACGTCGACCGTGTTGGTATTGTCTGTGAAGATTGTAACGCACTTCCTCATGGCAGGAGATAGGTTGGCTGCAACCCAATGAATGGCGGCGCAAACACATAGTGCCTCAAAAAAGAAAATGATCTCGTCAACATCTGGCAGTTCAGGCGTAGGGCAGACAAAACCACAGGCTATTTTTGGCAACCAGAAGCCCATACTGTTGAGACATGCATCGCAGAGGACAGTCACTGTAGCATCAACGATAGGGTCCCAATCCAAGGTGTCAAAGCAGCAGATTTCATCAGACTTCTCAATGTGATCCATGAGCCAACTCAAGTCATCCTTGACGGCGTTGTTGAGAGCAATGCCAGCAAAAGGGTTCGTCTTCCCTTGCATCTTTGTGTATATGTTGCAGAGTCCAGGTTTCAACAAGGGGAACACGTTGAAGGACCAATTTGACCACCCCGCTATTTGCTGATATTCCTGCAAGTTGCGTCGATTGGACGAGGCAAAATGTTGGAGTGCTAAGACAAGATCAGCCTTGGCGTCTTTAGGCATAGTGGCAGTCATCGCATTTGGGTCAACGTCGAATCCGATGATCACAAGCTGCAATCCATACAGTTGTTTCGGTTTGCTGTGCGGCACGCCAAGACGATCCCACAGCCTGAGGAGTTTTGTTTGCTTACAAGGGTAGAAGCTGTCATAGGGCTCATAAAAATCAAGGTCGTTCCACTCGTCAAAGCTGAAATCGTCGCACCACAAAAACTGTAAAAAGATTGCTAGGATAAGTAATTCATTGGGGTATTTGCAATGAGATGTTATAATCACTGTGCTTTGCGAAGTGTTTGTAAAGTAAGTTATAATTAGGCTATCTTGCAATCCCTAATAAGTAGCACAAGGACTTACAATGAAAGCCAATCTTGGGACATGATTGGTGACATTTCTAAGGTGATCAAAATGCCATTGCAAGGTATTTGCAAGAACGAATAGCAAATAAATGCCAGCCAAGCTCACTATAAATATCACACAAGAACCAAAATAGAAAAGACCTCCTGGTCTATTGGTTATATCATGCAGTTGTTGGCTTGTTCTGGTAAAGTTTATGGTTCAATTCCTGCTACTGACATTTTATTCTAGTCCCAGAAATTATGGAATCTGCCGCTTGGAAGATGACCCCAGTGGGGTGTTGTCCTCTGGGTATTATTTATTTCAGGGTGATTTTTTGGTAATCCATTCCAATACAGCCAAGAACATGTAATGACTACCATCTTTGGCTTCAATTGCAAGGGATTGCAAGGGATAGTAGGGATCTTAACCCTCTTTCAAGGACATTGTTTTCCATAACAATGCAGAGGGACCTATATCGGATAGCCTAATAAGTAGCGCAATCAACTGAATGCATTGTGATGTATTGCTTCCAATATAAGGGTCTTCTATTTGTTTGGTATAGTTACTTAGCCTGATGATAGTATGTCTTTTTTTGTGGTGTCATCGACATAGCACCCTAGGTTGCTAATGTTCTCAATATTGATAGCGATCCAAGTAATAAGTCCATTGATGCTATACCAAACATGGCCAGAACCTCGTCCTCCGAAGTTATTGTTGCGATCAATGCTCCTAACTAAGATTTCCTCCTCTTCAGCAGCTTTCTGCTCGCTGGTGAGGTATCCGGTCGTGACAACCTGTTTCAGCTGCCAGAGTGGATGCATCGGACACAGTCTGTAGGCCTTCGACACATTGGACTTGAAGACTACCAGGGTTTTTTGTGCATTGGCTGGGGATTCTTGGCGAAAATGCAGAATGGCCGCAAACAGAGTATGAAGGCTGTCGAGTCGCGAGCCTGCTATGTCAGAGTGATGAATCATGTGGTTGGGTGTGAAAGAACCTGCGGACATGTTGGAGACCATGCGAAAATCCTCTGAATGGGGTTTAGGAACAGCATGCATGGGTGTACTGTACATCCCTGGCA
Organism: Armillaria altimontana; assembly: GCA_022818075.1. NCBI lineage: Eukaryota > Fungi > Basidiomycota > Agaricomycetes > Agaricales > Physalacriaceae > Armillaria > Armillaria altimontana. The sequence goes on from JAIWYR010000013.1 coordinate 1,485,504, forward strand.
AAAGATCTGGTCCAAACGGCTGGGAGAAATGCTCAGCCATGACTTCCTCATCCCTGTATCTGATGATGAACTGCTGTTCCATCTCAGATCGGGGACTCATCCTCACATTGTCCCAAGTGATTGGGAACTCTTCATCGTGTTGGGTGTCAGCCCATGGCCAGAATCCTTCGCAGAGTGCAGTCATGACAGATTGAATGAACTCTGGATTGGGATGAGTCTCAAGATATTTCTCCAACACGTCAATTTTAATTGGAGTTGTGATTGCGAACAGCTGAGGATGATCTTCGATAGTGCGGATTGCCTCCTCGTTTGCGAACTCTTTGGCTGGAGGTCGTGGCACTGGCAGTTCGGTCTCTGTACACCTGGCAGCCTGACTCTGTCCTGTGTCTGAATCCGAAAAGACAAACCCGCGTTTGTAACAAGGTGCAAAACTCATCTCTCCTTCCTCCCAATCTCCCCCCTTCCCCTTCCTCTCAAACCTTCCCCTCCCTCCTAGTGCCTCAACCTTCTCAATTTCTGCCAGGGCAAGCGGAGACAAGGTGTCCTCCTTTGCAGCTGGAACAGACATGTCGATATCTGCACTTTCCGTCTGAAGATGGGCAAACCCCTGCATTCCAACATCTGCATGCATCTAGACTTCGGGCTCCACTGCTCTTCCTCTTGGACCTCTGCTCTCCCCGATGCTCTTCGAACTCTTGGTAGGCCATGCCAGCAGGGGAGATGTGCAATCGCTCAAGATCCCTGAACTTGTCAGTGTCTGAGGAGGATATTCCGGCACCTTCCAACTCGGTTTCGAATGGCTCGGTCAAGGACGAACACGTGGCAATGGAGGGGGATGGCAGTGGTCCTGAAGAGAGAGGACATGTATTGTTGATAGAGAGCGAGTTCCCGGAACCAATGCAGGAAAGCAAGGAGGATGGCTTGTGTGTATGTGTGCCATGCTGTGGTCCACTCATCCATGTTGCTAATGACTTTTTTGGGCTCGGAAGGGCTCGACATGCTTTCTGAGAGTTGGATAGAAATCCCTTCAGATATCTCATGAGTGTGGACTTCGTTGATGGAGGTAGAATGGTCTGCTGCGAAGACGGCATCAAGATTGATGGCCTTTCCTGCCAAAAGGGCAAGCCATTGTTCTTCAGGGAACTCTGGGCATTCGGGAGAGTTGGTGAGGCTTCGTCTCCCTGCTTTGAGGTCGATGGTGTAGTTCTCGACAAGCTTGAGGGTTCGCTGCAAATTGGGATGGAGGAGTGCCCTGCTAATCTCTCGAACAGGGTGCCATGGGAACAATGACTCGTTGATCCAAGGTCTCTTTGCTGGGCCTGGCCCATCATTGGCGTCATCTCCTTCGTCTGATTCATCTCCTCGCTCGGAGTCTCCATCTTCCCCACCCTCTCCATCATCCTCCTCTTCAATGAAATCAGCAGCACGAGGTCGTTCTGGTCTCCCTGTTTCCGCTTCATTCCTAACTCTTGCTTGGACTTGATTTTCTCCTTCCTGGTGGAGAATTCGTTGCTCATTCTCATGGCTGTCGAGCATCTTGACATAAATGTGAAGGGCATTGTTAAAGTCGTCATCATGCCCTGGTCTGGCATTGAAGAAGTCGGTGAGCACTCGGATGATTTGGGCAAGGACATCTGGTTTCGAAGGGTTAACGCTGGTGCGGTAATCCTCAACAATAGCATTGCACCGAATCATGACCTGGGCCTGGGGAGTGTCGGGAGGAGCTGGCGATCCCTCAGGTTCATGGAACTGTCTGGCATTACTGGCAGAGGCTGTTTGCTGAGTCGTGCTTCCAGAGACGGGTGCATTGTCAGAAGGTTGAGTGGAGGCATTAGAACCAGAGGACATAGTCGAGTTGCTTAGTTAAATGAGTCTCAAGAGACGATGAATAAACAGGTTTATTGATGTATGAATAAAGTCTGTGCTCTGTCGAGAGTCTGAGTAAGTTAACACGAAAAACTACATAAAAAGGGGAAAGTGCATACCTGGTGGTTCAGCGAGAGTGACAGGCGTTCATGCTGAGACCACCAGGTACATATAGTCCAAGTAGAAAGAAAGACATGGGGAGGAAAGCTAGATGCCTGTTGAGTCCTGTGAACTTTCAGATTGTGGCGTGAACTCACTGGTGAGATGGCCAAGACTCTCAGGGGGAGGCTGAGACTGCACATGCTGAATATGGAATACGCATGTTGGAGCAGCCGATGCTGCGAGGAAGTGTGAGAGAAAGTGAAGGACTCAGAATTAGGTAGCCCTTACCAATTAGACTTGTGTAAATAAATCCTTTAAACCCGATTTAAGTTTTACCTTAGAATTCAACAGCGACAAGCAACACTCCTTTTATGGCAATTCAAAAAAATAGTAGCCTACACCTTCGCTAACGCTTATTGATTTATCTCTCGACAGTGTATCTGTGTCGTTCCCTGTCAGATTGTAGCACAAAAGGTATCTTTCATTGATTTCTGTATTTATTGGTTTATTTTAGATACTCTTGGCTGATCTGGCAGCCCCAAGAGCCCTGAATCGCAGCCATAGTATCCCCCCACCTGTGCGTAAGCTCTCATATGGGGCAGCACTGCATACGACACCCACAAGACACTGCCCCAGCGAAGACCATTGACTAGGATGAAGCCGACACCCATTACTGCCTGCTATTGGCCCGAGAATCGGTATCATCTCCACCTTTCCCCCTACCCAGCATCACCCACATTGACATTGGGACCAATCGCCCTTACACGGTGATTTTGCACATGGAAACAACCACGGACAAAGTGGAGGATATGAAATCGGGTGCCATCTGCAAGCATGGTGCAGGAACAAGTGTTCAGCAACAGGGGCAACAACAAAGACCAACAGGGCGACAATGATGATGATGAGAGGACTGGAGATGGTCTGAGAACATTGGAGGGGTATGGAGGAAGGTAGGGCATTGGCGCAGTGGACATGCTGGGAGTGTAGAACAGTGCGAGCAGGAGGGTGGGAGTGAGATCAGACCCCCAACATCCAACAAAGCCAGCAATGACAGTGTCCCTCTGGGTGCTGATTCTACCCTTCAGTATGTGATGGACAATGCCAAGACAACAGCAACGCAAGCTCCAGCACCCCCGCTGCTGCAACCCATGCCTGACAGCAACATCAGTCCCTACTGCCACCCCAGGTTCGAAATACCCTCCATCTCCATGCATCCCCCATTTTCAGTATGGGATATCATGGTCGTTATGCCTGTTTTCTTCCCCGACGTCTTCATCACCAACAATTGACGACACCTGACTCCCATCCCCATGCCTGTACGACTACCATCGAACCCTCACCCCCGTTTTCAATACTGGGGAATCTGATGGTGGCTGCCGTTTCCCCTCGTGAGCTCCTTGTGATGTTCTATGGCACTCCTGATCCCTACCTCACCCCCTACCTCATCTCTAGTCTATGCCACAGCTGCAAATATAGGGCCTGTGCCATATACGACATAGGGTAGCATGGTGCTACCCACCGCATGCCAAGCCGATGTGCAGCTAATGATGCTCACTGATCTCGGCGACATCTCAGCCTCGATACCCAAATTTTCTGTTTTTCACAGTGTTGCGCAGCCCCTGTGTGCTGCATTTCAGGGACTATGGTAGAATACCTCCACCTGCAATCCTGCCTATTCTATTTGTTTCATATATTTATTTCAAGTATCACAATATTTTATACATGAACATCACTTAGAACACAAACTCGTCAACGAGCGGGAAAGGAAGTCTGAGATGTCGAGAGTCATCAGGGAACATGGGTCACATGGAAGTGAGGCGAATGTGGGATGCATAGCAAATGGTTCACCAGATAAGGGACAGTATCTGTCTTTTTTTTTTTTTTTTTTTTTTGGTGGCATGGGTTCCTCCGCAGAGGCTTGCAGACGTGGAGTCTGACATGGTCGTGCTCCAGTCTACACCATTAGTATGCAGGCTGTAAGTCTGCTTTGTCAAATATCTTCACCCTGGGGAAATGCGTTTCGCACAGAGTGTGGGACTCCGGACACTGTTCTAACTCTCTCTCTTGCGCCATCCCCTAAACTTACCTTCATGCTATGGTCCAATACCCACTAAAACCCCACTGACTCCAGACCAGTGTCTTGGGAGTCGTTCTTCATTCAGCAAGGTCCCTTTCCATGTCCTCTCAATGACTTGGGATCTAAGGGCTTGCTTCCTGAAGTTCTGCTTCATTTGCAGACAGTCCATCTCGAGACAGTCGTTTACTGTTCTTATCCATTTTTTCCGAATCTTTTCTGGATGTAGCGGCTCATTCTGCTTGTCAATAACTCATTCACATCTCAGACTCCATATTAACTGCACCAAATTTGCCATTATTATTCTGTAAAGCCATTCTTTGCCTGGCTCCTGTCTTCCTGATTCCATCTTGAAGGTTGGCATACCCAATGTCAGAATCAGTCCTAGTGTCGGGGCTCACCACTCTATGCCCTTCTTTGAGAGAATTGCCTCTGTGAGTTCCCATATTTGCTTTTGCCCCGGGCTCTGACACGACATCATTATGTGCTCCATTGATTCTATTTCGCCTGGGCAGTGTTTACACATTGCTCTTTCCTGCACTTCAGGAGTATAATTTGGGTGCAACCAGTTCGAGCCGACCATGTATGCATCATGGGTCATCATCTAGAGTGAGTACCTTGTTCTCCTTGGTATATCCTTGTGTTTCAACGATTTCCAGAACCTATTGTTTGTCGGTCGATCATCAAATGCTTCTTCGGCTGCCACCTTCGCAAACTCAAGGTTCACTTTCATACATCGCTGTGGTGAGCTTTTTCGCATTTTCCCAATCCGTATCGCCTTATATGCTAGTTTTTGGGTCATGTGTGAGAGGAGTGCACCTGTTATCCGGAGTTTTGGGTTTATTTTCGGGATAAAGTCTTCCTTGTTAGACTTCAGAGCCCCTTCACCTGCCAATCTGTCTGCTTTTTTGTTTGCCTGGTGGCCATTGTGTCCTTTAATCCAATGAAAGGTTGTTTCTGTCGCGCACTCCCTTAGTACTGCAACCATTGCCCTCATCAGATCACTATTTTTTACACCAATATATCCTTCGTCCTCCAGGTGGTTTTTGGCTGATGTGAGCACTTTTATCACATATTTTGAGTCCATTTCATCAAGGACATTATAGTTCTTTGGGGCTGTTTCTGCCAATTTTAGAGTTGCCATTAATTCCCCTACCTGATTGGTTTGCTGTAGATTTTCATTGACCCTCCTGGCTATATCTAGGTTGTTGAAGTTGGCAATTATGGCCCCTGCTCTGGCTGCAGCAAGCTTGCTTCCGTTTTTTATACATGAGCCGTCTGTTGCAGCTGTTAGGGTTTCAGGTGCCTGCTGATGATTTTTCTTGTCCAAGGTGTTATTGCACACTATCCCTTCCATGTATATGCGGAAGACATTTCCCAGTAGACCATTTGTGGTTATAGCTTTGTCGAAGGTATGAGTCTCCTCCTCTACACTCTGGATGGACTCCTCCTCCCAGTCTTCTGGCTGGAGGAAGTGTGGGTTGTACTTTGGGAATAGCATGTCCATGAGTTCTTTTGCCCGGTACATACATCTGTGTGGGGTAACACAACCCAGGTTTTCCCTAAAGGCTTGGCATACATGGCATCTGCAGTTATCATGCCAATCATGGGATGGTTCTTCTAGAAGTTCTGCCATATCTTGGGTGTCACCTACTGTTCTCACCCCATGGGTATCTTGCAGGCATTTGCTTGCCTTTGAGTGGTTAAGCCTTTTTATTCTCTTATCGGCACCGGTGTGTAGCCATATGGGCCATTGTCTCAGGATCTGTCTCAAGAAGGCAAGCCCCTCTGAATGAACCCCATATTCCACTGCTGTCTGCCATAGTCGGTGCAGGTGTTCGTTCAGGGATTTCTCTTTCGCTGTTCTAGCTGCTGTGTTGGGTTTCCAGGTCTGTAAGAATGGGTTCATTCTAATTTCTGGGTTTATCTGTTTATCCTTCACCAGAGTAGCCCTTGCATAGAGGGCATCTGCAAAGAGAGCCCACGTTGGTCTGTCTTCTGATAGATTTAGGTATGATTTTATTTCCATCACCGCTATCGCCTGGTTGCGAGCTTCAAGGTCAAGCACATTTTGTCCACCCTCCTCTACTGGGGCTAGGAGTGTGTCGAAATTCACTGGTGACTGTGACTTATCGCCCCACATGAATTTTTGGATCCTTTTTGTCAGTTGTTTTTCAACAAAGTTTGGCATTCCTTGCACTGCTGTTAGATACTGCGTCATTGCTCCAATGACCATTTGTACTATTAGATGTCAGCCCTGTATTGTAGGATTGCTTTTCTCCCATGTTTCTAGGGCGGAATTGATTTTCTCCAGGATTGTCGACCAGACATCGCAGTCATTAATTCCGTTTCCAAACCATCCTCCAAGGATTCTGATTGCTTCCTTCTCAGCGACCAGGTGGATATCACTTGGGATTGCCACCTGTCCTGGGCAGAGGGTCCTATCTTGGAGTAGGCGGTCATGATAATCCTTTGCTCTGACCGGGATAATCTGTGTCTTTGCTATGTTGAAGCAAGCTCGGCTGGCTATACACCATCATTGAAGTATGCTTTCCAGTGTCTCAAAATCATCATCCTCTGACAGAAAGGTTGTTGTGTCATCTGTGAAGAGCTTGGCTATTTCTCGGATGTGCCTGGTATTTTCAGGTTGGAAAGTCGTAGGGAATTGGCCAGCGGTTCTGTTGCGATATCGAAAAGCAGGCATAACATAGGGTCACCCTGTCTTACTCCTCATCATACTTTGAAGGCTGAGCTTAGGCATCCATTTATCATGACTTTTGTCTTGGCATGGGAATATAGACTCTTGACAGTGTTTATAAATCTGGGAGAAACTCCATAGGCTTCAAGCATCCTCCATAGGTAATCGTGTGCAATCTTATTGTAAGCTTTTTCTTGGTCAAGAGCAATAATCGCTCTGTTGACTTCAGTTGCCTCCGCACATGCAATTACTATTCAATTCATACCAGTCTTGTTTGGTCAACAATCTGCCATCCAGGAATAAATCCAGCCTGATCTTTATGTATTAATGCTGGAATGGCTTGTGCCATCTTGATTGCCATGGCCTTCATCATTATTTTGTAGTCGGTATTCAACAGCATGATGGGCCTGTAGTTGGCAATTTTCTCTCTCTCGTTCTTGTTATATATTGGGCACATCCACCCTTCAGCAAAGTTTGTCTTGCTGTCGACACCATATTTTTGGATGTCATTGAATGCCATTGTCAGTAACCCAATTATGTCGAAGGCCAGCTTATTTTCCTTCATGTCATCCTTAAACCAGACATTTATTATCTTATACATCTTATAGGGTGCCCCATTGATGCTGGATGCACAGGCATTAATGCCCTTCTATTTAATTAAAAGACTGCCATAGGAGTGCCATCGTAATGTAATATTCAGTACAACTGTAAGCAGGTGCTAATTAATAATTTGTACTGTAGTCCCTCCCACCTCTAGCATGGGATCCCACATGCTCTGGTGGTGGGGCACATTTGCACTCACTGTTTGGCATGCCACCCCTTTTCCTGCTGTTCTAATTTTATCTTGACTTCTTTTCGCTCCGATTTCTTATGTCTCTGGTGCTTCTTGGTTCCTCCACAGATTTTTTGTCCCTGAGGATATCTATTTTTATCTTGTCATGGTTGTCTATTGCTTGGGACCCATCAATTACATCTTCTGGTCTGGATATGTTTGCGATATGTTTTCTGTGGTATGTTTTCGATTTTTTTTGCCTCCAGCTTCCCCCTAATGATCACATATCTTGATCTATCCAATATGTCTGTCCTCTGTACTTTCTATCAGCTCCAGAATGATTTCAGCCGCTGTATTTGTCCAGAAAAAAAACAATGGTTGATTTTGTGTGCTATGGATGGGTCTGTTACACATAAATTTGAACATATACTCTCAAGTAAGTACTAAATCACAACAACTAATCAAATGAATCAATATTGCATTATTTTCAATGGATGCGTGAGCAACACATCTCTGGATGTACTCTTGATTGCTATCCGGAATATCGGACCAGATGCTGAACTTGACGACAAACCCTCTCGAAACATTGTTTCTGCCTATCAGTGTCTAGTAAGGAGTATGCAATTGCGATGTAGGACAAAGTTATGGATCCCAGCTGCAATGAAGTACTTCTTTGGAAAATACCATGCCTGGAATATGCAAAATGAATTTAAATCAGTTTAAAGTCATTAGACATGCAGTACTCAGAGCACTATACAGAGTTTACAACGATTGACCAGCAATTGTTGTCATCGAAGTAATAATGGTTTAACTTGATCAATTGTCAGGCACCTCATTATAATTTGTGCAGTAATAATATTTCATGCATATAGAGCACAAACTACAGCCAAAACATGGGTATTTGCGCTAATCTAAAATTAATATCATTACATGCAAGATAAGTTTGAAGCAATCGACCGACCGGTTCAATACACTGCCAACTGCTGATCGCAAATTGGGCGAATATGATTGTAAGATCAATATTAAGTAATCAGCTAACCATGTCACTAGGTAGCGCTACACCTTTTCTTCCTGGTTCTCTCTATCACTTAATGCCTCACTGATATCTTTCATGGAAAATACCTCATTGGATGGTGTTTAGCTCTTTGATGGACTAGGATGGCTTATAAGAGGTTATGGAGAATGTGTGCATGTTTCTCCCCCATTTTTTCATCACAATATGACCAGCATGCAGTACAGCAAACCTGTGCCACCTCTGACTCATCCTATCCCCCCTGTCTACCAAATCACCCCCCATTCTATGGATAAGGCATGTTTCATTCGTTTTCATTACTTATTTGTGTGTTTTAGGTCTTCCTTGATGTATTTGGCAGACCATAGTAAATCACTTCCATCCCTACCCATGCACAAGCACTCCAACGAGGCCACACATACCATAAGCAATGCACAGCCACCCCACAACTTACCCACAATGGGCTTCACTACTGCTGTCCACAAAGTACACATACTTATCCTGCCACACATCCTGTGTAACCACCTACTGGCTAATTGGCATTGATCACTGTGCATCACAAAGTTCTAAGAGCTGAACAACACTGAAGATGCAAGAAATTTGAAGATCAAATGCTATCTGGGTGCATGAAGCCATGAACAAGCCCAGCAGTTGCCCAGGAGTTTGGCAACAACGATGACAGCAGTAGCAGTGCACAAAGAGGACTGGGAGAGTTGTCTGGGAAGCGAGGGTGGGATTTTGCTGTGGGGGTCGAATAGAGGGCTGGTGGGGTGAGAAAAGGTGGGAGAATGGGAGAACAGGCATGGAATGACAGGGAGATGCCAATGGCCATAACAATAGAAGCTTTTCGAGCTGTCATCCACCCCTGCAAATGAACACAACAGAGGTGGCACTCCACCATGACGACAATGATATCGTTGTGAACAGCCATTCCGCTTTGCATCTTTCTGGCATACTGGCTGTTTGTGCATATAAAGTTTCTATTATTTTTATATAGTTGTTGTCGTGAATGAAAAAAAAATTGCCCTCCAGGCACAGCAAACTTTTCCAGATTTTTCTCCAAAAAAATAAATTCTAAAAACATATGAAGGGAACAACAAGCAATTTCTCCTGGCTGACATAGTACTGATGCAGAATGTTGATCAAAGAATGAGCATCCTTTCAAACCACAAGAAGTGAACATCAGATCACTTTGGGAGATTGGAAATCAGTCAATGACATCATCCTATCCTAGCTTGGCAATACGGCGCACCCTATTTTTAGGGTCTATCCTCACTGTCATCTTGCTCAACAAGGCCGATGCAAGCCATGGTTGTGCACAATGAGCACACCCCTTAGTCATCTGGATTGCACAGCTTAGCAGCTGAGCCTTCAAAATGTCACCGCCAAATCTCATTGTAGGTACAGGTATTTAATAAATTAGACCTGACTGTACTTACAAGGTTTTTATACATTACAATTGTACTGGCATCACAGTCACTAATAGATTAAGGTACAATTAATGGGTGGAATGCAGTTCCATCTTTTGATAATTTTAAGGCTATGTTTACTTTCTCCCTTGACAGAAGCTCTCCTAGGTTGTGTAGGTGTACTTCTCATTCTGTAGGATTAGTTTGAACTGCCCTGAGAATGTCATCCATGATGTTCTCTCAAATATCATTGTTTCTATCTAAATCTTCATCTTGTAAAGAGTTGTGATAGTCTCTGGCCATTTCAGCCATCTTTGGTGATGATTTTTTGTAGCTTTGCTCCTGCTTATCAGATGCTATGCTGGGCTTCTGAAGAGCATATATCATGTCACACAGCTTCTTGATCTTGTTTGATTGTGTCCATGTCTTCATCATGGTCTCTCCTTCCAGATGATTTTTTGCTGCCATGGTTTTATGGTTAAGTTTGTGTTTCCCTTCAAGCAGCATCCATTGCTGTTTCTTTATCATCACAGACTGTTCTCCCTTTTCCTTTAGTGGAAGTGTCTCATCCTGTAGGATCTTGTCCATTCTGCTCTTGAGGTCTTGCTCCTTCTCATTTTGTTTTGACTTTATTACAGCCTCTTGTTCTCTGGCAAAGGCTAAGATTGCTTTCATGAATTCATGTAGCGCTATCTGAGGGTTCTTTTCAGATGATCGCATAGACTCTCTCCAGTTTTCAGCATTTTTCTCCACTTCCCTTCCTTTTGTCATTATGAATTCCTTTAGTTTCTTATCTTTCAAGGTTTCTATATCGAGACTCCATCTTCCTTTCCCTTTCTCGGGAGCTTGTTTGCAGGTAATCTGTACCATGATCATGTCATGGTCTAGTCCAGGTAGGCCCACTGGCTTTATCTTCCAGCCTCATGCTGACTTCATGCTCTCTGTTCTGAGATATATTCTGTCCAGTCTCGACTGCTCATTTGTTGCAGATTGCAGGTACATGAATTTTCTGGTGGATGAAAAGATATTCCTCCATCCATCACCCAGCTGCAAGCACATTTTCAGATTGTCGAGGCTCTCTTGCTTCTATTGGATCATTCCTTGGTGGCATCCTATCTGTCACGTCTTCAACCATGTTGAAGTCACCCATCATTATGTCTAGTCTTGTTCCTGGATTGTTCTGTGTGTGCTGCCGGATCTTGTCCCAGAATTGTGCACTTTCAGTCTCCTGGTGCTTGGTTACATTTGGCGCATACACACAGAGTACTTTCAGTGAGGCCTCTTTGTACCATTGAATATGTATCATTATCGCCCTGCCTGGGACAATCTCAGTCTCTTTGACTGTCTGCCAGTTGGTCAGCCTTTTGTTTATGACTATAGCCACCCCAGCTTTTGTGGTTGGGTTCTCCAGGTCCTCTGATATGAGAACTTTTAACTTCGGGAATATTTTTTTGATTTTTAACCACCGATCTTCTGTGAAATATGTCTCTTGTACAGCAAGGATTCCTATTTTCTCCTCCTGCATGACCTGGTTGATGTGCATCCACCGGCTCTCCTTGTCTTCCAGATTTTGGGAGCCATAACCTCTTATGTTCAGTGAGGCAATATAGAGTCCAGCTTTCATAGTCTTCACAGATAGCCTATATTGGGTTCTATCTGTGAGGGGGCACTCTCGTCGCCACCTGAAATTGTCCCTCATGCCAATGTCATTCTGCACGGTGTTAATTGCAGCTGGTGCATACTGATGCACTTCATCCTGCTGGACATCCTCCCTTAATTGCTGGGATGGTGAAGTGTCTTGTTGGAGCCAGATGGACCTATCTGAATGCTCCATGACATCACCCTGATTCCTGTGCCTTCCTTGTTGGCTAATATCTACCCTGTTTTAGTCCTGGGGTGGCGATCCATTCACCATCTGTGTCTCAGAATAGAGAGTACCCTGTCCTGCTGCACTTCTATCAGTTTCTCCAGTAGGGTGTTCTTCTCCCTAGTTAGGTTGATGAAGAACGGTATCCAGTCCTCCATTAATGCTCATATGTCCTTGGTGCTCTGGGTTTCTTAAACCAGACTCCAGACCAACTGATACCTGTTCACTGAAACTGCTATTTGTACCTTGGCTTTCATCAAGGGGATGACCAGTGGAGGACACACTGCCCTCTCCAGCTAGGTCAATGCCATTTGCCAAAGAACTATCATGTTGTGGTGTGTGTCTGTGGGGGTGCGAGTTCATAGCAGGAGGGGGCTCACCTGACTTGACTATGCCATGCCGGTAGGTGTGAACTGTCCCCAGCCTCCCATAGACTCAGTGAGAAGGCTATGTTTGGCCAAGGTTCTTTGACCCAGCATTGGCTCTGTCCACAGCCATAGGTTTGCTTTCTATAGCCCCCTCCAGCTTGCGACAGTAATAGTCCTTGGGCCTTTGGGTGCTACGAGACACATTGTTCCTATGAATGACACACCGCCTTGGTTTCAGACAAGACTCACTTCTCATCCCCTCTGAACATCACTTTATGGTGCATACATAACCAAAGGGTGTGTTTGTATATTGTGCACGTTCAACAATAATACAACGCTGCTCCTACTATTCACTGAGCTGAGAGTACCATACTGCTACTTGCAACCTCTTCTGCGGACAACTTGGAAGCCTCCATGAGTCATGGGATTCCCCCTTCAACTGCCTCTTCCTGAACGTCAGTAGCCCTGCGGTGCACTATTAGGGTTGTCATCTCCCGGGGCTAGGGCTTCCTTAGCTGTTGTTGAGTTCATTTCGTCCCTAGTTGGACCCTGCCAGGTGAGAGCAATGTCAGGGAAGGGGCATGCATGGCTCTGGTGCATCTCACTCTTGCACCATACACATTTGAGCCTTGCCTTTCCATCTGCCTTGAGCTCATCAACACCGACCATGACTGTCAGCGATCTGATAGTGTTGACAAGGTTTCGATGTGAAATCTCCTCCCCAGTCATCAGTTTCCCAGTGAGTTGCCAGACGCCAACCTCGTTGTTGTTCTGGAGGGTTGGGATATACTCCAGCCACCATGAGTGTGTCATTTCTTTGCACGCAGTGATGGCATGTCCTCTGAATCCTTGGCCAGTTCTTATTGTGTTAACCATCCCTACAATCTTCTTGTTTTTGCAGGCCATCTTCTTGATTTGCCAGAGAACGTCAGCCATGACATCTTTATCGTCTTCAATGAAGTGGCAACGGTAGGTTGTGATCACCCAGCTTTGTCTATCTGGGTCCACAGGGAGGAAGTTCAAAACCAGTTTATCGTCAATAGGGAAGGTCTGCTGCCAGATGAGGTAGTTGTGAAGTGGCTGGGCCACGTTCTCTATGAAGAATGGCCATGGGGTCTGGTAGTCTCTGGTTTTCTTTGCGGTCCACTCTGTCTTTGGAATGGATATTTTGAAGTTTCCTTTCTTGATTTGGAGGTTGTTGAGGAAGGCCTTAACGTCCTGTTTTAGTGTCGTGTAGGATTGGTAGAACTTTAGGCCAGCGCCAAAGGGGATAACTGCAATGAGGCATTGTGTTCCCTCCTTAGCACTGTTTTCTGCCCTATGCTCAGATCCTCTATGAGTTTTCTGAAGGAGAGGTGGATCCTGGGGTAGGCAGCATCGGTGAATGGGAGTGTTCAGTTTGTTGGGGCAAGTGATGGAGTGCCAGACTTCGTTTTCTTGTTGTAGGGGTAGAGTTCACCCTCGGTTGGTGAGCTCATGAAGTGGAAGTTGTTGTCCCTTTTGGGCATCTTTCGGTGTGTGTCTTGGTGGGCCTCAGTGTCAGTAGCAGACTCAACATCCATGTTGGCTCCCTAGTGCTATGTTAGGTATGTTTCTTGGCAGGATGTAGTGTCTTACTGAGGTTCATGGCTCTGGTTTGTCAATCCTCTGACATTTTGGGAGAACTGTTTGGGAGGCAGTGGGTGAGTTATTGGATGACAGTTTGGAAGAGTTGTGGGTATGCACTGACTTCCTGTTCCTGCGATGTGCCATTTATACCTTGTGTTACATGCATGCCAGAAGCCTCCACTTCGCACCAACCTCACCAGCCAAATTCTTCGGAATCCTTCGGAGCTCTGCTTCTACAAATTCTTTGGACTCCTTCAGACTCCACAGACCTCTGTTTTATCTCTAGTTGCTTGATCATTACAAGTCTCTTCAATATCCAATTTCTTCGGATTCCATCAGAGCTCCGCTCCGCTGTTTTTGTACACTCCATTTGATATTTCATTTCCAATTTCATTCCCATATTTCACATACTAAATCTAGAACCCGAATTCAGTAGCGAACAGACCCTCCATCGGAGTCTGATAGACTCCGACTCGGAATACCTACTAGTATATAAACCATAGGATTACTTGTTGCTACTCAGTTCAAATATCAACTTGGTATAGCCAAAACTCTCTCTGACTCTAAGTCTAATCTATCGCTCTCAAAGTCCATGGCCTCCACTCTGTTGGACTATCTTATTCTCTATCCAAACCTTCGCTCTCCGCGGACTCTGCTCCACAATCCTAATCTTAGGGCTTCGGCCCAAGGGTGACATTGCTAATAGCTTCGCCAAAGCCCACACACTCCGTGGACCTCCACTCATGCGAGTTACCTTCATCTATTTGGCACATCCCTAACACCTTGGGGAGTTGCCTTGTCGAGCCTTATCTTTGTCCTGACTGTGGCATTGAAGAGACTCTGTGCACACAAGCTAGAAATGCAACAGTGTCAAAGACACTGATCACACCCACACCCAACACTACACACACAAACCCTCAAGTTCGTGGGGGATTCTGATGCGATAGAAGCAGATAGAAACAGGACAACCAAACTCTCAGAATATAGGATACACATGTATAGTAATAGTGCACATCAAGTATCTAGATTTCTCTAAGTCCAAAGACTTTTAATAACAAGAGGAGCAACAGTTGTTGCTGGGCCTCAAGGCAAGGTGTAGTACAATACACGCAATGTCAAGAGACATACACAAAACCCTCAATAAGTCTAGAGTGACACATGGAATGACCTCAAACGACTTGAAACACACTGCACACGACTCAAAGCTTCACACTCTAAGCAGAAACACTTCACAAAACCTTCCACTAAAGCCACAGGACTCAAACCTACGTGCTCAAGCTTCCCAACTGATCATAGATCCACAGGGTTCTAACCTATGTGATCCAGAGACACAAAGAACCTTATAAGACACTGTCCACAAGCCAAAGGGTTTGAACTTCTGCCACCTGTAGTGCCTCACGTCACAAGAAACCCTCAAAACACAAGAGCGCATCCACTATGACACTAAACTCTTCTTCTCAGGTTAGAGCTCAAGTCAACCAATCAATCAACAGTAGCACAAGTGCCGTGCTAGCTTTCTACACCTCGCGTGCAACTCAATTCACTCAAAATGCTATCAATCACAAGTACTGTACTATTTCAACCATAAGTTCACCTAACACCTAACAGCGGACTCTGAACTGAACTTATTTCATATGTCCTAACGCCTAACAGAGGGGTCTGAACTGACATCCGTACAAATCAAAATAGGGCAAAAATTTGCCTCTTAAATCTGATTTTTTCCACATAACTTTGGCATACCTACAATAGTGTGTGTAAAGCCGACTCCTTCTTAAGCAATCTTCCTGCTCCGAAAACTTAGCATCATGCCAGTATCCTCAAAACATTTAAATAGCTTCTTTTTCCTATGACCAAGGTAAAGGATCGAGAAATGCAGCTCGCTCAATGCTTGGGCTGTGCCAGCTGAACTGAACTGAACTGGTAAGTGCTAATGCCTAATGTCGGTGTCTGAACTGACAACCTAATGAACTACTGTCCTAACACCTAACAGTGGCTGAACTTACAGTTGAAATAGTACAGTATATTCTCTCGCTCGAAGTTACAAACTAATCCTGAAGCAAGGGCATCAAGCTGGAGGCTTGCACGTGACTACAAAGGGGGTCCAAAACTTGTACACTATGGTTACACTGCACTATTTATCTAGTTTACATTCTACAAATTAGTATCACCAAATATAGTATTATTTAGGTTGCCGAGCTCCCTCACCTGCGTCCCATGCATGTCGCCATTAGCACACCATTGCTTGGCGCTGACTCAGGAGTCTGGCTCGGGGCCAGATCCTGTCTCTGAGTGTTGCGACATCAGTTAACAGCACTATTACACGTGTACTGATGTCAGTTGCTATCTCCTTGGAGTTGCAGCCTAGCATGTGACTCTTATTTTGCTTCATAATATTCTCTTTGGGAATTCTGTCATAGTGAAGGCAACAAGCTCCTGGTCTAGGCCTCACGCGCTTCGGCCGAAGTCAGAAACTTCGGATTTACTCAAGTTCTGACATTACAAAGTCTAGAGCCCTAAGTTCCAGGTCTGCTGTGCCTTGTGCATCATAGATCAATGTTGCACAAAGTCTTAATTATCTCCCAAGTGTGTCCTGCTCTATTCTTAGTGCACGTATGCAATACCTTGTCAGAGCACTCAGTGTCAAGCACTGGGACTTTATACCTAGCCCAGCCTTTCTAGTACCATTCTTAGGTTAAGCCATGCGCTCCACCCAGCTTTACTCTGGTAATCTCATTACTGGCATTATAAACACTGTGCTCTGTTGTGCTTCTTATTGCCTTAGTATCTGGGCCCTGTAGCATAGATTCAATTGTAGAATTTGCTAAATTACACGTGTAAATGCTCATAGAGCATGTCAGTGTCATGCAGGCTCTTTGTTTTCTTGTGCCACTGCAGCTTTTATTCAGGTCCCTTCTCCACTCCATGCTCATCGGGCCAGTTCCTGGTGGGCTCGGATGGTGTTAGGCGTGAGAGGTTGGCTCCTTGCTGTGTCATGTTCGACCCTCTAGTGGGATTGAGAAGTGCTGGGACGTCGATGTTCCCAAGCAACCTACGTTTCCAGTCATGTTACTTATTAAGCAATTGCCATAGCTCTTTAGCTTTGGGTAGCATTTTTTGCAGATGTCGTCGAGGGTGTTCTGCTCGCTCTTTAGTTCTACTCACTACTGCCTACTGCCAGAAGCTACTAACATAGTGGACTGTTGTCCATAGGGGATATTTTGCCTCAGCTGCTTAATATTCAAGCGCAACCTTATAGAGCCTGATTATCTTGTAGCTTCCTCAATCTCCGTTCGCACTGCTGGCTTGCCTAATCTCATTGAGGTTGGTGACAGTGATGATGAGTCGGATACTGGATCAATCAAAGAGATCAGAATGGCTGAAGATGTCGACAAGAAGAAACTTCATAAGCAGATTTAGGATATATGGAGAGGTAATCACATACTCATAATGATCTAGAACAGGCACTGAAGACATGGAATGCCACCGTCTATGCATTCTACTCTCCTATTCCAAGCATCATCTACCGTGAGGGCCGCAAATGCTATGTGTAGACATGCCTGGCAAAGGGCTGTGGCCATGAGGTTGCTCAGTTCCTAGACACTGCAGATTCAGGCTTGATGAAGAATCTGCGAACCCACGTCAGGAAGTGCTGGGGCAAAGATGTTCTAAAGGCAGTGGACACTGTTAAGGATCTCAAGAATGCCAGAAACATCATCAAGGCTCACCAATCTTCTCCCAAAAACGGTTCTATTACTGCAGCATTTTCGCGAGCTCAAGGGAAGGGTACAGTTACATACTCCCATTGCCAACATACTAAACCTCAAGCATGGTGAGTTGATATAGCCTGTTGTAAATGAGTAGATGCTTACTAGAGACAGAGCTGAGTTCGTATGCTGGATCTCTGAAAGCTTACGGCCATTTTTGATTGCGAAGGATCATGGGTTTCGCTGCCTCATGAAGACTGGCTGGCCAGAATGCTATATCCCCCATCCAACTACAATCTCTCAAGATGTAAAGATGGTCTTTGCCAAATCGCATAATCACATTGTGAAGATGCTACAGGTGTGTGAATATTTGACCATGTTGATAGAGACTGACTTCTATGCACCATGGCAGGCCTACACCAGCTGTCTAAGATTCACAACTGATGCCTGGACTTCTCCAAACTATTGTCCATATGTTGCCTTCACTGTCTATTTCGAGCATGATGGCGAGCCTGTGAGCTTGTTATTAGACTTCGTAAAAGTTGCTAAGGTGTGTCATACCGCTGTATTCCGAGGAGATTGAGCTTGACATTCATGAAGTCCCATTCTGGCAAAAACCTGGCTGAAGCATTTGAAAAGGTTTTGAAGGATTTTGGCATCTGTGACAAGGTACATTCATAATCACTCACACATGAGATGTAGACCAAAGCTCACATGCTTCAAAGATCCTGAGTATTACCTGCGACAATGCATCAAACAACAACACAATGATTGATGATCTCGCTGATAGACTCCCTGAGTACCCTGGCAAGGAGCATCGCACTCGGTGCTTCGCACATGTGGTGAATCTTGTTGCAAAAAGTCTTCTTAACCAGTTCGAGCCCCCAAAAAAGAGTAAGGAGGATGCCGTCAACGCTATTGAGCGAGATCTTCTGATCTTGGCAGAGGGTTTGGAGTGCGAGGATATTGACACCAGGCTTGTAGAGGCAGAAGAGGGAGGGAGTATCCAGAGAGATGACATTGAGGGCCTTGTTGATGAGGTCAGCTTGCTTAATGTAGCAGACCGGGCACAGTGGGAGACTGAGACCCAGCCTGTGAAAATGGCTTTGGTTAAGGTAAATAAAAATGTATAAGGACAATAGATGCACCTTTTCTCATGATAGCCATCCCAGATCCACAAAATTGCCTTCAAAATCATTCACTCAAGCACCATCCTTCTTTCCAAGTGGAAAAAAATCATTGCCAAGCTGAAACTTGCTGAGAAAATCTTGCCTTGAGACATTTCAACATGCTGGAATTCAACCTTCAATATGCTGAATGCAGCACTGGCATACAAGGCTGCCATAAAAGAGATAACAGGCAATGAGAATAACGGAATCAGCGAGTACTTACTGACTCGGTCAGAATGGCAGATATTGAAGAAGCTCCCTGATGTGTTAAAGGCATGGTGGTCTGTCACAGTAACTCATGTGACACTGACTCATCTTTCTTCGCTTCTCTCAGGTCCTTAAGGATGCAACCCTTTACTTCTCTCGCTCTACCCCGAATCTGGCAACAGTAATTCCTGCGATGGACCACATTGACAAGATTTTTGCTATATCCTTGCTTGCTGAGGAGTCTTTTACTCCTGCGATTCGTGCCAGTCTACTTGTTGCAAAACGGACTCTCAACAGATACTACAGCAAGATGGATGCTTCAGAGCTGTATCAGATTGCCATGAGTAAGTCTCTATCTTGATGTATTAAATGTGTCTTTCATTCTTACACTGCACACAGTTCTTCATCCTCGGTACAAACTGGATTACTTTGCTGAGGTTCAATGGCAACCCTCATGGATTGACGACACTCGGAAATTGGTATGGGACACTTATGACACACAGTACAAGCACCTATCTGAGAGGGTGAACCCTGAGGCAGAAGACGAAGATGATATGGACAAGGTGTGTTGACAACTGCAACACTTACCCCATTTTTAATGGCTATACCTTGTAGGACTCCCATACTGGCAACATCTTTGACAGTATCTCAACGCTTAGATGCCCCAAACGGCAGGAGACTCATGACAAGCTGGAACGCTACCTCTCAACAGACCCAGAAATGGTTGATGACCCTTTGAAGTGGTGGTACAAGAAGGAGAAGATGTATCCAGGGCTGTCGAGAATGGCTCACAACTATCTCTCTATTCCAGGTGCGAATGTTTGATTGTTATTGATCCAACAAGATACTAATGTTACAACTTGCTCAATAGCTACATCAGTTGACATTGAACGAGCATTTAGTCATGGCCATCTCCTAATCACTCACATCTGAAATTGTCTCAGTGCACAAACCTCACGAGCTCTGATGTGCCTTGGTCAATGGAGTCTGCTTGGCTATGTCCATGATAGCAATGTCCAGGAGGTTGTACTTCTTCCAGAGGTTCTGGAGGAGGAAGGCAATGAATATGGTGATGTTATGATGCCAGAAGATTTTGATAAAATTGTATAGCTGTTTGCGATGTAGTATATATTGGCAATGCATACCATTCCAGCCTGTATACCCACTAACCCGTGACCCACAGGTCAACCCACTAGAACCTGGTCTGAACCTGGACCCGTTTCAAGGGTATGGGTACTGGCGGGTAAGGGTACAGGTCAGGTACTGTGCACCCATAGGACACCTGTGCTGTTCACTAGGCCAGACTACAGTGATTTGGTGTTTGTAGCACAGTTGAGCACAGGGCCCAATAACCTGTGAGATTATTGGAATGGTAGAGTATTAAAGAGTAGAGTGAATTAGCTATGCTACTACAGTACATCTTGTATTTATATTCAAAAGTAAGGAACATTTGAGTATGAATTGCAGGTGTAGGATACACTGGCTGAGTAAGAAAGAAGGTGCTCGAAGTGTCGGGCACTTGCTAGTTAATTAAAGCCAAGTCCGGATCTTGCGTTGGGATGAACTAATTATCCAACAAGATTTTTGTGTGTGCTGCTCAATTAGGCATGCCATGCAAGTGTATTGTATTCACGTGATATATTTCCAATTCAGTATTACTGTACAATTATGTTCAGTGCGAATGTCACATGTCCAGAGACCCCATTCGTATTTGTAAAAGAACCACCTGTCACACATCTGAAGGCCTCATTCGGATAGGTTTGGAGGTCACAAGTCCCAAAAAGTACCTTATTTATGCGAAATGTGTCAAATCTCTGTATTTTTGCCCTATTTTACTCTTTTTGTGTTACTATATCCTTAATGTATGCCAATTTTTAGTTCCATATTGGGTGAATATTCTATTCAGAAAAGAAAATCATTCGGACTTTTCACAAATGTCACAGTCCCAACACCCGCATTTGTTCATTCGATAAGGTCCAAGGGTGTCACAGGTCACAGGTCATTCGCTGTGATCATAATTCCTGCTACTTTAGTAGGAGGTTTTATGGTGTGACCTTTGATTTTTGATTTTTGGCAGCCTGATGTCGATCTGCACGAAACAACGGTACACCTTCCTAATAGTGTAAAGGGTCCTTCTTTATAAGGCAAAGAGCGCTCCTTATATAGTCTAGCGCCAAAAGTCGTTTCGATCATTTCTGAATTTGGTCATTATGAAACTCGGAATTGCGGCATTGATGCATGCCGCTCTCGGTAACTCGGGCCTTCCGGGTCTCGGTCCGAATGTTGACCCCATGTTTTGGAACCGGTCAGTCATCATCTTGACTCCTACCAACGCGTTCCAGTGTACAAGCAAGCATGCCAATCCTTGCACTCAGTCAGCGTTGAACGTTATACCCGTGTCTTCCTTTTCCTATAATCTCAAACCTCGCTCTCTGTTGTCCTCATCGTCCTTGTTCGCTGCAGGTCATTCTCCTAGGCACAAAACCATCCATTTAGTGTCTGTTTACGATGCAGACATCAATTATGGATCTTCCATGGTTGAGTTCGAGGTCGTCGACCCAATGTCCTGCGAATTCGCCCTCGGGTTTAACTGGCTGGCCTTTTTTTATGTCCTGAATCCGGATGGAGCGTCTACGCCGGGTAGGAGAGGATCATTGTGAACTCTGCAAGCGAGGCTAATGAACTTTCAGAATTAAGCCATTTTCTGCGACTTTTCCAGTCGGGCTCGGCGTTGCAAGGTATCTCATCGTCAAGCAAACTGACCTGTATTGACGAATATGTTTTAGGCTCTGTCTCCTCTCCTGTGGGCTCACCTCATGTGACACCCTCCAAGTAACAGTCTAGTGCCTCTCATAGCAACGTGGAATCAGCAGGGATGTATACTCCAGGAAATGTTTACCATCCCTCGGGGACCAACGCCTCCGGGCACGTTTATCATCCCTCGGGTCTAACGCCTCCCGGCACGTTTACCGTCCTTTGAGTACGAACACCTCCGGGTACGAATACAGACTATCTGGCATCAACATCTCCGGACATGTGTACGGAATGGACAACTACCCAACGGAAAAGAAGTATTTCCTTGAGGATCACCCAGATTTACCGACGGATCTGACAACATGTTACGCCTATGAGTTTGCCCTAAAGTTAAGTTCATGTCGACCATTCACTCACGCTTTAAGTGTGGCGAAAGATGTTTTATTTACATAATCACACGAAGGTATCAGATCGAGTCTGTTCATGTCTTCGTGTCGGAAACTGCAGGAAGTATTGGGTTTACATGGTATTATTTTCGGGCGCGTCGCAACAGTCAAGGAGTGTCGCCTCCACACCTGACGCTAACCACAGGAAGTCGTCGGGAATACGCCAAATCCGTCATCGAGGACCCAACGCGTCTTGGCTTGAATTTCAGTACACGCATCGTCCTACGCACAAATGTAGAGATCAGATCTTCAGAGGGTACCATAAGCATGTCCTGCATCTTGGGATCAGGTGCTCGAACGGAAGTCGAACCGAATCAATGCCGGACGGAGACGACAAGCCATTGATGCCTAGACGATAGCATAAATGTTACAGTACACAGATTTTC
Organism: Armillaria altimontana; assembly: GCA_022818075.1. Taxonomy (NCBI): domain Eukaryota; kingdom Fungi; phylum Basidiomycota; class Agaricomycetes; order Agaricales; family Physalacriaceae; genus Armillaria; species Armillaria altimontana. Next base: position 1,507,946 of record JAIWYR010000013.1, read on the forward strand.
TACATTCAGACGGGTTCCACATCTCCTCGTTCTACAAGATGTTCTACGACGTAGAATGGGATGAGCGTGAGCTGATCTTTCTCCAAGGTGAGGGTCGTCCCGCTGCAAAATGATTAGACAGAATAGGCAAGAGATCAACAGGACGTACTCTGGTGAGCGGACAGGCGGACATTCTTTGAGTGCATAGGCGAACACGGCACGAGATTTGTTGGGCTGTGTTACTGCAGAGAGAGCTTGAGGGGTGGGACAAAAATTGGCTGGCCGTCGAGGTGAGCCTGAGCCCGAAACGGAGACTACGTTAAGGCGAACACCGTCTCAGCAATGGAACAAAGGCTATTCCAGGATGAAACTCTGCCATATCTCGTGCTTCTCATCATTGTGGTCATGATAGATAAACAATCCAGATTATGAATTCAGTCATCGTTCCAGACATACAAAATCCATAGTAGTGTCTTGTATACACATCAGTGCCGTTCATTTACGAAACGAGACGTTTGCCCACCTACAAAACCCGCACTATTACCAGCCACCGCCAGGAGGACTACTTGGTACGGGACTAGGTATGGGCTGGGGCAAAGTCTTGGGCCCAGGTGATAAATCGCACATATTTCTTGATCTGCCTCGCGTTCAGTCTTGGCCAGTTGCCCTCGAAAGTGGCAGCACCTTGTAGAGCCGTGTCCGGATGTACGAGCGCACGATAAACTTGACGCGTTCCACCTCTGTCTGGACGAGCATAATCCGAATATGCTCTTCTTCCGAGGTAGAGGGGTCGCCACGAAGGGCTTGCACCGTGTATGTCTGCATGCAAGTCAGATAAATAGACCATTGAAAACGAGTGAGCGTACCTGTCGCCGTATGTGGTCGAGCAACAAGCCAAGGAGCTGTTCCTGTGCTGCAAGATTCGTCGGCGCGTGTCGCTCGTTCATCCAGTGCCGGATGAGCTCGGAGAGTGGCGTCTCAGCTTCTGTCGGGGCTGGCGCACCGAGATTGAGAAAGTCGAGAGCGTCACCTTTCGATGAGGTGGCTAGCAGAGTGTACTCGTCATCCCAGTCCATCAAGGGAGGCAGCTACGTTCCGGGATAATATTTGACTGGGGGAGAGAATTAACAAGGGGGTGCCCTGATTGGCATGGAATACATATGGACAATTCGACTGCTGTTTGCTTCGTAAGCCTAAAGTAGCAGGCGTTGCCCCGGAGCGGGCCCTACTGGGATTATTATACAGTAGTATCAGCCCCATCAGTATCGAGCCGGAGTTGCCGGTGCCCCATAACGAAAATGGATAATGTATCATTCGCTGACTAAGTACTCCCATAATACTCTGCAAGTGCTCCTCTTAGGCTGCAATGTCGTCAAAGCACACTCTTGCGGTGAAAGCGGCCATCCTCGATAGCAATATTTTGCAATATGGAGAGGACATTGACTGGCTGGCTTCAATCATGCGGCCCAGCCTTGCCTACAAATTCATTTACCGAGAAGTTTGGGGCAGCGATAAAGCCCCGTTCGTCCAGGAAGAGGTTCCGCGTGACGACAAGGACGTTCGTATTAACGTGAAGGTTCCCGAAAAGACGTGGGCTTTCCGTCCAGATCCAGCCATCAGCGATTTTATTTTTGAACGGTTGCGCACTCGCGCCTTTGTCCGCAAGGAGTACGAACAGGCGCTATTCGATATCCTCGAGGTCTTAAGGACGGGTAACAAGAATATAACCGTAGGCGATGAGGATGAGCCGGAGTCGGAGCCGAAAGAACAAGATATTGTCGAGGAAGAGCACACCGACCAGGTGTCGTTAGACCCAGCCGTCACTGGCACGAAGCGCCTTCGCGAGGAAGAGTCAAAATCCGCGGACATCAGAGAACAGAAGAAGCGGTACCTGCTGCTGTCTGGCACAACCTTCGACGTCGGCAATCAAGTCGGGACTATCGACGAAGGCCCAGCGGGGTATCCGAACCCGTTTCAGGAGGTCAACTCGAAATCAGCACTGAAAGCCAAAGGCTTTATTATTATGGGACATCCTGGTATCGGTAAAGTACTATTACCCACTTGTTGAATTTGACTGACTTCCGAATATAGGAAAGACCATATTCCTTTACTACGTCCTTCTTCTACGGCTGCAGGCGTCTCAGCCGACAATCCTTGTCACACATCCCGACAAGGCTACAGTATTCCTTCGACGCGGCGTCTTTTCTGTATCAATGACAGATTTTGAGGACGTGATGCACGTCATTCCTACCGATGCTTGGTGTCTCGTGGACACCAACGAGGGTTTGGAACCCGTTCCGGCCCCAATCTCCGAAACGCCATTTTTTATCTTACAAGCAGCATTACCGAAAAGAAAACACCTTCAATGGGCCAGCAAGACTTCAGGCATCCTCCAGTATGTCATGAAACCGTTCTCTTTATCGGAGCTCATAATCGGGTATGAGAATTCTGTTCCCTCTTTTACATCTCTTAGTTATTTCGATCTTATTAGGAGAAATCGAAGTCTCGATGTCAACAACACGCCCTCAGAAAAGTCATTACAAGAATACTATCGACAGTATACGCCCTCTGCTCGCTTTGCCTATCAGCATGCGGGAAATCTCGACAAATACACGAAATTCGTGCAAGGTCTCCTCTGTCAATTGACGGTCGATCGTCTGAAAAAACTGATTGGGGCTTTCCCTCTCAACGTCGACTCTGTCGGTGAACAAATCTTTTACCATATTCTTACCGTCACAGCCAAAGCTGGAGGCCAACGAGGCATCCCTGAAATTGATATTTCTAGTCATCATTTTAGTCAACTCACACAGCTGCAGTCTCCGTCTGCAACTGTCGGAGCTACAGCCCCGGGATGCTACGTACTCGGCTTTAATTTGCAAGCTGCTGGCTATGGCTGGTGAGTGGAAGACCTTGACGTGGACTGGAGTTCAGGGCTTTGAGTTCCAGACTGCGGAGGCAGCGGGGCACTTCTTTTACAATTCATATGCAAGTAACGTACCGTCACTGGAAAAACACACTATTTAATTGGTGAATGATATGTAATACGACAAGAAATGTAGCAGGACGCTATCAAGATGCTCGCATACTACAGCAGCGGCTGTGTTATCAGGAGCTCACAGAGGTCTCTACTGGCGATCTCCATGTTAGCGAAACTCCGGTCGCCTCCAGCTTCGGCTGTGACGAAAAAGAAATGGTGCATGAGTTGTTCGTCCATAGCCTCCAAGTTGGGAAAAATCGTAGTAAGCCTTTTCACATAAGTGATAGTCATTTGACGGAGGAGCTGGCGGATCTCTGCCGCATACTGGTCGAAATTGTTCGCATTCTGATACGCAGTACGCGCAGACGGGGTGTACCATTTGCGATATTTCTCCAGCGAAATTTCGGAAATGTTTTCGGCGACGTTTAGGGTTCGATTTCGTCTAACATAGCGTCAGTAGCGGGCAGAGAAAGAGAACGAAATGCTCATACCCAACTATGAGTTCTGACAGTGTGAACGGCTTCATGACATATCGGTGGATGCCAACGACCTGGTTTTGCCAGTCAAGGTGATCTCTCCTTGCGCGCGCTGCCTGTACGATGAAGAATGGTGCCTCAGTGATAGAAAGCGGAACACCCTGTAACGTCTGGTTTGAGTCTACGAGACACCAGGCGTTGTCAGGAATGAGCTTCGCTACGCTAGCAAAACCGGCCATAGACACAGAGAAGACGCCCTGTTGAAGGAACACGGTGACCTTTTCGGGATGCCTGACTAGGATAGTAGGTTGCTTCGCTTGTAGGCGTAAAAGAAGGATATAATAGAGGAAGATAGATTTTCCTGGAATCGTAAGGGTCACTGGTCGAATGCAAAAGCTGCATTTAGATGATTCACCTATACCACGGTGGCCAAGGACAATATAGCCCTTTAGTTTGGTGTCGATTTCCTGCCCTTGGAACGGATTGGCATACGATTCATCATGCTCGCCGTCGTCCAGTCGCTGCTTTTTCTTCTCTCTATCATCAGTAGAGTCCTCTTCATGAGAGCGCGTGTAAGATCGAGATTGAACAATCGACTCAACACTGGAGAAGAAGATTGTGGCTGGACAATAACAAACGCATCCGCCCAACTCAATGCGGTGGACTATCCAGTGTGAGGGACAGAGTAGGCCCGGGGTTCCCACACCACAGACGCGTTACCGGCACATAAGTAAGAAAGGTTTCGTCTCAAGGTTGAATTCAACGCGCGACGTGCCTTGGAAAATCGATTACGGTACATCCTGGGTGGCGATGAGGGAAGAAGATTGGCCAGAGAAGAGAGCGCGACGGCAAAGAGGGAGGCAGTGGAAGGGGACTCGGAGACGGCGTTATGGACGAGATCATACGCGTCAAACAGAGAAGCGCCGTTGGTAGCGGAAGGGAGGGTGGTGCCTGCTAGGATGAGGATAAGGGAATTGATGACGACCGCGAAGCAAACGAGGGAGATGACAACGTCCGCCATCCCATGGTACAGATGTGTCTTGACGAAGGAAAGCGAGCCGTTGGTTGGTACTTGTGTTGGGCCCATGGGCGGGATGCGGAAGACGAACCGAATTCGTTGTTTGAACGTCTGAAACTTCGGTTTTTCTGCGTCGAGATCGTCCGACGACCGTTCCTGTGTGGCATGACCGTTGCTCCTATTATGCCCGCCGACGTATACATTACCTCATCCTTCGCTGGGCCAGTGAAGGTTCACGCGGATGATGATGACGACATGCAATCACCGGTATGGCTATGATCACCTCAAATATGCGTACAGGCCACCTGTGGAGTGGATCACCCAATACAAGGATGAGGAGAACGTCGAATGTGGTGATGAGCACACCATGTCAAATCTCGAGGGCAGGGAAGAGCAGGCATAACGCAATGGCTGACCGAGCAGATGGTAATGATGATGCAACAGAGCCAGAAATATCGTCACTAGCAGCAGCCCGTCATGCTTGATCATTCAACGTGACAACCTTGTCAAACCGAGGCATCAATAGGTCTCCCAAGACTATTTCGAAGGGATAAGTAATTATAAGACGTACCGATACTTGAAATGCTTCTAAAAAGATTCACGCATGCGACATGCCAGACAGTTGTGCACCTTCCGAATGGACAATGCGGGTGAGCAATCCCCTCCAAGGCCCAGACGAATGCAATTCCTTCGCACTTCAAGTGCCAAATGCGAGTAGTTGACTGAGCAAAAAAAAAAGGACATCAGGACCCCAACAACACGGAGGAACAACTCGGAGTCCATACCGACAGATTTCACGAACCCTATGCTGTACGTAGGTAAGATACTCTGACTGACATTCTTGAGCGTACGGTCAGAATAGGAGAAGTAAACTCACTGCCTAAGAAGAGCATTCTTATAAGACGACTACCTGAAGACTTTCAGGAACTCAGATAAAATGATTCGAAAGTAAAAGTTCGCGTAGGCGGCGTATGAGACTTGTGTAATGTTGAGTATAAGAAAGCCTGAAGAAAACAGAGCCAGCAACACCTAGAAAAAGAGACGGTTTGAAAGATACAAATATTAGTTTCCGTACAGAGACCGAGAGGAGAACCGGTAACGTCTCAAATGACGGTAGAGATGCCCATGAATCTTTAAAAGAAGCGAATAAGCGAATAAGAATAGAGCATCGCAGCAGTCCTAATCGCTCACAGGTGCGTATTCCTTGTGATGATAAACCAAGGCAAGAGCAGTCCTTCGACCTTGGTCCTGGCTGATGCGGTGCGGTCTGGGGGTTCTGGAGGAAGAGGATAGTGACCACGCGTCGAACTTCTTTCGTCGGCAGCTGGTGGATTCTCGTACGGATTCGCTTACCGAGGAGATATGTAACACCGTACAGTTCCTAGTCCGAGCACACGCCTCGGCACTCGGCAGACACATTCGAACTCCGACTTCCGAATTCGATTTGGTCAATCGGCGAGGACATTTGGATTCTGAAAAAAAGGCGCAGGCGAGCAGGTGCGCAAGGAGCCGATCTCATCCAGTGACATGTGATAAACACGGTTGATCGCGGTGCCTCTTCAGATCTTTCAGACCTCGTCTTGTCTTCTTCAGCTTGTTTTTGCTGCCATTTTTTCCATCTCTCGTGGTCGCAGGAGTCAAGCACAAATTATAATGAATACACCTATATTTGCCCGTTTCTCCTGTCCGTTTGAGGCGGACCTCAAGGTCTCAGATTCGCGACAGGTGTGGGCCGTGATTTTATTGCCAGTGTCTTCGTGCAGCAATTCATGTCAGAACGGTTACTTTTGCCGAAAGTATAAAACTGGACAAATAACAGGCTCATATTTCCTGCTGCAATAGGTAGCAAGATCTATTTTTCGATTGCCTTTACTCAGTTTCGTTTGCTGGTGACCTCATGATTTGGCGGGGTTGAACTGCTTCAAAATTGACACAAATCATTCAAGGTCTTCCTTTATGCTGTGGCACGAGAATGGGACAGGAGAACCGCAGCGTCTATGTGGCGGCACAAGCAGAGCCACACGATCCAGTTCTGCCGATCCGATCCGGGCTCAGGCGAGATGCTCGCCCACTCGCCTTGCGCGCTTATCTCAATATCCAAATATTCTGGAATCGGCTCTTACTCAGTGTCCGCGACCCACCTTAATGTCATGTCCCTTCCCGAGCTAGAGCAAACTGTTTTGTCGGAAATGAAGAACCCAACGTATGCCTTTCTTCGTATTCCAATGCCCTCCGGAATGGCCGTCGATAAACCGCCCAAAATGCGTTTTCTACAGCTCAAAATCCCGGTCCCTATAATCAACGCTTGCGCCCGCAGAGGGCGCAAGTGGTTGTTATACGTAGCCACTGCCATTGCGGGTACCCATGGGCACTTGCGTCAAGACGAGCAAGATCTCCAGTCGGAAGACATGCAAGGGCCAGTCGTTGATAACGATATCTATGAATTTGTGACGGAGGGTAAGCACGACTGATTTTCTGCCATGGTTCTATGCTGATGTGATCCGCAGTTGCGATCTGTATCGCTGATGCTCAGTGCGGGGATACAAGAACCTCAGCTAATGCTGGAGAGAGCCGGCTGCACAACAGGGAAACGATTCGTACCCGAGATGGCGGGAGATGTGTCGTCCTAGGGCCTACGCTAATGGAGAATGAGTATGGTCACCGCATCGATTGGCGTGTAGGTGCTGGCAAACACTGCCAAGCGGCTCATATCCTTCCGCATGCGAAAGGGAATGCAGTATGTGCGCTTATTTTTTCGGTGGACGGCGGCATTATACTTTTTTAGTACCTCGATGGGGTAGTTCAGGCCCGAGGACTCAGTGAGAACGTCCGGTTTGATGGTGGTATAGACGATGAAAAAAACGCCTTGTACATGGATGGCAAAATTCATGCAGCTGGGCTGACGGATCAAACCTGTGCCTTTCTTTATGTGAGCTGCCCTACTTCAACCTGATGCCACCCTTCTTTTGCTCATTCTCAATATTCGAGGTTCCAAATTCGTACATGACAATGGAGGATGTCTTGTATCCAGAGGAGCACCCGCCACCACCTCTTCCTGAGTCTTTGCAGCATGCAACGGAGCATACCTATCTTCAGTTTCAGATGCTAGAGACATCTACTTACTTTGAATTGCTAGATTACATGTCGACAGGGCGACTGTGGAACAACAAATTCATTCGAATGCCCGATGACCGGTCCAACTTCCCCCCTTTCTTCATCTGTCACTTTTATTACGGCTGCACCGCCCTTCACCTATGGCTGGACAAAGACAGTCTGTCCACTCTCAACCGTTATAATCTTCAGCATTACTATTCTCCGCACATTGAGGTTCAACAAGATGAATCCTCTGATGATGATGAACCCCTTGATGATGACAATGAAGACGATGACTATACTCGACCAAAACATACTCAGAAACACCGGGGAGCTGAGCTGATAGCGCCATCTCCTGTTCAAGAGTCAAGTGATGCCTCAGCGTTTCTCGTGAGCTGGCTGTGGAGAGCCAATGGTGTGACTATGGAAGAGGATAGAGTGGATGATCCTCAGACAATCATTCGCGAGGAATTCACATCAGATAAACGTGAGCTTGTGGAGAAGTGGTGCCAGGGGACTGTTCTTGAACGAGAGTGAGAAGAAGGACGTTATATGGATGTGAGTCGAATTCGCTCTGGTGTCTTTGTTGTGTTCTCAGGCACCTTGGAGGCCCGTTTTGATGGTCAGGATAGCAGATACCATTGTATTTTTATGAACAAGCGGGTTATGTCATGGGTCATTCGTTTGTTCTATATGAACTCATCATTACATGATGCTCTCCTGCCAACCACCTGTCCCGAGTGATCAACGTCTCGGGATGATAATTGACTACAAAATGGCCTCTGAAATCCTCCCAGAAGAGTAACTCTCTGACCGAGCTTCGACGTTGTCAATTTTTGTCGCACAACAGTCGAGATTTACAGGTGCCGAGCATTAGTCAGTGTAGACAGAGATTGGTGATCCTCGCAAGTTGGCGAGATACACATCTGCATCTTATGTAACAAGAACCCCTTGTAGTCAACTCGTCGGTGAGTAAACGGACAACATAGACAAGAGTTAAGACGCAGCGGCCAAAGTAAATAGTACATGCTTTATTAACTAGCATCTCGAGAAGAATCACTAGTTGCGACTAGGATGGCCAGATGGATCGACACCAGTCTTGTTACACGGTACAATTCAATAACATTTCAAGTTGGGCCATACAAATCAGTATGCCCAAGGATAATGAAACCTGCTAGCTGTGACTCTGCCTCCTCCTCTCGGAACGGGTTAGCATATTGCTCCAGTGAGGGTTCAATATTGGTATGGTAACGGGGGTCAGCAACGTGTTCACCAGAGACTTTACCAGTATGCTGCCTTTTCTGTGCTCTGTCGTCGACGAGATCCTCCAAAGGAGCGCGCTTTGCACCAATAGTCGGTTCCGCCTGGGTCAAATCGGCATGGATTTCTTCACCATCGTCCCGAACAATTATGATAGGGTTACCGGTCTTCTTGGCCTCCATTATATTGTACAGAGCAACCTCATACTCTCTGCGGATGAAAGGTCGGACACCCAGACGCCCTAGGATCTCCTCCAAAACGGCAGGCGAGTCACCAAAAGCCCATGTCGTTTCTGGGATTGCTACCTCGATACGGTCCTGTGGGCCATCCCGAAGAACAGGTTCCTTCATGAACGGGGATTGCTGGTTGCACCAGATGTCTCTGTATATGTCGGCATACTCGAGGCTAAATGCCATCGTTTCAGCCAAAGACTCGATGATGTAGCTTTGAAAGATTTTTCCATTTCGAGGGCCATTGATTTCACGATTTCCACTGAGATGTGCAAAGAAGACATTTTTTTAAACAGATCTAGATGGTCGGTGTTGGCGTTGGTGAGAGGTGAAAGAATACCCGGCCCGAGCTCCCGGAGCTTTATACCATGCTTGATGCAGCGCGTTGTCTTATTCGTGGATCTATCAGTAAGTTTCCAATTGTGCTGGACTTTACCAGCTATATCGACCTCTATTATCACAGACATCGACGAATTTTTCCATGGTGTGGTTTAGTACTCGTCAACAATTCAGAGTCGGTAGTGATCTCTCGCGGCAGTGAAGGATATTGTACGGCCAGGCGAAACTATATCATCCGACAATCTGGAAAAGAGAGCTGGTGGCAAGGGCGCGAACCAGGCTGTCGCAGTCGCGCGAGCTGGAGGACAAGTCGACCTTGTAGGGGCCATTGGCAGAGATGGCATTTGGGTAAAATCTCAACTGGAAAATGCTGGTGTAGACGTGAGCGGTGTGCTGGTAGCAGAGGTGAGAAATCCGACCGTTCTGGTCCTGACTGATCAATTTATACCCAGGAATCGACCGGAAGAGCTGTGATCCAGCTCACGAGCAAAGGAGAGAACAGTATCATTCTCTACAAAGGCGCCAATTTTTCTAGCATTCCTCAGCGACCCATGCACCCAAGGACGACCCATATTCTTCTTCAAAATGAGATTCCTTTCTCAGAGACCCTCGCCCAGATAGCCACCGCCAACAATCCTTCTCTTCCACAGCCGCTCTCGACCATCTTCAACCCATCACCTATGCCATCCCAAACTCAACTTTTGCAATTTCCTTGGGATAAGCTCACTTGGTTAATTGTCAATGAAGGAGAAGCCTCTGATCTAGTCGACATTCTCCTTCCTTCTCCCACTTCTCTTATCCCTAACGAAAATTATGCATCTTTATCTGCCTATCCTGTCATCCTTCGTCTGGCCGAACGAATTCCCACCACCAACATCGTCTGTACTCTTGGCGCGGCTGGTGTATTATCTCTTCTACCATCTTTCGAAAGAAACCCGGTATACCTCCCTGCCGCCCGTTTGGAAGGAACGGTACGCGACACGACGGTGCCGGTGACTGTTTTACAGGCTATCTGGTCGCGGGATTAATGGAAATAGAACAAAAAGGGACACCCTTGACGAGAGAAATACTCACAGGCGTATTGAGACATTGCGTTCAAGTAAGGCCAGACATCCCGTTGTTCCCCTTCTCTGACAATCTATGAGTAGGCTGCTGGCATGTGTGTTGAGAAACGGGGGGCGATGGAAAGTATTCCAGCGGGTAGTGATGTTGATACCCGTCTTCTACTAGCCTAGTCGCCCTTACATCCGAAGTCCACCAAGATCTTGTGAAGAGCAAGAACTTCACGTAAGAGTGCAGCGTACCGTCAGAGTCCCAGACTTTGACCTTGCTGCACTTCAAATGGAATCTAGCACACGCTACTGTTCATTTGAATCATCAGTAGGGACCGAGAAACAGCAAAAGCAGTTTACATGTGCGACACGCCGAAAATATACAAATTGTGCAGACTACAAAAATATCCGCGGAAATGAATAAAGGCCGTGAGTCGTAATCTCACATGTAAATTTTCCTGTGAGTGCGGGCTCAGAAGTCTTCCAAACTTCTTGATTCTTTTTATGTTCTCACTAGCATATACCTTGGGGGAAAAAACCCTCCCATCAAGTCCCACTGCCTTTGCAACCTTGGACTCGAAGCCCTGAACTCCAGTTCAAGTCCACGCCAAGGTCATCCACTACGAACAGCCGTAGCCAGCAGCGCGCGCAAATTGAAGCCGAGCACGCAGCATCGGGCTGGGGCTGTAGCTCCGACACTCGCATACGAAGGCTGCAGCTGCTCAGTTATGAGTTGGCGGAGATGATGACTAGAAATGTCAATTTTAGGGACGCTTCGCTGGCCTCCAGCTTCGACTGTGACGGTAAGAATATGGTATAAGATTTGTTCGCCAGCAGAATCGACGTTGATAGGAAAAGCCCCAACCAGCTTTTCCATACGATCAACGGTCAATTGACCGAAGAGACTTCGCACAAATCTTGTGTATTTGTCAAGATTGCCCGCATGCTTATAGGCAAAGCGAGCCGAGGGCGTATACTGTCGATAGTATTCTTGTAACGACTTTTCTGAGGGCGTTTTGCTGACATCGAGACTTCGATCTCGCCTAATAGGATCGAAATCACTCAGAGATGTAAAAGAAGGAATAGAATTCTCATACCCGATTATGAGCTCCGATAAAGAGAACGGTTTCATGACATACTGGAGAATGCCTATAGCCTTGTTGGCCCATTGAAGGTGTTTTCTTTTCGGTAATGCTGCTTGTAAGATAAAAAATGGCGTGTTGGAGATTGGCGCCGGAACGGTTTCCAGACTCTCGTTGGTGTCCACAAGACACCATGTAGTGGTGGGAATGGCAGGGATCACCTCCTCGAAATCTGTCATCAATATGGAATAGATACCTTGCCTGAGGAATACTGTAACCTTGTCGGGATGTGTGACCAAGATTGTCGGCTTAGATGCTTGCAATCGCAAGACAAGGACGTAATAAAGGAAAATAGACTTTCCTAAATTCAAGAGTCAGTCGGATTCAATAAGTAGGTGATACTAAAGTTTACCGATTCCGGAATGGCCCGTAATGATGAAACCTTTGACTTTGAGCGTTGATTCGACCCCCTGAAATGGGTTGGGATATTCCGCTGGGACTTGGTCATCAGTGCTGTCGATAGTCTCAACTTGATTGTCGAAGGTTGTGCCAGTGTCCTGCAGGTGCTGCTTCTTCCTTGCTCTGTCATCTGGCGTTTCCTCACGAAAGCGCTTTGAGCCGGTAGGTGTGTCCAGTAACACTTGGTCTGTGTGCTCTTCTTCCCCGATTCCAAGATTTTCTTCCGGCTCCAGCTCATCCTGGTTACCCACAGTTATATTCTCGTTACCCGTCCTTACGGCCTGAAGTATGTCGGATAGAGCCTGTCTATACTCCCTGCGGATAAAAGGGCGAGTCCGCAACCGCTGGAAAAAATTAATCTCCATAATATGTTCGGGACGGAAAGCCCATGTCGTTTTCGGGACCTTCAGGTTGATACGATGGTCTCCGTCGTCACGCGGAACCTCTTCCTCGACGAATGGGGAGAGCTTGGAGCCCCAATTAATCCGGTAGAGGATCTGGTAGGCAAGACACCGGCGCATGATTGAAGAAAGCCAGTCCAAATGCCCTTCAAATTGTGGAAAGTTGGCATCGAAGAAGACCGCCTCCACGGAAAGTCTGTGCATTGACAACATTTTACTCTAATGTTTCTGAATGAGAGTCACGACGTAAAATAGCTGTGACGCTAGATACGGCAGATACGGAGGTCAGGCTTGATAAATTCGCCGAACGACGAAGGGAGATGGTGAGAGCGGTGAAACAAGCGGGTAGCATCCTCGGCCCGGACTCGACCTTCTGGCAAGCAAGTCCGAAGTTCAATGAGATCACGCCTCCTGCCAGAACGCCTTCAATGCAATACAGAATGTGCGCCTGAGTCAGTTAAGAACGAGGCCTAAAAATGTGAATATCATTTCCAGCTACGGCACGGACCCCTGGTCCTTAGCTAACTGAGTTGAGTCAAAGTACCTCTATAAGCTATATCCAGATCCGGCAACCGTGAAAGCGTTGCTTTGTCCTGTGGCAGCTTGCAATGCACCAGCAAATCCATCTGTGAGTGTATCTATATCAGTCGTGACGCTGACCATGTCGAAGCCTTGTGCGAAACGTTTCGCAGCCTGCTCTCCGGTTAAACCTATACGGGATGATCGTCTTTCAAGTCCACGATCAAAAAAAGAAGGCATACAGAAGATAGCGGCAGCTTTTCCCGCCTTCTTGCACGCATCAAGGATCCTGGAGATGGCAGCTTCATGCTCTACGCCACCAAATTCGACGCCCATGGATACAGCCAAGTCAAACGGACCAATCTGCTCTTTTCTCAGTAATGTACTTCTAGGATGCTGGCCATACTTACAAATGCGATATCGATATCCTCTTTGACGATGTCTTCGATTTCCTTCACGGCGTTGGGATGCTCGATCTGTACGGCAATAAGAAGATCCCCGTTGGCGCTTTCCTTGTAGGATCCACCTAGTTGGCCGGTTGCGTGTGTGAACATAGGTCCTTAGTGCGAGATTCAGCCATCTCTCTCTGCTAAGCACAAATAGAAAACCGAGTACCATAGCCTACAGATAGGACAGACATCAGCATGGAATGATGCCGAATCAAACTCTGTCAAAGACATACCGCGAATGCCATGCGGTGGATACTTGGTTGCTTGAACCACCTTACGAACTATTTCCTGAGAAATATTCAAGGATGGATTCCTTTCCTTTCAAAGAAACACGTACAGCGCTATTTGCCATGGGAACCATTAACCCATGGGCACCGGAATCAAGCGCGCGCTAGTATACTAATGAAATCAATCCTAGCGCCGAGCTAAATCAAGCACACACCTTAATTAACCAAACCTCTTCAGCTGGGACGCGGACCAAAGGCGACGCGCCGCTAGCTGCGATAACGTTTGCGAGATCGTAGAAATGGCTCTCTGAAATCTGTTATCAAGATCCGTTGAGCTAGCACGGCCAACGAGCCCTACCATTGATCAATCCATGTTCTGTGCCATTAAAACTTGAGGGAATAAAATATTCTCAGACGGTGAGGAGATGCATACCTCCGTCGATCAGGACCCAGGAAACATTCTTTGTACCGGCTATGGTACGTGCAATCGCAGTGCTTTGAATGCGTAGTCGGCAGTGACATTAACATTTTTGGGACGAAATTTACCTAGGAAGAGTCAACCAACCACCTGCCGCTGGTTCGCCAGCCGAGATTTTCTTGCGAAGGGGGATATTGAGAGGCATCGCAGGATATGTTATCTTGTTACCTAGCCGAACACGCAATTTATAAAAGAAAGTAACACCTGTACCATGAGACCATGGATGGGAATAACTGCGGGGCGATCGGGCCGTAAAGAGCCGGCAGACTTACTTTACTCTCCCACGATCTGCTTAACCGTTTAAATACGTACTTCAGTGCGCATCTCAAATTCCAGTGACCTTCGGCGTAGCTGGTAATTGTTTCAGATGAAAACACTCTCAAACTTGCTTCTGTTCAATCAGAAACTAGCCATATGCAATGACGTTGACTATTGCATTGACCTGGAGATTGCCTGGAGACTTCCGTCTGAAGCCTGCTGTCAGTAGTATGGAGGCCCTGTAACGGTCTTTCAGTTTGACCGGTACCCAAATAGGCGGCATATATAAGGAAAGACTCTCATAACCGTTTTATGGCATTGAGACAGACCGCGTATATATAATATTATTAACAGTCATCGTTTGACGTCTTCGATGCCTTACTTTGACGGGGGGGTCAAAGATGCTCATGTTGATATGAATGGCCTTTTTAATGACCCACACGCCTGGGGCAGCTTTATCTGCTGGAATGACTAATAAATGCATTGAAACTCACAATCATAACTTCCTTTTCGCGACATCTCTCTGCATTGCGAGAGATAACCACGTCAATGAAGGCACTCCGAAAAACCCTGAAATAAATGTTTATATCATGAACTGGGCTGATTTGAAGCAAAAAAAACCTTCCTTTAAATAGAAGCAATTGTAAGTATTCGCGTTCAACAATACCAACGTTATTTCCAGGTTTTATACGCTCTGATATAGCTCTGATATGAGTCTGAAGAGTGTCCGACGCTGTGTGCTCGCTACACGAAACTTCGATAGTGAATTACATAACGGAATTAACGGTCTGAATTGACGAAAATTGTCAGGAATAGACGTCGGCAGGCATAAAGAATGTGACGGATATGGCTCGAACGAAGGTATATTCGTGGACAGATACGTAGGTGGTGGTCGTAACGAAGCCAAGAAGCGGTAATGATCGGTACAAAAATCAAAATAAGGTAAAACAAAAGACTACGTCGCGGTCGGCCCAGTAGCTGTGAAACCACAATCCACAACAAAATTGCGTACTTAAATACCACATCGAACGTCAAGATAACATTAAAAGCTTTGCACAATGCGCATGCCACGTGAAGCCCGATCATAACTTTTTTGGGCGATGAAATCCCATTTTAGTATTCACGCCCTTTAGGGCGTATGCATACAATCTGTGACTATCTAACACTACTTCGGTGACTGTGGGATGGGGTTCGTAATCTAATTCTAACTTTGTCTAGTATCGTATGTAATCTATCTGTTGTGTAAAGTGATGGAGCAACTGTACTCCTGCCAAATTTAAACGCAGAAAGACCAGACTGTAGTATATCGACAGCTTGCCACTTCATATACAGTACAGACTACACAAGCATTTAACCTCAAATGAACGGTAAGTGCTCAACCATGCATGCGGTGGAAGTTCAATATATAGCTAGAAGAAATTGGCATAAATATTCCCATATGAGGTTCTTCGCGGTTGCTGCCAAACTCTATGGCGGTCTCGGAGTTATTCCATGTACAAGAATGGCGGCGGAGTCACATCTTTCTCTTTATATTAGCGCAGTCGACTAATGATTGCCTGCTTCTGATGCTACTGCCGCAGAACTCCAGCCCCTCAAGGTCTTCCGTGTTCGTTTATCACGGCATGACATCAAAGTTGTGAAAGTCACTAGATTTTTGTACGTCTAAGGCGTAAATCGGAAATAGTCTTCCGCTTGTAGTAGTAGTACTACAAAAATATTTGATGTATTCTCAGGCGATACTGCAAGACTTGCTCTTGGTTTGTGTACGCAGAGGGGTGTGGCTGCCTCCTTAATTCCCAGTTAACGGCGCTACTTCCCCCAAGAACCCTTGATTCTGCACTCTCCGGTGATGCCCTGTGCCTGTACGGATGATGGTTCGCGGGATGTGCTACGGTTGAAAAAAAAACCGTCTCTCAGCGCTCTTTAGGCTACCAGCTCTGAGGAGTCAGTACGTTTCATTCCAGCGGGAAATCATCGGTACGAGGCTATGTCGGTAGACGGTAGGTATTTGTAGCCTCGCTTGGCTTTATACTGACCCGGTGTAAGTATGTGTGTATTTCGTGCATTAATTCAGTTTCATTCTGGATGCAAGAGCTGGGTGAGGGGTTCAATAATACATTACATTTGCTCTGCCTGTACGATTAGTGCCAGAACAAAGAATTATTTGAGGTGTCAGACATGTGTCCGATACGTCTCAGCCGATAGAGTGCCGGTGTTTCCATATTTGGGAAGGCACTATAGAGCTGATATAACGGTTGGAAAGTCCCTTGAGGCACTTTTAGAGGGATCACTGACCATCTCTCCGTCTGACGCTCTTTCGTCTGCTGGCAGGACTCTCTTTGAATACTCTGGACGCCCGAATGGCGTATACCCAGACGCTGAGCCCTCATTCGATGCACCAGCAGTACCGTGACGTTCACACGTCGGGATCACCAATACACCACCCACGGCAGCCTTCGAAACAGCGATTCGTAGCAGAGCTGTCGCAATGCCTGTTCGACTTTGTGATCCAGCTACTCCCTACCGCCGAAGAAATGGCCGTAAAGGAGGATGTGCGCAAGCTGCTCGAGAGACTCATTCGCACGATCGAGCCAGACAGTAGACTCTTGTCTTTTGGGAGCACGGCAAACGGATTTAGCCTTCGGAACTCTGGTGAGCTCACTACCTCATTTTATCAAGACTAAGTTCATCACTGTATCCTGCAGACATGGACCTTTGCTGTCTCATCGATTCTGACGAACGTTTAGCCGCCTCCGACCTTGTCACCATGTTAGGTGACCTCCTTGAGCGCGGTGAGTCCCTCTGGCCAGTACTTGAAGGCGAAAATTCTCATATTAGCTCCCAAGAAACCAAATTCCACGTCAAGCCGCTACCCCATGCTCGAATACCAATCGTTAAACTCACCCTCGATCCGTCACCAGGTTTACCCTTGGGAATTGCTTGTGACATAGGCTTCGAGAATAGGCTGGCGTTGGAAAATACACGGCTACTCATGTGCTACGCCATGATAGACCCAACGCGTGTCCGAACACTGGTATTATTTCGTGAGTCTCGTACCATTTCTCTCCTCGACCACTAACCAACACCGTTCTCAAGTCAAAGTGTGGAGCAAACGCCGGTATGTCGATGGAGTAGCTTTCTTAATGATTCATTTCCTCACGCGGTCTTCAGGAAAATAAACTCGCCCTATAAGGGTACCTTATCGTCCTATGGATACGTCCTCCTTGTAATCTACTTCCTCGTCCACGTCAAAAACCCCCCAATATTGCCAAACCTTCAGCAAATGCCCCCTTTACGTCCAATTTCGAAGGTGCAAGCGCTGCTAGCGCGCGATTATACGCTTGACTGACATCCTTTGCAGGAAGATACGCATCTAGGAGAACACAACACCTGGTTCTTCGATGATATTGACCTATTACGGCAACGTTGGCGTTCCGAAAATATGGAGACTGTTGCAGAACTGTGAGCCCCATTAGATTATCCGTGATCACTTCTTCGACAGCATAATTACAGGTTAATTGATTTCTTCCGGTACTATTCTCGCGACTTCTTGTACAATACGGGCGTGGCTTCCATTCGGGCCGGGCTTATAAAAAAGGAGATAAAGGGATGGCAAAACGATGTATGTCTAGATTTTCATGTTGGTATGCCATTTGCTTACATTCCCGAAGCTATCTGCCGGGCGCTTCAACGATGCACGAGAACGAAATCGATTTTGTATTGAGGTATACTATCCAAGCCTTGTTAAGCTTTCATCGCTGACAAGGAGTGCAGGATCCTTTCGAAATCGATTTTAACGTGGCCAGATGTGTCACCAAGGATGGCCTGTATACAGTGAGCAGTCTGTACTTCCTCTTCCAATCGATCGCTTATCGTTTATCAAGATCCGCGGCGAATTCATGCGAGCATCAAGGGTCCTTGCCGCACGCCCGGAACGTGCTATTCTGGCTCTCGCCGAGCTTTGTGAGGAGCGCAAAGATGAAGACTTGGTGACTGCGCCAGCCCCTCGATTATCAAACCTTCCTCCGCAGACTCCATATAGTGTTGGAAATCAGTCCATGCGACCGAATGGTGGTTCTGATCGGTTTTCACCGCCAACGCAATTCTCGGAGCCGAGTGGTCGATCTCCGCCAGTCGTCATCCGATCCCCTCCAGAGCATATGGCACCCAAACGAGGGAAATGGACCAGCCCTCCTCCACCTGAGGCACCGTCGGCGGATCATACCCTTTTTGAAAACCAACTTGAAAATGGACTTTCGTTGGCGACTGCGTCTACAGAAGCGCGGGAACTGGAGGAAGCACATAATGACTCTTCAAGTGAAGTTCTCACTGATGAAGATCGTTCCGATGCCACCGAGTCTGACGATGTTCGATCGGTTCGTTCATATACTGAAGGGTCAGTCTCCAACCATGGTGCTCGCCGATCGCCTTGGCTGCCGCCTTCGAGACTGGGTCCTATTCATATCGACTCTGGTGTCGATGCTTCATCGAGACTTACCGCAGGCGCACGGGGACGGTTTCACCGCCTGGAGCGCCTGAGCGAATCTTCACCCACATCTTCGAAAGTCACGCTTGATAAATTTTCTGCCGGTTTCAAGCCTGATTCTTCTAAACGTTCTTCGTCCGCACGACCACTGAGAGGTTCTCTCTGGCCATCTGCAACCCTTCCTACCCCACTCCCGTCTTCTCCTGACTCCCCAGTTGACCATCATCTCTCAGATTCCACTACTGTATATTATCAAACCGGCACGACCAGATCGCCTCGCCCAAGTGTTCTATACCCCCCTCTCGGATCACATTCGCCTTTGCTTTCGCAATACCAGCATAATCAATATTACATGGCATCTATTCCGCATGATATTTATTCTTCCAGCCTTCCGCCTTTGTTATCATCTGTACATTCGTCAAGCGGCGTAGCTATTCCTTACGAGGATGAAAGGACTCATAGCAAGTCCTCAGGAGGTCTGGATACCCCGACCCCATCAACCGCAAATACCAAGTCGCATGCGCATTCGCATTCGACTTCGACTATCACTGCGCCCACGCCGCCTTCTGACATCTCTACCTTTCCGCAAACTACTGTAATCAATAGTTCTTCCTCCGACTCTTCCAAAGCAGCCTTTCCACCATCACCCCCGCAATCCTTCAAGACTTTTTCGCCGAGGATCAATACCGACGGCGAAGATGTCTGTTCGAATAGTAGCTCGCCGACTTCCTCATCGACAGGATACGAAGCGTCAGGATCACGGTCGCCGTCACCGCAAGATCTACCATCAACACCGGTATCACCACCACCGATAGCCGCCCCATCATTATCGGACTACGTCTCACCGACACCATCGCGCCTAGGCGCAAGCTTGGTCGTTAAATTATCTGACCTGCACGGGGATCATACTGATAATACTGACACCGATAAACCTGTTGTCGAGAAACGATAACATCCATTCATTCCATCACCATTTCCCTACCATCTTTATGCTGCAGCCAGCTGGTCGTTCCTTTGTGGTGCGAAAACAGGCCAACCAACACTTTCCTTGAATAACCATGTATGCAGTATATTTCTGACGCCGTCCCATCCATGACCAGTGCTATGTCTGCTACCTTTCCCCTTCTGATTCCTGCTACCATATTTCGTGCATCTATTACTAGTAGAATTTCGTAGCACCCGGCATGCTCTGCTTTTTGATATTTGGATTTCTCATGTAACCATAAGACACGGTTGATATACTCGAAATACTATCGTACATTTGGAGGCGTAGACTATCATGAGTACAAAGAAAGATACGCTAGGCGTCTACTCTGGCGCGAGGAAAGGGTTGGCGATTTCGTCGGAACCGTCTACAGGGCTGAGAAGGGTTATTGTTGGTCCACGCAAGACAACCAACCCTAGACTGCGTTTGTGGACTTCCGGCTCTGCACGACAGAATTAGCATACAGAAAAGGGGAGCATGAACGTAGAAAGGTAACCTTGAATTTCTTCCTCGACCTCATCAAGGACGAGGTTCAGTAGCTGGTCATAGCCCTTGAGAATACCGGTGACTATCGAACCATGAGGGGAAGCATACGCTTATCGCAACAACGAAACCTTACCTTCTCGTCCACCGGTAAACTTGACTCTAATTCTCTCATTGACGTACTTTGAAAGATCTAGGATGGCCTCGCGTTTTGGCTTGTCCATGGAAAGGGAGCTGGTCGGTGGGCCCCGCCCTCTGGCGCTACTGCCGGCACCACGACCTCTCGGTGCCATACCACGGCCCTAGGGTCTGAGTTGACAACATAAGCCGCAAATCTGCCACAGAAAACGTACTCGGTCTGCCATTGAGACGCGCGCTTGAAAAAAGCTGTGCCACCCAACAGCACCACAATGAGCACGACGTGAGAGACAATAAGGCCAAGACTTAGACATACCGTTAACAAGGGTGGTCCAAGGGTAATAGAAGAAAAGAATAGCTGAGAACAAAGACCGGTGTGGCTGTAAGCTGCAGGAGAAAATTCAAGTCCAGCTCGGTGGCAGCCACCGTCTCTGTCCTTTTCACCATCACCGCGCTCATCTTCCTTTCCTTTTAACCCTTTCCCTCGACGTCGTTGGTGCCATTGCTCCCTGGGATCTCGACTTTTTCTACTCTGCCAGCTGCTTGATACATTTCGTGAACCGTTATCGTATCCTTCAGCCATGAACGCAACCGACCTCCTCGCCAATACCTTGTCCGCAGGTCCGTCCTCCTCCTTTTGCGCGTCTCGTCTTTTCCTCAGTCTTATCTGTGCTCTTTTCTCTCCCATAAAGACTCGAATACGCGTCAAGATGCCACGCAACAACTCGAGAATGCCTCACGGGAAAACTACGCACGTCCTCATCTCCCTGTCCTCATTGTTCAGCTCTTCTTACTTTTTCATCCTTTTTTTCTTCGCAATGTAGCCTCAATATATGCTCATGCTTTCTGCTGTTCTTTTGGAGGACTCGACGCCCCTGCATGTCCGTAATGCAGCCGGCCTTGCTCTCAAAAATGCGTTGACTGCACGGGTACGTGGCTTGTCCTTGATATCTCCCATTTTTGAGCACAGATGCTCATTTTCTCATCCTTGATAGGAAACATCGCGGCAAACTGAGTATTCAAACCGATGGTTGAGCCTTGACCCCGACACTAAGGCTAAGATCAAGCAAGATGCCTTAATGACCCTGGCCTCACCAAACCTCAAAGCCGGCCAGTTCGCATCTCAAGTTGTTGCCGCCATCGCTGCCGTAGAACTACCGCAGGATCAATGGAAGGACCTCATCGAGATACTTCTCGGTTTTGTAAACAATCAGCCCAACACCAACTTGAAAATTGCTACCCTTCAGACTATCGGGTATATCTGTGAAACAATAGTACGTCGTCGTTCATAGACCCTCAACATCATGTTGACCGTTTCTCCAGAAACCCGAAATCCTCAGCTTGCGTGCGAACGAGATCCTGACTGCCGTTATTCATGGTGCACGAAAAGAGGAGCCATCATCTGATGTGCAGCTGGCGGCCATCCACGCTCTCTACAACTCTCTTGAGTTTGTCCGGGATAACTTTGAGAGAGACGTGAGTCTGCGACGTATCAGCGCAAAGACTTTGCTAAACGTTTTGCAGGGGGAAAGGAACTACATAATGCAAGTCGTCTGCGAGGCTACTCAAAGTTCGTCTGTTTCAGTTCAAGTTGGTGCATTTGAGTGCTTGGTGAGGATTATGAGTTTATATTACGAAAAAATGGGCTTCTACATGGAGCAAGCCTTATTCGGTGTACGTGTTTCTTTTCACCTTCCTTTGATGGCTGGCTGATAAGACCCGTAGTTGACTGTTGTTGGCATGAAACATTCGGATGAGCGAGTTGCTTTGCAAGCCGTTGAATTCTGGTCTACTGTTTGTGAAGAGGAAGTAGAGTTGGCTCTTGAAGCCCAAGAGGTGCGTGTGGTATGTGTGCTCATGAATCGTGACTGATGGGAACTTAGGCCATAGATTATGGCGAACAACCTGAACGGGAGTCAAGGCACTTTGCAAAAATTGCTTTGCCCGAGATCGTTCCCGTTCTTTTGATGCTACTGACCAAGCAAGAAGAAGATGCAGATGAAGATGAGTGGAACGTCTCCATGGCGGCGGGAACGTGCATGTCTTTACTTGCAGGAGCAGTCCAAGACGCTATTGTCCCAGCTGTCCTACCTTTCATCGAAGGCAACATCACGTCCGAAGATTGGCATCGTCGGGAGGCCGCTGTAATGGCTTTCGGATCCGTTCTCGAGGGCCCCGATCCTTCTGTTCTAACACCACTCGCCGAGCAGGCCCTCCCCACCCTTATCAGCATGATGGCGGACGCCAATACGCACGTAAAGGACACGACGGCGTGGACTTTGGGTCGCATCTGTGATCTTCTCATCGTGGTTATTAAACCCGATATGCAGCTTCACCCGCTGATCTCGGCTTTGGTTTCAGGCCTCCAGGACAGTCCGCGCATTGTCACGAATTGTGCTTGGGCTCTCATGAATCTGGCGGATCAACTTGCGGTGTACTATGAGGACGATGCGGAGCCTGCGCAATCAGGACCTTTATCGCCCTACTATGAAGGCGTCGTGCAAGCTCTGCTGCGCGTGACGGAGAGGTGGGTTATCGTCACTGCTATGATATTCTGGCTGACAACATATCTAGTGCTTCTAACGAAGCCAATTATCGTACCGCAGCGTATGAGGCGATGACATCGTATCTCACACATGCCACACCCGATGCTATTACCGTCGTTCAAAATACGGTTGTGACGATATTGCAAAGAATGGAGCACCTTCTTAGTCTCCACGTAAGTTCTAACCAGTTTGCGTCACTTTTTACGCTGAATTTTTTGTTCAGAATCAAATCGTTGGTGTGGACGACAGCAATAACTGGAACGAACTACAGAGCAACCTGTGCTCTGTTGCCATTGTACGTACATATTTCTCTTTTATTTTACGTAAGTATCTGCTGATCTAATTTCCCTTCAGTGCGTCATTCGCAAATTGAACAATGGAATACAGCCCCTAGCGGACCGCATTATGACCCTCGTGTTGCAGCTAATACAAGCCGCCGGAAAGACTTCAACAGTCTTGGAGGACGCGTTCCTCGTTGTCGGGGCTCTTGCTTCTGGTAAGTAAATCAGCGTCGCGCATCTATCACCCATTGACGCGTGTACTAGCTCTCGAAACTGCTTTCGCGCCATATATCGGCGCCTTCCTTCCTTATCTCTATCCTGCTCTCAAAGCCCATGAGGATACTCAGCTATGTACCGTCGCTGTTGGTATTATCGGTGACATTTCACGTGCCTTGGGAGACCAAAGCGCTCAGTATGCTAACCCATTCATGACTGTGCTCCTCGAGAACCTTCAAAGCGAGGTTCTCAACCGGAACGTCAAGATCACGATCTTATCTTGTTTTGGTGATATCGCGCTCGCCGTTGGTGCAGGCTTTGAGCCTTATCTCGACACGACTATGAACGTTTTGAAACAGGCCGGTGCTGTAGAAATCAATCCGGTGAGTCTGTAGATGCTATGTTGCATATAGCTTGCTAAGCTGACTTCTCTAGCTCGATTACGATTTGTTAGATTATGTCGGACAATTGCGCGAAGGGATTCTGGAGGCCTACACTGGCATTGTCACGGGTCTCAAGAATACGCCCAAGGGTGCGTTGCTTATCTCAGTCGGGACTATTATACTCACGTTGGCCTCAGTTCCTATTCTTCTTCCACACGCCCCCAGCATTCTCGAGTTGATATATCGGTGCTTATCTGACGAGGAGCGGACGGAGCCTGTCGTCAAATTGTCATATGGCCTTCTCGGTGATCTCGCGGACTCTTTCCCAGCTGGGCAATTAAAGCCATTGCTCTTGCAGCCTTGGGTGGCCAGTGAACTCCGAACCAGGCAGCGAATGAGCCCGGAGACCAAGAAAACCATGCGTTGGGCGCGAGAGGTGTGTTTTTTCCGACTTTGCTTCGTTGTACCTCCTTTGAACAATGCTTTCAGATGGTGAAGATCGCGACGCAATAGATGGTGGTCCTCACTTCTCTTGTTTCTTTTTTATTTTGATTCCGTCATTCCCTCCACGGTCATTCCGTACTGCATGCAATCTACATCCCGCATTTTTTCTACACGACGTACATCAGCCATCTCAAGGAGGCACATTTTTGACCATTGCATGTATAGAAGGCAACTTTTGAGCCTATCAGTTACTCGTCGTTTCTCTTGTTGTTTGTTCTACTGTTTTTTTTTTTTGGTTTCACACTTAGCCAATGACTGCCTGTATCCTTTACCATCCCCGCTTTCTACAATTTTTAATCTTTACGCTCCTCCATCGCCGACAGAATGTGCTTTAATCTTAGCATCAGAATTTTTCCCTCTTCTAAATTCCTCTTCCTCTACTTTACTCTGAAACTTTGGGCTTCGACCTGCGTTGCCGTTGATCTTATAGGTACGCGGGCCCTGTCTGGCTTCGGGGAACTCAGAACTAGATGCATCCCTAGTCATCGCTTGTTCCACCAAAAGATGATACTTATGACGTACGACCTGGTAGCACGATCGCTGTTGATGATGATAAGTTAACGTTTATGTATATACTATACCATATCAATGATATGACCGGCATCTGATTCTTCACTTTGGGGAATGTCACCTTTGTGGCCATGATGAAGAGAAGGATAGAGTAGAGCGTAAATATGTAAGATCGAAACGAATATCATCGTTGTATATTAGGCAGCTAAGTACTGGCAGGAAGAAACCAAAGATTGAAATTGTGATGTTATGCAGTGACTGCCTAGAAAGAAATCTCAGTGTGATATTCCCTAGATACATCGTGCTATAGGTAATGACTATCCCAGTACAAGAGAGCTTGAGTGCTCTTATCTCAGTCACATGTTGAAATTACTTATACATCATGATATTACACCTTGTCGATCACCATCATGAAGTCCACCTTCAAGACCCTCGTCGAAACCACAAAGACCTACCCTATCATTGACAACCACGCCCATCCCCTTCTTACCGCAGCCAATAAAGCCTCTTTCCCACTCGAGGCTGTATTTACTGAAGCAGACGGCGATGCTATCAAGGACTCAGTCCACTCCCTGTCCTGTTTTCGTGCAACTTCTCAATTAGGGCAGATCTTGGGCTTGGACGAACCTTCATGGGACGACGTAAAGAAAAAGAGAAACGAGATGGACTACGGTGATCTGTGTAACCTGCTCATGAGGCCGACTGGTATTCAGTGTCTTATGCTTGATGACGGCCTCGGAGGCGTCGCTGAAATGGCTGAGGATTGGACGTGGCATCGTCGATTCAACTGCTCCGTCAAGCGTATCGTCAGGATCGAAATTGAAGCTGAAGTACTCTCAACATTCTTAGAGCGTATCTGCGTTAATGATCATCCCAACACAGGGTATTTTTGTGCGCATGATAAAAGAGTCCGATTCTGTTCCCATGACTCTGGACAAATTTACGAAAGAACTTCAGAACTCGCTCTCAGTCAGTGCTGCCAGTGAAGACGTCGTTGCATTCAAGTCGATTGCATGCTATCGTACCGGTTTAAATATCGCCACCTGCAATTCAGAGCAAGAAATTTTCGATTGTTTCGTCATGGCCAACAAGAAGTACCTAGCAGATGGGAAGATCAGGCTTGCCTATAAGGCCCTTAACGACCATATCGTTCGCGTTGCTCTTGAGATAGCTGGAGAATACAACATACCAGGTAAAACGTCAACCTGGCACAACTTATATCTCGTCATGCTTACCATTTTCACAGTACAATTCCATACCGGGCTTGGAGACAACGACATAACACTGGCGTTCTCGTCGCCCTCGCACATGCAACCTATCATCAAAGCCTACCCAAAAACCTCATTCGTTCTACTTCACTCCTCGTATCCATACACCCGCGAGGCGGGATATCTGACTTTGGTGTACGCCAACGTATTTCTGGATTTCGGGGAGGTGCGCCGTCTCCCATTCTAGACCGTCTTTGTACGGAATTTTATCCAGATTTTCCCCATGGTTTCGGCGCATGGGCAGAGAGCCGTGATCCGGCAGATGCTTGAAATAACGCCGACGAACAAAATTCTATGGTCTAGTATGTCATCCCACACTTTCGCAGTCGCGTTGCCTGAGTCGTTATTCCAGCCGACGGACATTGGTTTCCAGAAACTTATTATCTTGGTACGCTTCAAGCTAGAACCGCTCTGTGCGAGGTAAACAGCTATCATCCCGTAAATCTCTGCTGCTCACATGGCTGTAGGTCCTCTCAGAATTAGTCGCCAATGAAGACTTGACCGAAAAGCAGGCGGTGAAGATTGTGCAGGACGTCCTTTTTCATAATTCGAACCGAGTATACAATCTAGGACTCCAGCCGAACCTAGTACGTGAAGAGAAATAACTGCTGGGGTCAATCTACCGTATTGTATTAGGACCTAAATGAACACAGTTGATTAAGTGACAAACTGGATGCCTTTTTGACGATCAGAGAAAGAAAATACTTCTCCGTTGTACAACCCATTCACGGGAGGGGTGGAGCTAACAGTTATCCGGATTATCTCGTCAAATTGACCTTGCAGACAGTCAGGTGTAAGTGTATCTAGAGAGAAACGAGTATCGCCAGCATTTGTATAACACCTATTGAGACTATAGGGATCGAGACGTAACCCCTCTGGGCTGTCTATACTCAAGGTCTACGCCGTCCATAAGACGAAACCCGAGGAATCATGATGCTGAGGCGTCCAAAATCTCAGAGCTCGTAATCTCCTAGATCAGAATATGCTTATTGCCTTCATCCGTTAGTTTACATCTGCATCCCGACATCTTTTGTTACTATCCAGGAGGATAGAAGAGCCAAAGACTGAGAAAAGGCAGCCATCTTAAAAAACCAACCGTACTTCGGCTAATCCAACACAGATTCTAGGCTGTAAAAAAGCTGGCTTTAAGAAGAGAGCGGAAAGGAACGGAATAAGGACATACTACTCCACGGAAGTCGACCAGTGTATAGCGCATTCACACCGGGCATGATATAACGCTTTGGCTTGGGCGTATATACCTATTAGATTGTTAGTTCAAATTACCAATAATGTTGGAACAGACTTACAGCGCCATCCCAATTCTGTGTCGTCCGATAGTACGAAAAGCCCTGTTCAACTTCTTTCCACCTTCAACCCCAATCTTTCCATCAGAGTCTTCAAACGCTCTTTCAGCTGCTGGAGATCCTCCAGGGTATGCCGCCCTTCGTCAACCGTGATACTCT
This sequence comes from Armillaria altimontana, assembly GCA_022818075.1. Lineage (NCBI taxonomy): Eukaryota > Fungi > Basidiomycota > Agaricomycetes > Agaricales > Physalacriaceae > Armillaria > Armillaria altimontana. The sequence continues at coordinate 1,535,506 of JAIWYR010000013.1, forward strand.
CTCCAGCCGACAGCCTATTCAACATATCCTCGGGATCCTCAATCTTCCTCTTCTCTTCGATCTCCTCCACGCCATCCTCAAGATGCTCACGAGCATGCTCCTCCGCCTCGAGGTCTCTGGGCGCGATATCGGAGAACCGTATATTCGACAATGCAGAGGAAATACTCCGAGCCTCTTCCCGGTCCGAATCTGACGCAGAAGAGAGAAACGCAGTAAGGACGGATGCGATGCCTCGGAGGAGTCCTAGTTCGTGCCCCATGGGTGCACCGACCTGAGCGAAGCCGGCGTTGAAGCCCTCTTGTAAAGCCGCCTCTTTACCTGCTGTGATGCCCTCACGATACCCGGTCTGCATTCAATCAGGCAGCCGTAATGAATTCAGTAGAAAGTTTTCGTACATTTATGAATTCCGAAGACATCTTGATCCATTCTGCGTCACCTGCATGTAAATCCGAAGTCACTTCTTCATCCCAGTCACTGTCCATGGCGGCGGCAGCAGGCAGTGAGGGTCGTGGATAAACGTTAAGGTGCAAGATTTCAAATTCCGAGTCCGCTGGGCGTTTTCTTCCTAACAAATCCATACATTAAATAACTAAAATATCTTCCTCCTCCTCCAATTCTGCTCTCCCACTATGACGGAACAAGGTATGTCCAACATCGTCGGCTACAAATGAATCTCTAATGCAGTCATACAGGATCCTAGCCATTTCACACGTACAGTAGAGAATCCAGTCGCAGCACTTGGAAGGCTCGCTACTCTTCCCAATGCTCGACTGTTATAGAAGCTGTCGATGCAGCGACCGAGATGTCGAAGCCGTATTTACCGAACATAACTCAGAGAATATTATCGATGGTGACCGCATTGACGATCTCCCATTTGGGAGATGCCGATTACTCGACACTTTTATACGACCATTGGAATATGCGTCCTGGCGCCAGTATCTGCGATATCACCAAGCATCATAGCACCACCTGCATAGATGGGCATCACAGGACGTCTCTCAGTGCTGATGAAGCCGCCAGTGCAATCTTGAGCCGCATTGGGCTGCCGGATGCTGAAACTGCGACGACGAGGTCCATAATGTACACCAACTGGGCACACCTTCCAGAGTGGATTGGGGAAGTGTTGGATGATAGTTGGCGTGTGACATATGGGCACACCGGTGGTCTGCACGCTTACTCTGGTGTCTGGAGCATAACAGGCTCGGAGCAGAAAGTATTGACTCCTCGGAGCGGCTGAAAATCAGGGTCCACGTAGAGTCACGGACGAATGAAGACGGGATACTGGATATGGCTGCTTCCAAGCGAGCAGTGCGTCGCCACCTTGCGAAAATCATCGACAGTATCGACTTCATTATTGAGTTAGTATGGGCTCACGGAGATCTTAGTGAATATGGCGAGTATTCAGTGCGGTATGCTGAAGGTGACACTGGATGTGCCATCGTTGCTGCTGGTCCGACAGTCATTGAGATATATGACTCCAACCGTACGATGTCATTGGAGATGTTTGACAGCTATGCTCGCAAACTGCTGGAGTATACCGTTCGCAGGGATAGTCCCCCTCTGACTGCTCCCATCATCAAATGTGGCCCTATGTTATCCGTGTCCGACGACGACAATCACAACTCGCGTCCAACAAGAATCAAAATATGCCCTGTCGATCCAGACTTTTCCCTCTGGTTTGAGCTGGACAAACCCATCGCTGCTGCTAAAGCCACCGTCGAGGGATCTGCCCCGGCCATTTCATGTGGAACATGGGAAGTCGAAGCGGGTGTTAGGATGGTCAAGTTGCATTTTACAGTTGCAAGGGTGGGACACCACGTTGAGGAGGTGCATGCGTATTTTGCAGACTCGGAAACCATGCTTTCGACGTCACAGACATTTGAGATTGAGGTTGTTTACCCTCAGCAGACACCTTGAACGGCATGTTTTTCCTCCACTATTCGAACATGCCTTTGATCTGTTTTTCTTTTGCCAAGTTGTAACAATATATTGCCAAATTTTCCGTTTAACCAGATTGCATTGATGAGGAAGGCTCAAGACCACTTCATCATCAGAATAACATGAAGACATCAACTTTGAGTCTCTGAGTCGGGACCGCAGCACACGATGTGTAAGAAGCCACTACTAATACTGCCCTCTTAGTACGAGCCAGTTCAGTGATTTTCTGGTAAAAAAGGCTCTAAGAGTGCCCTAGCAAGAGGTGGCGTAGCAGCCGGTAGAACAACGCACCGGGGCCTAGGGCTCATCAGTTGTAACGATATTAACCTGAATTGACGCGCGTACTATTGTCATAAAGATCTTATTTTCATAAGTATATGGTGCTAATTCGTCACGACGAGTTTATCGTCGGCTACAAACGAGTCTTTATGCAGTCAGCTAGGGTCCTAGCCTCGATACCGCGTCCGCAACCAGCCTCCATCGACAGGCCAGCACGCATCCGAGTCGCGAAATCGACCTGTCCCTCTCTCGGCTACCTCCTGCCATACCCACGTCTACTCTAACAGGGCACCTCATCCGTCCGTCCTTCCAATCCTCCGTGCTAATATTAGAACACGACCCTCCCTCCTTCTACCGCATCCCCGACGCCCGCCATTCCCCTCCTCCACTCTCGACCGAGGTCCTAGTTTCCGTTCGCCGGGGAGGACGTCTCCGTCATTCCCTTCCTTCCTCTGCCGTCAAACATCATCCCCAGTCTTAAACAGCGTCGACTCGAGGACGACGTTCCTCGTCTGAACGCCATATCATGGCGGTGCCATGCGACAGGGATCTTGGCCACAGCCAATGGGTTTACACGTGGCCAAAGCATTATCGATTCTTCCCTCCATACTCTCCTTCCCCAGCATCCCTCCCCCAGATACCACCACGACCTCGCATCAGAGTACAACCGCCCCACTGCCATCGTTACCGCCGGCTTGTTGGTCCGTTTGCGGCCATTAATGACTTGTCACCTCTTGCTTTCAGACCCCCACCAGTCCTGTCTGTAGGCGTTTCCTCGGACTTCATGTCCCTGGAGTTGCCAATAACGCAAACCCACATAAGGCTGTAAAGAAATTTGTTTATTGGTGAAAAAGAAACAGAGTACGTGGCACACTCACGACTGTTCTATTTGGGCTGACATTTATTAGAGCAAGGATTCAGCAATTATCAAGAATCCGATGAGAAAGGGGATGTACGAGTTGTTAAGCATCTCCAAGTATGCATTCTCTTTCTCCCACCACACTCATTTATCTCCCAAGTAACACAGCAGCACGTGGGCGCATTCCACTGCTTTCTGGCGAACCACCAATCACTGCAGGCTGGGCGCGAAATTGATGGATTCGTGCTCATATCCATCGACATGCAAATGGACGGGTCAGGGTACGAATATCAAAGCGCAGTGGTTGTTAAGAAAGGAATTTATGTACTGTAGACCGAGCGAATCTATAGCGGCTAGGACAATGCTGGAACAAGTCTGATATTGTTTTCGGTGGCAAGGTACCCCGACTGTGGCACAGCAATGAAAAATCTTCGCCTTTGCAGTGATGAATGGCGGCAACTCTTCCCTCCGGTACCTTGTATATTAATAAGAAAAGTGTTCACTGGGCACACGAGGTCACTCACTAAACAACGGGTCTGCCTTTTACAGAGGGCTAGCCAGCGAAGAGAACCGGATGATGCACAACAGCCTGCGCGAAATAGGTCCACCACCACGCATAGCGGCTAAAATACAGCACGCGAGGACCGCGCAACGTCTGCAAAACAGAAACTTTGGGTATTGGGGCCGGGATATTGTCAACGGCGGCAAGGATGATTGACAGCGTCAGGTGGGTAGCATCATGATGCCCCATGCAGGATGTAGCCCAGGCCACAAATTGGCGGCGGTAGTATGGGCTAGGGATGAGATATGGGCAAGGTAGAGATCGGTGGCACCATAGAACATCACGGCAAGCTCGGGAGGGAAAACGAAGACCACCATCAAATTCCCCGCTATCGAAAACGGGGGTGTGGGTCAGATGGTGGTCGTACAGTCAGTGGAGGGCGTGGAATGAGGTGGAAATGGGGATCAGGCGTCGTCATCGTCGTTGGCGGTGATGACGACATCTGAGGAAAATTTCGGGTTGAAAATCATGATCCTCCATGTCGAAAATGGGGGATGCACAGAGATGGGGGGTATCCATGACCTAGGACGGGTGGTAGGGGTCGATGTTGGATTCGGGTGGGGGCGGCAGCGGCGGGGCCGTCAGTGCTCTAATTTCCGTCATCTTGGTGTTGTCCGTCGCGTACTGTGTAGTAGAGTCGACGCCCAGATGGATGTTGTGGTCTCTGCCTTCGTTGAACGTTGGGAGGCCAATCTTGCTCTCGCCTTCCCGCTCGCACCCTTCTAGCCTCCTGCACCCTCCCTAGCACGTCCTCCTTCCCCAGCATCCATGTCCTACCCTCTGACCTACCCTCCGTCATCCTTGGACTATTCCCGCTATTCCCGCTGTCGTCGTCGTCACCCTGTTCGTCGTCATCGTCCCGGTTGTTGTACATTGTTCCCTCCTCATACTTGCAGATGGCACTGGATCTTGGATCTTGGATCTTCCAGTGCGTCCATAGTCCTTCATATGCGCGAATTCAGTGTACGCAGGCAATTGGCCCCAATGTCGACATGGGGGATGCTGGGTAAGGGATGGGGGGATAGCACCGGTTCGCGGGCTAATACCGGGCGGTAATGAGCGTCGGCGTCATTCTAGTTGACAGTCTTTGCTGCGGCAGTTTCTTGTGGGCGTTGTACGTAGTGCTGCCTCGTGCGAGGGCTTACACACGGGTGGGGGATGATATGGCTGCTATTTGGGCTCTTGGGGCCGCATGCACATGAGCCTAAAAAAATCAATAAATATGGAATGTAATGAAACATACTTTGTCTACCAATCCTGAGCTGACTGCAAACAACACGGCTGCACCTTGGATTTTTGGAATTATCTTCGCAATGGCATTGGTTAAGTCTCATACTTTCGATCGCCCGGCACGGCGGCATCGGGTACTGCCGGTCACGATATTTCCTGTCGACCCAGACTCCTTCCCACTCTCCTTCGTGGGGGGTAAAAGCTGCTTCGCAGCTATGGGAGGTTCTTACTATGAAATTCTTATCTTATCTTATCTGTTCACGTGACTTTCACATCTTTCTAAACCTTATTTTTTTTTACCCCCCACTATGGAGACTGGCGTCTTTTGCTGTGGCGCGTTGCGCGTGTTTGGCTAGGCCATTTGTTGTGTAGGGAATGGGAAGACCACGACGATGACCGTCGAGCCATTTGGGTGCCTTCAATTTCATTTAAGCCCCGTTGCACTGTGCGGGACACTTTTTGGGGCACATAGACTATAATATTAGGGATGGTCACTGGGGCCAGCAGCTCAGCTGTACTCAAAAGGGCAGAATATGTATGTAGAACATCATAATTTGATACAGAATTTTTTCTGCGGGAGGTTATACAGACATGTGGTCAACGTTAGTTACACAGTTCTAGGCAACAAATTTCACCAATATGAGGCAGATTCGAAGATTATTTTAGCTGTCAAGCCTTTGTCAGGAGGAGAAGGGAAAGACTCAGCCAAACACGCGCAACGTGCCACAGCAAAAGACGCCAGTCTCCGTAATGGGGGGTAAAAAAAAATAAGGTTCATAAAGATCGAAATCTCACGTGATAGATAAGATAAGATAAACGTCATAAGCAAAGGAGTAGCTGCGAAGCAGCTTTTACCCCCCATGGAGGAGAATGGGAAGGAGTCTGCTGTCGACCCTGCCCTTTCAAATTTCAGTTCAACCACCATCATCATGTCTGACTCTCAAGGCCGAGAACCTGACCTTAAACATCGAAGTACGAGGAGGATGAGGACGAGGAGACCTCACCGGCACGGCCCCATTCCTCTCTATTCAAACGAGTCGCATTCCTCATCTTCGTCAGATTCCTCTTCTGGCTGCAGTGTTGTGCGGGTCGCGCGACAGTTGCCAAAGTCACGACTGTTGCGAAGTCGTCACTGTCACGGTCAGTAAACGACCGCGACTTTCTCCACGCCACCGCGACCTGGCCTGCCCATGGACCGGAAGGTCGGCAAAACCATGTCAGGGTCGGAGACAACCAAGTTAGTCGAAAACGACGTCATATGTGGCTTCACAGCCACAGAGTCACGGTCAAGGTCATTTGCGTGACTGGCAACTGTCGCCCCGAAGTTTCGCAACCGGCAACCTTGAAGGTCGGGCGACCGTACAACACTGTCTGGCTGGCCTACACTGCGTGCCAGCGACACTTAGCGAGGCAGAACAAGGTCGTGTATGCTGTTAGGTGGCCCAGGCTCGTACTTAGTTGTTCTCGTATTGACTTGTGCAGGTACCTGGACCAGTTTAGGTTCGGGCCGGCAGCGAGTCCTATCGTCACGGAGACGTTGAAGGGCGGCGGGACGAGGCTTAGAGGAGCAAAACCCACGGCTACTGCGAGGACTACACCGACGATGATGCTGGAGAAGAAGAAGAGAAGGAGGCGGTCAAAGAGGAACGTGCAGGTGAAAGTGAAGGCAGCGAAGAAGTAGCCGAAGAGGGTACGCAGACTCCTTCTTCCCGTTTTATCTTACTCACTCTTCTCTCCTTGCAGACTTATTCGGTGGTTGATGTCGTCTTGTCATTTTACTCTCCTTTCGAATAATATGGACATGCTATCAGCTACATTCATGCGTCGACCAATTCTTCTCGACTTTTGTCATGCTTCACCAATCACTACCTAGCCACCATGATGCAGACACAGCCAAGTCTTTGAGTCTGCTGTTGTCGCGAGAGAATCTAGTTCGCATTCTGCAGTGTCCGATTAGTACGTGTCTCACGGTAAACAGACTGCAAGTCCTGATACGGACCTCAAAAAAGCTTGAATCGTTTCCGCCACACACAGCGCAGTCCCGAATGCTGCGAAAGAGAACAGAAGAAGGTTATTCCTTTACCTTCGCCAAGGTTTTGCGGCTTTTTTTTCACAAAAAAATTTAAATGCACCTGATCAAAGCTCCTGTGACTTGGTAACTACCTGGCACAATGAATAATGTTCTATAGACTTCCCCACTGCTGTGGACTGAACGAACGCCATTTCCTGGACGCTAGCTAGTTCTTTTCGCCGACTCGCTGGCGCTTGCGCTTCCAGCGTACGCTGCGATCGGAAACCAGCTCCAACACCTCCAAAAGACTGTTTGGGTCTCGACGGACTACGTGCTCACCCTCACCAGTTCCCAGTACGGTTTTTTTCTTTTCTTATTTGCCCTCAGCTAATGTCAGCTAACCATCGCCAGGTTGGTTCTTTTTTTTTATTTTCCGGATGCTATCTTAAGACGAGCTTCCTTGATTTCCTAGCCGGAATGTCATCGAATGGTACCAACACGATCGTCACGGTACCACGTGGTTCATTTGGCTCATGGAGGGTGTCGGACTTGCGTCGCAACTGAAGGTTATTACCATTTATCGTCTTCTGTGATCCTCGCTCATGGGACAGAAAAGTCAATATTGATAAGGGTCCATCCAACTGGGCATAATTCTCGTCGACATATCTTTCAACTTGAAATCGACCGGCGACTTGTTTCCTGTCATAAATGGGCGCAAACTACCATGGTGTCTACGGAGAACTGTTCTTCGTCATTGTCTGGAGACTGTAAGCACCTGCACGATCCTGATTCCTGACGTTGGCGCTGATCACTTCTACTGTCATCCTCATAGTCCTTATTGCCGCTCATCCGGGGTTCCTGCATTTGTGTACCTTTGCTAGCTTCGACTTCCTCGGATTCAGGTTTCTTTTTAATACGGCTTTTATCCTCGCAATTCTAACAGCTCCTCCTCATCCCCCTGCTAGCCTTAATTGCTTTAATATGCCTCAGCCTCTTTCCAGCCTTCCCCCGCTTTCTGCGATGATACACAAGCTTTCCCCGCTTTATGCCTCTGTCACACAGGTGGATATGCCAGTTGATCGTGCGGCAGGAAGAGTAAGAGTATGTGACACTTCGTTTCTGGACTTGTCCGAGTCCCTGGTAATACTATCTACAGTTATTAGAGTTTCTGACATATCTCTCGGACCCGAAAAACAATCTCTATGACCCAGGAGATTACCAAGAAGCTCACATCAATTCTATGCAATCCCTCATGGATAATTTCATCAAACCGTGCCTAGCACCGGGTCTGAGGTTTTTAAGCCAAAGCTTCTTCACCGTTCTGTGTAACGTTGAAAAATTGTAGTTTCTACAACTCAGCATTGACAACATGGGATCCTACCAATACAACGAAAAATTTCCGGTCTTTCCCGGTCAAAGTCTACGGAAAAACCCAACCGGTATTGATTCAGGACCTGTTTACGGCCATTGGTGAGTCAATCTACGTTCAATCAACATAAACAGAAACAGATCTCACATCGTTGAAGGCTACATAATGACGGTCATTGTCAACAATAATACACCTGAGGGTATAATGACCAAACTCGTTCTCTATGCAGCCCTTTGCAGAATCGCTTCGGTTGTTCTGGGGTTTGGAGATGTCGGGAATGGTGGTCCGTACATGCTCCAAGCAACTTGGGTTTGCCCTGTCGCCGCCTCGTCTACTCCAGCGAGACCCGCTCCTTCCGCCACTGATGCGGGCAACCAGAGGAATGTCGCGACGACATCAAAGACCATTCCCGGTGGCCCTACTACAGCCTCCTCTACTCCAACGAGACCTGCTCCTTCTGCCACTGATGCAGGCAACAGGAAGAATGTCGCGACGACATCAAAGATCGTCCCCGCCCCGTCTGCTCCAAGGAGATCCACTGAAAGTAGGAAGTTGGCTGCTATGTTGAACGAAGGCGCATCAAGCAGTAATGAAGCGACTGGAAAGAATGTCCCCATTACTACTGCCTACAATCTCAAACTGGTGTTCGGTTGCACCATCGTGGTGCACCCCACGAAAACATCTGGAATACATCAGCACCGTCTCTCCAAACATGACATCGCAAGAGCTCGTAAACAGCAGTTACAGGCTACCTGGCCTAATTGCCAGCTACTTCAGGGAGTTAGTGTTGTGACCAAAGAGTCTGAAGGGTACAGAACCCAAGATTGGGGACATTGCGCTGAGACGTTCCCTATGATAGCGTGAGTCTGCAGTTTCCCATGATATCTAAATGTTTTGCTGACTCGTAGAATGAAAGGCTGTCTTCGGACATTGATGCCCAAAGAAGCATGTGTGCGATCGCGGTTTCTGGTACCTTCAACCACAAATTTAACCCGGTCTGGGCTCTCTACGATCGTGGAGCATCCCCCTCTTTTGACCAGATTAAAGCGGCCTTAGAGCACAGTAATATGCTGCACACGATGTGCGAAAATTGCGTTGCATTGCGAGACGTACTCAACAAACATCTTGTCGACTGTGTCATCCAGGAGATGACGGAAGACAATGAACCATGAGCCGGATATGCCAAATGTAAGCTGGCGATCAGAGCACCACAAATGATCTAGTAGATTTACTCTAGCGTGTTTTCTGCCTGACAGATTTTCTCTTCAGTGTAACGTAACTAGCCTGGTATGAGCCTTGAAATGTCACCCATCCGTCGATTATGATTCGTTCTATGCCTAATTGTTTCCAGCCGCATCTAGTACTATGTGTAGCATTGGCGTGAAGAGTAGTAACGTGGCGTCAATCGTGCACAGATAAGATGTCAGATAGCGACGGTGAGCACCTGGCAGGTCCCTGTTTTTTTCTCACGGTTGGACAACCAGAATCGATCATTGTTGCATTGAATTCCTGCTACGTTACCTTGGTTGCCATTGCCAAGGTCTCTCCAGTAACCCGTGCCTCCTGGCCACGGATTTTCCGCAGCAAAAAAAAAATAACCACCTTGGGACTTGCCCAAGGTGGTAATTTGTGCTATACTAGGACCCCGGCACACCCCCATCGACTACCATGTTGTGTCCTGTATTCCACTCCTTGATTCCGGCTATTCACTCTCGCTATTTCCCGTACTTGCTCAATCTTGTACGCGTTAGGTCTGGAAAGCACGTTAAATTCAGCTATCTACAAACTGGCTGACTACGTACTAATCTACTCCATCCGCCGACTCATTTTCCTTCATTTCTGCCGTTGTTTTCGCGATTTTGAAGCTGAAATAGCAAAGTTAGCTGCATAGAGGCACTCAGAACTGACACTTACCACCGCAGAGTTCCCTACAAACCTCGGGCTCGCCGCACGGCGCCGATCTCAGCATTTCACGCCTTCAATTTCATCGATTTTGACCTTAATTGATTTCTGTGAGCCCGATCCGCGCCGATTTTGCATTGTTGTCCATGTCGAGGTCTGTCCAAAGTCAGTGGTAAAAATCTGAACAAGTACGGAAACCAACTTACCGCAGAATTCCTCTTCACGATGTCTGGGCTCGTTGCACGGCTTCGAATTCGGAATTTTGGCCTTCAAATGCCGTCAAATTCACGTCTAAAAACACGCCTTTCAACGGACAGGAAATGAGCAAAATGTTTCAAATCTAGAAAGAATCCCTCTTCGTGATCTGTAGGCTCGCCGCACGGCTTCGAGTTCGAATTTTTTTGGTCTTCAGACGGCATTATTTTCGCTCCATTAATACACTCTGAATGCACGAAATCAGCACAAGATCCGCAGAGTTATGCAGGTCGCCACTCACTTTTGCCCGATTTGCCTCTAGAAGCGATGGAAGTGGGCGTTGCCATGGTGTTGAGATCCTGGTTTTGCGGTGCGCATGCTCGCCGCAAGGCGTCGACCTTGGTAAACTCCAGCTAAAAATGCGTCAAAAACACTCAAATTTGGCGGGCAGAAATAACTTGCTCGCCGGACGTCGATCCGTATACTCAAAGCTATGTGAGATCTAAAACGATGCATCGTAAGCACAACAACAAGAGTATAAACCATTCAGACTTACTGTGACACAGACGGTCGGTCTCTCCGTCCCGGAATTTCGCTCGCCGCAAGGCATCGACCTTGAGCTAAAAGCACATCAGAAATGAGTAAAGATCCAAGTCACTTTACCTTGTTTGCGGGACGTCGATAGGTATACTCAAAGCAACGCAAGACCTTAAATGACCCTCGTAGTAAGCATGCTAACAAGAATGTAAACAACTCAAGCTTACTGTGACGCAAACAGCGGATCCCTCTGTCCCGTGGTTTTGCTCGCCGCAAGGCGTTGATCTCGAAATTTCGGCCTAAGAGTTCATCAATATAGAAGAAACAAGTACCCTAGTCGCGGGACGTTGATACGTACACTCAAAGCGATTTGCGGGCCCTAGATAGTCAGCTGTTGAGTAGTGAAATGATGGAAAAGATATAATAAACCTACGAGGAACGAAGGGAGCTGTATCCTCGGGCACAATGTTCGATCACTGTGAACTCGTCTCAGTAGGCAGCGGGACATCAGAACAAAGTCCATGGGGCCTTCGCTCTTGCCGGATGATGACACGAAGGCCCATGGCTCATGTCTACAAGACCTTAGTCAAAAAAACAAGATCAAAGTGTAAAAACACGCACCGTTGCTCTTCGGATCGAGATACGTTGTCTCAGCGCAAAAATACCCTTGTATACTTTACCAAACACTCAACATCGAGCTAAGGTCTTTGCTAGGGCGACAATATGGCTCCTCGCAACAAACCGGCCTCGAAAAAATGGACCATGATCTTGAGAATATTTGAAACTAAGAAAATGTCAGTGTTGGAACGAAAAATACAAGTAGAAAATTTGGTACTTACATGGGATGAGACGGCGCCCTCGATGGTGCCTCCTTGCGAATTGGAATTTCGACATTCTAGGACTTGAAATCGAGGGGGAAAAGTCTATTCATACTGTCAGAATGAGTCATCGTGTTCTAAGAAAATGGGGTACTTCATATCTAATATCATAGTCTCGCAATGAAACTAATGTCCGCCAATGAGCTTGATGTTGAGTTGTCAGGGAGGACGAGGTGTCGCTCTCCACGAGGCTTGAGTCTGGAGAAGAATCGTGCCAAAGATCGTTGTATTTGAAGTAGATTTGAGTGCTGGAAGCGGATTAGTCGCGTCCAAGCTGAACAGAAGAGGTTCTCGGACTTACCAGGCAATAAACCACCCCTACGAAGCCATGTCTTTCCAGCAATCAATGATCACAACCTGAAAGAGACGAAAAATTAGCAAGCAAGCGCAAGAAAAGATAAGAGAGACTAGCCGTGGTCATGGTTCGCGGTCAAGAAGTGTGCGGGCCGGGAACGCCGATTAGAGTACCCGATTTGGGCATCAACGCCCATCTTGCTCTCCGTCGACGTCATCAATACCGCGTACTGGGGATGGACTCGCAGCATGGTGAGTAGTATCCTCACTGACTACTGATAGAGGGGAGGAGTATAGGGAGAGGGGAAGGAAGGGAAGAAGGGGAAATATCATGGTGGAGGTAAGTTAAAGAGCAAGTTGCACTCACCCTGAATCAACAGTCGCACGGATCAAATCAGTAAAGTCACGAGCTGGAATACTGGGGAATACTGCAACCGAACTCGTCTCTCATGGCAACACCATGCCTGCCTCATTATTTTTCCGCCACCAATTCATCCAGAAACTACCAGGTTGGAAACAAGGGGTCTCAAAAAATTTGTGGAAGGATATCCTGTCCTAAAATGAAAGATACGTGTAAGAGAAGTCTAGGAGTACAAATTTTAATGCATACTATGGGTGGTCGGGAAATGCAAATTTTTGATAGATGATTTTTGTTACGATTTAACCACTTTTATTCTTTTTACTTACATAACCCGGACTACCAGACCGTCCAGACCACTTATCGTGCAGACGACCGAGTAGTGGCTTTGACACTATGCACTACATGGCGTAGTAGCCCCTTCAACATTGGCACACTATCGCTTCAGTATGGCATGCTCGAGCTTCTATCTCTCACGAACGGTTTATACTTAGACCCTCACTTTAGTATTTAAGTAGCTAAGCTCTTGCTAGATATACCCTAGCTTCGAGCTAACATTTAATCTATACCGAAACTATCGCCTAATTCTCTGCTAAGACTAAAGACTTAGCCTTTGCTCTCAATCACTTAAGGAACTCAACGGTGACTGCCTGAACACGAGACAGCCGTTGTTTATCTTTGATTGGAGTTCGGGTCTAACAATTAGCTCTAAGCTTCCCCTGGTTCCTTAACCAGAACCCTCATGTTGACAACACTCGAGGCAATCTTAATTGCAGTTTTCTTCGGTGTCGGAACCGCCCTCTTTGCAGCAGCAGTAGTGCTAGCAGTATTGCATGAGTACGGACTATACCCTCGCCCTCGTTGTAACCGTATATGCTATCCCCAACCCGCCATAAACCATGTCCTCCCACAGCAGCCACCACCGATCCATTTCTACCCACCCCTACCAAATCGAAGAGCCCCGACGTTCGACGAGCACCATCGCGTCGTCGACAGGAGAACCGAAGAAGATGACATTCTTGGGGAAGTGGAAGTCGGCATTCAAGAAAGAGGCAATGGAGACTCTCCCAGAGCAAGGCACCTTGCTGCACCAGATTCTCCAACCGGCTCCGCCGGCCATACTCCCCATCCCTCTCGACCCGCTCCCACCGCTGACGCAGCAGACCTGGCAAGATACCTCGTTCGACTTGGCCTGGGCACAGTCGGCGATGGGGGAACGCCAGTTCCAAAGCAACCTGCCGGCGACCGTCTTGGGACTTCACCAGCTGATTCCACACTTGACCTTGCCGTCCTCTGGGATAACGTCAACCTTCCAACCACAGCCTTCTATCCCAGGCAAGGAAACCCATATCGACGAAGGACTCCAGAGCCGGAGTGTCCAAGGGAGCAGCCAGTACAGATCACAGAGCAGCCTCCTACACCCCCAATCTCGCCTAGAGAGTCGATGCCAGAGTTCGAGCAGCGACCAGAGAGCTTGAGCCAGGCAAGACTCCGTCCACCTCGCCCACCCCGAAGAAGGTACAGATGAGAGGAGAGCGTCGGCTACGACCCTGTTACCGGCCTCAATTCAGCAGATAGAAACCGGATCGACGACGCATGGGCACGATCCGACACCCCCAGGCCATTATACAGACCAGAGGAGAGCGTTGGGTATGACCCCGTCACCTTCCTCAACCAGCACAACAGGGACAGGAGAAGACGAGAGGCAGAGCGAGCTGCCGCGTTCAGAGCGGTCGATATCGCCATGGGACGCATCAGCGAGGATGAGGACAGCGGTACCAGCACAGAGGTACTCCCCAAGGCAGAGCATGTCAACGGGAATCCATGGGGAAGCCCCGCCCCGTCCACAGCCCCAACCCCAGAGATCCCCAACACTCCCCTGGCTGATCACCCCGATAACCATGTCTCGGGCCCTTTACCTCCTCGCGACGGGTAAACTGGCCCGAATTCCCGAAATACTTCTCTATGCCCCTTTGCTCGACTTATTTAATCATTTCCAAGAAGAGTTACTAGCAGATCGAGACTGGGCCAGAACCCCAGCCGGAATCGATTACGCTCATTTCGGATATAGTTATATCCTAAAGGAAGAAGCCAGGCACTTCGCCCATCAGGCTTACAATATGATCCATCCAGATCAGCCCATCCAGGTCCCCGCTCGTTACCAATGACCAGAATATACGTATCCAGAAACCGATACCCCTGAACCCATGCCAGACGAACCACCGGTACCACCTCAATGGGCCGAAGTACCCGTTTACCATTACCCGGCACCGAGCTATGCCTATCCCCGGGGATACAGACCGCCAGGCATGCAAGCACCGCCTAGGCTTTTCGCTGCCGCAAACAATGACACTGGACCATCAGACCCACCAAAGCAACCGATTCCCGACCCCATACAGCCGACAGCCCGACCAGCAGCAAGAAGGTGGGTGCCACCACGATATCCTCCGCCGCCAGGACCACCAGAACCATCCGCTCCCTGGATCCTCGCCGACGACGCTCAAGGACCCTGGGTGTCGCTAAAACCCGAAATGGTCAGAGTTCCCGAGAACTTCAACGGCGACTCCAACGACATCGCCCGGTTCTTTTCCCAGTGCGACATGTACTTCTCCGTATTCAACCAATACTTCCGATATCATCCACATAAGGTCATCTTTTGTGCATCACGATTCGGAAAGGACGCTCAAGTCTGGTGGGAGCTATGTGCGAGGGAACTCGGAAGGAATGTTGACAGAGATCAGTTGTACCCAGCGTATGAGAACTTCGTGGACGAAGTCAGGCGACGGTTCTGGAAGGATGCCAATGCGGAGATCAAGTTCGCACAGTGGGAACGGTTGTGACAGAGCACCTTCCCTGACGGCGACTTGTTCTTCCAACAGTTCGACTCGCTTGCGTTTGAAGCAGGGGTTATCGGAATCGACCAGATGATGGTGGCACAAGTAAAGAAAGCATGCCGCTCTTCCACCAAAGACATCATCTACGCATCGGATGCCAACCCCCCGCATAACTACCCCGAGTGGAAGCGTCGCATACTCCGCATTGATCACAACTGGAGGACGAAGAAAGCAGAGTCTGGTGGAGGAGTTAAATTGGCGGACTGGAGGCAACAGGCAAAGACGACCACACCGGCGAAAGGAAACTATCAGCAGCAGACCAGCACCCCAGAAAAGAAAACCGGAACTGGCACCACTTACGGAGGCACGGGGAAGCCCATGGATATCGACACCCTACGCGCCAAAGCAAAATGCTTCGGATGCGGAGAGGTCGGACATTTCAAGCGGGACTGTCCCAAGTGCACCAAGACGAAAGAAGAACATCTACGACGGGTCAAATATTACTGGGACCATGTCGCAACAAAGGAGAAGACGGACTCGAAAATTGAGGAGGTAAAAGACGGGGCCGAGCAGTAAACGATTTGACTGCCTCGGCCAAGGACTTAGTTTCATCTGGTATGCATTCATCACCTGCTAGTCAGGCTTACTATACTTCTGTAGTTCCCATTACGCATTCAAATATACCATCTTGCAACTTTACTACTGAGACCGAAACTAAGGAAGAATCGAAACAGGACGTCGGAACACCACCACCGACTAAGCGTTCGGCAAGTAACTCATCACGAGCGAAAGCGGCGAACAGAAAGGCACCCACCATAGTGCTACCCATCATAACAGCGCCTAATAAGCGACTGGATGGGGCAGGGGAACAAGCACCTTCATTGAAGGGACATGCCCCCTCTGAAGCAGAGGAACCGGTTTCCCCTGAGGTGGCCTCGCGATCGAGGAACACCACAAGGAACGACGACCTGAACACCATGCGCAGCGGGCGAACCCGACAAGAGGGCCCCAGGAGCGTGACCCAGCGACAAGACAAAGACTGGGGCCAGGTTGGCAGAGGCCCCAGGACAGGTGAGCGGAACAATTTGTATAGTCCCAAGGAAAAGGGTGAGGCTGTTCCGCATTCTGCTATGGTCCAAGTGCAGCCCGCTGTTGTTAGTGACGGCTCCTCGGTCAAGACGAACTTGCTGCTAGAAACCAACACACCACTGGGCGATCCCAACGAAGACGCACATGTGGCAAGAACCATTGGATGCGCAACGGCCCCGACCAAGACAGCCGAACGAGAGGAAGCTGCTAGCGCCCAGGCGGTAAAAAGGGGGCCTCAGGTACAGTTAGAGGAGATTCCCGACGAAGAGGATGATACGAGTTTCCGGCAAAGTCAAGAGGCTAACCGAACCCCTTCTGTAGCACCTGAGGCGACCCAGTCGACAGTAGCCAAACCGCAAGGTTCTGGCGCGAAGACTGAGAAGGTCCCGCACGAGTGGCTCAAGCCGTTCGGAGCCAAATGGACTTTACACGGAATTAAAGAAGCCAGAACGGAGTCGGAGGCCAAAGCAATTTTGAAGAATTGGATTCATAAGGCACGAGTCGAGGAAGTGGTGGACGAAATGCTAGAAGGACTGAAGGGAGCCACACGCATCAACGCGTTAGAATGGATGGAAGAACTGCGAGAGCCCAGACACTATATCTGCCAAATAAGCGGAAGCAAGAAAGTTCCAACAACCGACGTCCAAATCGAAACGCCCGACCGCATTCCCCAAATCCCCTCCTCGGCCTTGGTCGATAGCGGCTGTACCAGTAGCGCCATCAGCCGAGCATTCGTCGAGAAGCATGGCATCCCTACTCATGCAATGGCAGCACCCATTACCGTTTACAATGCAGACAGATCAAAAAACAGTGCGGGACGGATCACTGCCTTTGCTGAAGTACGCATCATCATCGGGGATCACACCGAGCGCATAGACCTAGCCGTCACCGACTTAAAAGATCGCGACATATTCCTAGGGCATGATTGGCTGATCAGGCACAACCCGCTGATCAACTGGAGAACCGGAAAAATGATGTTTGCCCGATGTCAGTGCCGTCATATTCCAATCCCATTACCAGATGCGGACCCGTATGACAAGTGGGATGAGGAGCTGGAGGAAGGCGATACTATCCTAGCGATAAGCTTTGAAGAAGCTATTCGCATCAGGGCAATGCGACATGTGGCCAATGACCTAGCAGCCGAGGCGAACGTGAAGAAGGAAGCCAAAATGTTTGAAGAAATGGTCCCCGAATGGTACAGAGACTTTAAAGATCTATTCGATAAAGAAAACTTTGATGATCTGCCAGAACCTAAACCATGGGACCATGCCATCAAACTCATCCCCAACACGAATGCCAATCTCGACTGCAAGGTATATCCACTTAACCGAGTGGAGCAGGAAGAGCTCGACAAGTTTCTCGACGAGAACTTGTCTAGTGGGAGGATATGTTCATCCAAGTCACCCATGGCATCACCCTTCTTCTTTGTTAAGAAGAAAGACAGCAAGCTAAGACCCATCCAAGACTACCAGAAGCTCAACGAGATGACGATTAAAAACCGCTATCCTCTTCCCTTGATCTCCGAACTCATGGATAAATTGCGCAGCACCAAATACTTCTCTAAACTCGATGTACGATGGGGATATAATAATGTCCGAATCAAAATGGGAGATGAATGGAAGGCAGCCTTCAGAACGAATCGTGGCTTGTACGAGCCAACGGTCATGTTCTTTGGACTTACCAATTTGCCTGCCACCTTCCAATGGATGATGAACAATATTTTCAAAGACCTCATCGCATCAGGGAAGGTGACCATTTACCTGGACGACATCCTTATCATGTCCAAAACCAAAGAAGAGCACCGCTGTATCACGAGGGAGGTTTTGGTGACCCTAAGGAAACACAAATTGTTCCTTAAAGCTGAAAAATGCGAGTTCGAAGTCCTGGAGACAGAGTATCTAGGCATCATCATCAGCGAAGGGAGCATCCGCATGGACCTGGTCAAAATCAAAGGCATTGCCGACTGGCCGATACCTACCAAAAAGAAGGAACTCCAATCCTTCTTAGGATTCACCAATTTCTATCAATGCTTCATCAAGAACTACAGCAAAATTGTGAAGCCCATGACTCAGTTAACAGGGAACGATGCATGGAAATGGGGCGAGGCACAACAGGAGGCCTTTGAGCAGCTAAAGAAGCAATTAGCGGAGGACGTCATACTCACAATACTAACGAACGAAGGGAAATTCCGAGTAGAAGCTGATGCTAGTGAGGGAGCCATTGGCGCAGTCCTCTCTCAAGAACAGGATGGCAAATGGAGACCCGTATCGTTCCTGTCGAAGTCTCTCTCAGTTACTGAACGTAACTATGAGATCTACGACAAGGAACTTCTTGCCATCATGCTCGCTCTTGAAGAGTGGAGGCACTACCTTATGGGTGCTTACCAGGACTTCGAGATCTGGACGGATCATCAAAATCTCCAATACTTCCAAAAGCCCCAGAAAGTGAATCGATGCCAAGCTCGATGGATCACCGAGTTGGCAGAATACCATTTTACCCTTCATCACAAAGCCGGTACCGCCAATAAAAAGGCTGACCTTCTCTCCTGACGTGCGGATCATGATCAGGGACAGGACGACAACGATCAAGTAATAGTCCTGTCTCCAGAACACTTCAGAGCAATGATCATGCCAACCGTCGAAGAAACCCATCAAGACATACGAGTCGCCACAAAAAACAATTGTCTGTGGGATCGAGCCGTTGCCGGTTCCCTCGACCATGGCCGCGGCATGAAAATGACAGACGGGCTCATCTGGTATGACAGCAGAATCTACGTTCCACGAGACCATGCACTTTGGGGAGAAATCATCGCTCGATCGCACAACCACATCACCGCTGGTCACCCAGGCATTGAAAAAACCAAAGAACTCGTGTTACGAGAGTTCTGGTGGCCGAAGATGAAAAAAGACATCGAGGCCTATGTACGAGCCTGCGAAACCTGTCAGCAATCGAAGAGCAGCAACCAGGCCAAGGCAGCACCGCTACATCCCAATGAAATACCGTCCCACCCCTGGACTCACATCTCCGTGGACATGGTCACCGGATTGCCCCAAAGCAATGGTCACGATGCCATCATCGTAATCGTCGACCGTTTCTCGAAGGAAATCATCCCTGTCGCGTGTTCCACAGAGTTATCATCAGAAGGATGGGCGAGGATTCTTCGGGACGAAGTGTATGCCAAACATGGGATGCCCCAAGTCGTCATCTCAGACTGAGGAACTGTATTCATATCCAAATTCATGAAGGACCTATACAATCTTCTCCAAATCAAGGGAAACACCTCAACCGCCTATCATCCACAGACAGACGGACAAACCGAACGGGTAAATCAAGAAATTTAAAAATACCTTCGCATGTTTGTCAATCACCTCCAAACCGACTGGGCAGAATGGCTCTCTCTCACAGCATTCGCACACAATAATCGCAAACACTCCTCTACCGGCAAAAGTCCATTTGAAGTCAACTACGGCTTTAACCCAAACGTATTACCAGGAACAAAACCCACTACCCCTTTCCGCACCCCCGCGTCCGACACCTTTGTCTCCAAAATGCAAAAGGTCCATGCTGACGCCCAAAAATCACTCGAAAAGGCCGCATCACAAATGAAGGCACAATACGACAAAAACAAACGCCCAGCCATCGAGTGTAAAGTTGGCGACAAGGTCTGGCTCGACACGACCCACCTTCATCTCCCCCGACCAAAGAAGAAGCTCGATGATAAGCGCACTGGCCCCTTCGAAATCAAAAGCAAAAAGGGCGCCTCAGCATATACTCTAAAGCTACCAGCCAACTGGAAAATTCATCCTACCTTCAACGAGTCGTTACTCATTCCATACACTCCACTGGCATTCCCCAATCAAGAACAGCCACCTCCGCCACCGCCTGATCTAATAGATGGTGACGAACTCTATGAAGTCGAAAAGATCTTAAACAGTAGACAACGAAGGGTTCGAGGAAGACAAGGAGAACCGTCACGATCAACAACAGACTATTTTGTCAAATGGAAGGGCTATGGACCAGAATCAAACGGCTGGGTATGGGAGGACGATATGGATGCAGATGAACTCATAGAAGAATTCCTGGCGGAACACGTCGACGGGGTAAACACCAAAATTGTAACCCCAAACAAAGCCATTACAATGATCCTAGATCATGAATATGACAGCAATGGCAATGTTCGGTACCTCGTTCAGCGAACAGATGGATTCCAAAAGTGGGTTAACGCCCTCAAACACTACAACTTCGAGTGGCACAAACTTCTACAGGATTACTGGAACAACAAATCCGACGACGGAGAGCCACCAGTCGGAGATGAAGACCAAATTGATGACCCATATGGAGGAGAGGCCAGAGGAATGCACCAACCAGACTTTGAAAACGACTGGAGTAGACCGTAACGGCAGTCGGGACGCCTGCCTTAAGAAGGGGGTAATGTTACGATTTAACCACTTTTATTCTTTTTACTTACATAACCTGGACTACCGGACCGTCTGGACTGCTTATCGTGCAGACGACCGAGTAGTGGCTTCGACACTACGCACTACATGGCATAGTAGCCCCTTCAACATTGGCACACTATCGCTTCAGTATGGCGTGCTCGAGCTTCTATCTCTCACGAACGGTTTATACTTAGACCCTCACTTTAGTATTTAAGTAGCTAAGCTCTCGCTAGATATACTCTAGCTTTGAGCTAACATTTAATCTATACCGAAACTATCGCCTAATTCTCTGCTAAGACTAAAGACTTAGCCTTTGCTCTCAATCACTTAAGGAACTCAACGGTGACTGCCCGAACACGAGACAGCCGTTGTTTATCTTTGATTGGAGTTCGGGTCTAACAATTTTCTGTAGCTCTCACCTGTGCTCCGTTTCCTTGAAAATTTTACAGGTATCTTCTTAAATGTGTTTCAATGCTAAATTAAAAATCCTTGGGGCTTTCATTGAGTAGAGCAAGCGTCGGACGGTGGCCGAGGTGCAAGTATCAAAAAATCGCGATGTGCAAAATTCCATCACAGTAAACATCACAGTCAAATGGTAAGTCCGACGATGCCGGCTGCGGCTTTCTGAAGAAGGAACGTGGTTGCACTGCCTTGTCGCCGCAAAACGGCATACCGGACATTGAAATTGTCATGTTCTGTAACGCTGAATCCAATATATCTCTCATTTTTCGTGCATCCCTCAAGCAATAGGTTCGGATTTTTTGTTTTGAACTCTTACAATGAGCCTTAATCATGCCCCCAAGTCATTCCGAGGCTGTTCATTGCTACAAGTGTGAAACCAGAGGCAGCCGGTCTTTACAAAGGCCGATTTCAGCCAGTTTTTGCTGTCTCGAAACACTTCCTCTATGCCTACAAATAAAATTACCGTGCAGTATTAGTAACATACATTCATTGAAGTATCAAAAAAAAACCCGAAGCCAACAACTTGCTAAAACATGCTAAAAACTGAAATTTGCACATCGCGATCCATTTGCAGATCGTGATCACCCGTAGTAACTCTCACCCATTACAGAGATATAGACTGTTTTATCACAAAGAATTCGCCCAATTTTTGACTATTGTACCAGGTGTTTTACCGCATTTTGAGCACTTCTTGAAAAACATTTTTTGAAAAATCCGACCAATCGTGTGACAGAAATACTATAAAAGGTGCGTCACGCACCATATTGGGCGATCACATGATATTTCCCACAGGGGTACCCTGTATCACGGAATGAAATCCCGGAGACCCCTTGTTTCATCCTATATCTTGTGTTAGCCTAGGTTTATGAATATGATATTCTTTGGTTGACATGTGTCCGAACAATCAGTCAGGAATAGGGAAAAATTGGCCCTTTCAGGCACAAGTCAAATTTGAACCCGCGGCGACGCGTGTATGAGCGCTGGGTGGGATAAGAATCATGTACAAGTGATAAACAACGAGCTCGATAAGAGTATGTAGCTAAGTCCGTGTGCTACCAATCTGTATAGTCCATGATATTGTGTCCGAAAAAGTCCAATAGGTAAAGGGAGGGTCCGCGAAATACAAAGCTCTTTCTGACGTGTCAAGAAGAGCGTTCAGTGAGATAACGAAACTAAAAGAAGATGAAAGGAGACATACCTGATGGGTCAAGAAGAGCGTTAGCTTGCTCTGTTGATCCCGCCAGGTAGATATAGTCCGAGTGTATGAGACATGAATCAGAATCTGAGTACGACATGAGCTTTCTGTCTCTCGGCCTGAGCCTCGAAGAGTGGAGCTCGTACTCACAAATGAAACCGTTGTCTGCTCCCTGGGGAGGCTCCGGAGAGGCTTGACCATATATGAGAATATACGGGTGAAACACGTGAAGATGCGATGCAACGTCTGTGAGAGACGTGAGAAAAGGAAAGAGCCAGAAATGGCGTGACTACTCACCAATTAGACTTGTGTAAATTCTTCTTTAAACCCGATTAATTGAATAACTAAAAAGCCGAGTGAGAAAATGCTGATTTTACCCTTCAAAGACAGCATGTAGCAATGACCCACTTAGTAACTACATACTGCAGCAAAAAAAGGGTGCAAGAAAGCCAATAATTGTTGATATTTGAAAAAGGAAAGAATCAGGGACACGGCTTCCACCGCTACCGCCGCTACTGGATGGCTGTAGCTGGCGCTTTAACAGCACTGCTGCAGCCTTCGACCTTAGCATGTTTTGTGATAATGCTATCGACTAATATCAAATGTCGTGACAGCGATGAGTTTCTTCCCTTTCCTCCATCGTCGTCCTGTCTGCCCCCCAACTGCATGAACCACCCATTTTTACGGGTGTAAGGTACGTTTTATTCGTTATAAATGCCAATACATTGATTTTAGGTCGTTTTGGCCCGTTAGCCCATCTGGTGGCCCCAAGAGCCCCAGTCAGCGGCCGGATCATCCCATAAGCCCTCGCACTAGGCTGTATGCAATGCCCACACGATACCCCACAGCAAAGGTCATTAACTAGGACGACAACGACAACGACGACCAGCTCACCCAGCTGTTTTCCCCAAAACTGGGGCCCATCCCTATTCATCCCTATCCAGCATGTCCCACATCGATATCGGGGCCAATCGCCTGTGCAGGGTGAATTCGCACACGGCAACGACCACGTACGTCACCAAGGATCAAATATCGGGTGCCGTCTGCAAGCACGGGGAGAGAACGAGCATACAGCAACCGGGACGACGAGAATGGTGGGAACGGCTCAAGGATGGAGGAATAGGGCAGATGGTAGGGCAGTGCTATGGGACAGAAGGGAAGAAGGCGGGGTACCTAACGAGGAGGAACGGTACGAGCTGGACGGCAGGATGAAGATCGGGCTACTGATGCCCAACGACGGCAGCGACAACAGCGGAACTTCAAAAGTCGATTACTCTCCAAAGGACATGATGGATGAACCCAAGACACCAACTACGACAGCACCGACAGCCTCGCCGTTGCTACCCCTGCCTGAAACCAACATCGGCCCCTACCACCCCCCTAGACCACGAATATCTCCCGTCTGTGAGCATCCCCCATTTTTGACGCGAGGGATCACGACTATCAAGCCCAGTTTCTTCCCCGACATCGTCATCACCACCGCTGCCGACGATGACAGACCATCCCCCTTCCCGCACCCTCCACTAACTGTACAACCACCAATAGATCCCGTCCCCGTTCTTGATAATGGGGAATCGATGGCAGAGAGCAGGGTATGGACCCATTGGCAGGAAGATGTACTGGGGAGGACACAGGAGAACGAGAGTGAGCAGGCAGAGATACTGGGTAACGAGTTTTCTGTTTCGCCATTTTTCTGTCTCACTGTGTATCCAGGAACTATCTGGAGACGCTTGACGAGAGCTCCTTTGTTACACTCCCACCTACCGCAGGTATAGGACCACGGACATGACCGAACTATGACCATGGAGTAGCGTGTTGGCGGTCGTTGTTAGTACTGACGACGCTCCCATTTCATCAGCCTCGTAGCTGGTTCTTCGAAGACTATAGCTCCATCACCACTGGTAGCCGTAAGTCCTGTGGACCCAGTTATCACTTTGATTGCGCTTACTGGACCCTTAGAGTTCTGTTCTTGTCCCTAGCTTGGAGTTAAGAGGAAATGTGAGTTGGTGGCGGCCAAAGACCGCCACTGAGCGAATCTCTGATACGGATATGTCCCCGCAGGGTATAGCGTCACAGCCCTAGTATAGACAATGTGAATGTATAAAATAAGAATCAGTTTTAAGATTACGAGGGCTGTAAGACCCAACTAAGTCACTCCAGGGTGAATGTACAACGCCATCGTCACGCATCATAAACATACCTGACCAGATGAGGGTGCAAGTCCGTATACGTTAGCAGTCTACGGAACACCAGCGGTGTCGACGAGAGTTGGTCCTTGCACCATATGAAACCCACACCTCACAACCCTCCACTTATTCCGCAAGCTGAGCTCACGACTGAGCAACTAACTTGGCAGAGTAACACAGGCCATTGCACAAGCCACGATGCTTTTGGATTCGAATAAAACTCGGTTCCTAAGGTGTTCAAACAGCGCTCAGCAAATCACGGGATGTTTTAAACCATAAACTGTAGCGTCGGAACGAGGGCGGGTTTCGGACGTCATTTATCTGTTACAAAAGAATAGTTGCGATGGGCTCGTTCATGAACGGCGCTCATTCGAGCTATGAACTTTGGCACCCATAATAAGAGTACATCCTGCCGAACCTATTATAAGCACTACACATTGCGAACACAGAATTTCATAGTTGCGATGGTAGTATCATAAGTATATGCTTCCTACAATGATGGCCTAAGTCCCTTCATAACCGTGGCACGAAACACTGTGTTCCATTCCTCTATCAACTCTGGGACTTCTTTTGGGCCCGGGTTGAAATCTATAAGCTTGAATGGGGTCACTGAACTGATCTTGTCTCCAGTCCAGCATTCGGCCTTTTCCATGAAATGTCGCAGTGTGGGATAAGTATCGGTGAATCTGAAGAGACTGCATGTATCGACGTCGAATATATAATATTGGGTGTCGTCCCGGCTGATCCTGATGACGGCGATAGGAGACTCAATCTTGTACATGACGAAGAAGAGTTTGCCATGAACGTCATATAATCCTTCTAGCGTGGGATTCAAAATGATACGCCCATCGATGCAGGGAGATAGGCGATAACGACC
Organism: Armillaria altimontana; assembly: GCA_022818075.1. NCBI lineage: Eukaryota > Fungi > Basidiomycota > Agaricomycetes > Agaricales > Physalacriaceae > Armillaria > Armillaria altimontana. The sequence continues at coordinate 1,561,000 of JAIWYR010000013.1, forward strand.
ATCGAAGTATTGCCAGTCGCAGCTCCACCTGCTTGGAATATTGGAGCGGTAGTCTGTATTGAAGCGACTGCTTGGCAGTACGAAATCGACGTTCCAGTCAGTCTTTCAAGACAAACGTAAGCCATGTGATAAATATGGCTATGATCAAGTTGCACACTTACAGCCATTTTGTGATAGATAGCTTGTTGGCGGTGGTTACTCGGAAGAAAAGGCGCCATATTTGCCATACTTTATATCGGAGCTTAAATCATAACGTATAGCGCCGGCAAGCGGCAGAGCCCGCTACCTTCCTTGAAGCTTAGTAAGACAGACACATTTCTCTTAGTCACTCTGGCAATACAGAAATTTGAGGCAGTCTGATTTACTTACCTATACCTAAGATTCCATGTAAATAACAGGACTTACTGATACTTGTACCCATACCAAAGGTTCAAAAAGCTTTGGATCATCTCTGGAATGTAGGATATTGGATTTGAATCGAGGCTGCTGTAATCGAGGTCTGAAAGCAAAGATTCAGGAATTCCCTGAACTAATTATGAAAGCCTCCGTTTGGGGTAAAGTTTCAGCAGATGGAAAACTTAAGGTTTACTGGTGTACAGAATGCATGCCTAGACCTTTGTTTCTTGTGCTGACATCAATTAGACCAAAATTAGGATTTCAGACAACATTCCAGCACAGTATGCCCGAAACCTTAGTTTCAGCTTTTCCTAACATGGATATCAAAATAAAGAATTCCAGTCGAGATTTCGGTAGCCCTCACATTTTTGGTACTGGTCCTGCTGAAATATGTGCCCAAACAGATGCTTTTGGCAATGATTCAGGGTAGCTGGGAACAATTAGTTTCGGCTTGAGCACCGGAACCTCATGATCCATTCCTGGTTTCTTTGATTTGGGATTGATTTCATAGCATCCTGGAACTTTTGGTATTGGACGGAATTCCAGCAAGTCTTATTCATGATCCAAAAGCTTAGGTATAGGTACTATAATCGGGACACCCTAAATTTTAGGATTTCCAGTGTGAGTTTTGAGTTTCAGTGTGATCATACCTACTTATGCATCATCAATGGCAACAAGCTCCAGAGGCTGTATTGCGCTGATTTCAGTAAACCTATGACTGACATGTGGATGTACTTCTTGCTCCCTCCCTTTCATTTCACCCTGTTAATCAGTCTCATCATGATTTGTGGATTTGACAACTCTTCAAGCTTCAAACTCCATGAACAGAACATTAGATTCGGTCCTGGGCTCCCAACACATGGCAAGCCCTACTCATTATGAAAGACTTGTCATGGCATCTGGGCAGTACCTTGAAGCATCTGTAAGGCTGATGACAAAAAAAGGTCAGTTCAACATTGAGTGAACAGTACAGCTGATGGCCTTTTCACATCTGCAGCCTTGAATAGTTCAGGATCTTTGACAATGCATTAAAGTGTCGCATGATTGCTGACCCGGGTACCGCCCCACCCAGGTGCCATGGGTACGGGTATGAGTCTTACATGAGTGCACATCATATTACATATCATATACGGTATATTAGGCTATTAAGATACATTATATCTACATTGTAATAGTGTATTTCATATCTTGTCTTCAAGCAAAGTAAGCCTTGCTATTGTTACGAGTGCCATTTCCTTGGACTGTACAGTAGAATATCTATGCAGTTTGTTAGCTGCCTGTTATTGTCAGTAGGTGCAAAACCATACCTTGTAATGAACACACACTGCGTATTATTGTTTGCCAAACTAGAACAAATAGTTAGTATTGATGTCAAGTTTGAAGGAACAATGCATGTACCTAATACAATGGGTGAATGGAGGAGCCAGTCAAACTGAGGAGAATAGGATAACAAATCATTACTGCGGATGTCCTACCACCTTTGCAGTCAAGAAATGCCTATTTTACCCAGCAAAATGCTATATAGGTAAACCTGCGCACATCATGTTGAATCTGGCCAAAGCCATGCTGTGTGTCACTGTCTTGTTGCTCGAGATCCTAGCATAAAGAAATATTCTCCTAGTAAGGTCAAAAGAAAATAGGTAAGGAAACACACCTAAAACCTCCCTGTCTGCTTGCTTTAACCCCAAGACAGAGCCTCAATACCCTGCCCTGAATTGCCCAGCCATAGTTTCCAATGATGTGCTCAGAACTACCTTGCGCAGAGTCATCACACGTGAGCCCCTCAGAAACAGAAGGACAACCTTCAATCTGAAGGCACGATTGTGCTCGGGATGGTAGATTTAGATGACCTCGTAACGATGGTGTGGTGAGTCGAAAGAGGCTTGCCATAGGTCAAGATAGTACCTGTTCAAGATGTATGAGTATTGGGAAAAGAGAGATACATACTCAGTACAGCTCACCCCATATACCATTCATCGTCCCCATGTCTTCCTAGCACATGCTCTCCCTGCCGAAGATACTCCAACGTCTTGTTGACAGTCCCATCCACCTTCACCAAACCAAATTCCCAACCTCCATGCTCTGCCAGACTGCTGGAAGACCCTGTTGTTGGCTTAGCCAATGTTCTGGTGTGCTTGCATGGCGAGAAGAGATCAGATGAGCATGGATGTGGCATACGGGATGAGATGAGGAGAGCAGATGTGGAGGAAGGTGTGAGAGGAAGGGAACACGTCATTGATGGATGCGTCATCGACACACGTGGCTGGTGTCGGGGGTCTCAGACTGGTTCCAAAGTCCTTGATGATGAGCTCATTGTTGTTGTTGACAATGTTATTCCCCCCCACCATCCATCCTTGATGGTGCGGGGTTCATGTGCATTGTGCTCCTCATTGTCTATGTTCCCTCGCTGTCTCGCCGATCTCATATAGGATGTACCCATTGCCCAGGTTCCCCCCCACCATCCATTCTTGATGGCACGGGGTTTCCTTGTATCCTTTCGGTCTTCGTCATCTTTTCTGCCTACCCTGGTAACCTCTGACTTCGCAGGACAGTCCTCTGGATTCGCATCCACACTTGCTAAGTCAATGACTGGGTTAGAGTTTGATGTGGGCGAAGATGTGCGGGGATGAGATGAGGGAGAATATGAGTAAGAGAGATGGTGCTCGATATGTGATGGTAAGTTCAAGTGCTCAGACTCTGTTGGGCTGATGTTTCTGTTTGTAGGCTTTGAGGTTTCTAGTATGCCCACTCCCCCCCAGGCTCGAAGTCTGCAGCATTCTGAACAATTTCTGTGCCCAACGATGTTACACGCATGAACAAAGGTGTATGCATTGAAGAGACTCTGTGCGTGCAGGCTAGAAATGCAACAGCATCGAAGACACTGATCACACCCACACCCAACACTACACACACAAACCCTCAAAGTTCTTGGGGGGATATTATGCGATAGAAGCAGATTGAAGCAATACAACTAAACTCTCAGAATATACGATACACATGTATAGCGATAGCGCTCATAGGGTATCTAGATCTCTCTAAGTCCAAAGGCTTTTAATAACAAGAGGGGCGACAGATGTCGCCGGGCCTCAAGGCAAGGTGTACTACAATACACAACTCGTTGCCACACACCAACAAAACCCTCAATAAGCCTCGTGCGACACACCCAGGTGACCACAAAGAACTTAAACACACCCTAAACACGACTTAAAGCTTGCACTCTAAGCAGAAACCCTTCAAAACACGTCCACTCAAGCCACAGGATTTGAACCCACGTGCTCAAGCTTCCAAACTGATTGTAGACCCACAGGGTTTGAACCTGTGCCGATCCAGAGAAACAATAACCAAATAAACCCCGTCCGACAAGCCAAAGGGTTTGAACCTCTGCCTCTTGCGGAAATGAGAACCCTCAAGTGTGCACTAATCAGACCACAGGGTTTGAACCTGTGCCGCCTGTAGTGCCGCGCGTTAAAAGAAGGCCTCTGTACGAACACTAATCAGACCAAAGGGTTTGAACCTCTGCCGCCTGTAGTATCTCGCACACAAGAAACACCGTCCGACAAGCCAAAGGGTTTGAACCTCTGCCGCCTGTAGCACCGCGCGTCGCAAGAAACCCTCAAAGCACAAGAGCGTGTCTACAATGACACTAAACTCCTCTTCTCAGGTTAGAGCTCAAGTCACCCAACCAATTAACAGTCACACAAGTGCCGCGTTAGCTTTCTATGCCTCGCGCGCGACTCAATTCACTCAATATGATATCAATCCTAGGTATATTCTCTCGCTCGAAGTTACAAACTAATCCTGATGCTACGGTGTCAAGCTGGAGGCTTGCGCGCGACTACAACGGGGGTCCAAAACTTGTACACTATTACTACACTACGGTATTTATACTATGCGCTCTACATATTAATACAACCTTAAATAGTAACTCTTGGCTGGCGGAACTTCCTTTCCTGAGTCCCGGGTATGTTGCCATAATCACGCCATTGCTTGGCGCTTACTCAGAGCTCCAGCTCGGGGCCAGATCCTGGTCTCTCAGCTGCGTGACATCGGTTAACCGCGCTATCCACGCGTACTGACGTCGGCTAGTATTTCCTCGGAGTTGTAGCCTACCCCGCAACTCTTATTTATGGTAATAATATCTTCTAGTGATTTCCATGGTCTTCTAGGACCACCAGCATCTAGTCTAGGCCTCGCGCACATCAGCCAAAGTCAGAGACATCGGTCTTACTTCAATTCTAAACATTCTAAGGTCTAGAGCGCTAGTTCCCTGCATGGCAGTGCCTTGTGCATCATAGATCAAGGTTGTGCGAAGTATCAATTATTTCCTGAGCTTCGCTGGTTCCATTCTTAGCACGCATCTTCTGTGCATTGTCAGCGTACTCAGTGTCAAGTGCTGGGGCTTTAGACTTAGTGTGACCCTTATGGTATCACTCTGCAGTTAAGCCTTGCGCTCCACCAAGCATCACTCAAGGAACTTCATTGTCCACACTTAGGATACTGTGCTCTAAGGTATATCTCATTGCTTTGGTATCTAGATCTTATAAAATGTATGTATTGATACATTTCACGAAATTACATGTGTGAACACTTTTCAAGCGTATCAGCGTCTTGTAGCTGAGTCACCCATAACATGATGTCAAGTCCTGTGATGATGGACTCGCATAGTGACCAGGCTATCTGGAGTACTGTCAGTACACGAGCGGGTGGTGTGTTGGAAGGATGCCTACCAGGACGTCATCAACGTTATCATAGTCGTTGAACGAAAGCCACAAATAATCCACCTCCAAGGGAACATGGGACTGGGTGACCGGGTGGAGGAACTGGAAATTGTTCAAGCCCTCCTTCTTGGGGCAGGGCAGGGAGAGTTCGACATGCGTCTTTCGTGTCAAGTTACTGGATGAGAAGATTGCGGGCAATACGACCTGAAAGAAAGCCTCGATAGAACTTGGCCCACGTTCAGGTTTCAGTTCTAACCATTCAAGGCCCTCGAACATTGCGCCTGTCAACATCGGCACCAGCAGCGTGGGATGGCCACTGAGGAAGGTTAATCCACAGTTGAAGCCCTTGTAGTCGTGCGTTGCCTGCGAATCTGGGCCATCGTCGACGATGGTAGTGAATACCGTATCCAGTGTGATGAGTGCCGGATGATGCTGAAGTAAAGCTCGGACGATGTGTGCTGGAATGGCTGTTGACAGCCGGAGCTTGGTCAGATTCTTCAAGCACACATTAGCCAGGAAGTTCCATTGCTCTGGAAGCCGAGACGATCTTGCCAAGGCCAATTGCTCGAGGTCAGGAAACATGGAAGGTGTGAACTCGGTAAGGAACGAGTTTTTGTCATCAAAAATCGTCAAATTTCTTGTAGAACTGATGGAAGGGAAGGAAAATGGATGCCAGCGTCACAAGCCAGTATGAGGGGGAGGCGGTAGTGACATCGTCGAGAAAAGGTAGACCTTTCGGGGAGTGCAATTATGAACTAGGGAGAAAAAGTGTTCGAGAAGGGACCGTTGAACAGTGATCGGATGGGAAAATTGGAGATTGAGATCCAACCTGATGGTCGCAAACTGACGGGGAGCGGCGAGGATTAGGAATTGTATGCAGCACCCGAGCCCTTCCAGGTCCAAGAACTCCATACTCAACTCAATGCCTGACGGTGTCTGACCTCCCTGCTTGGACCAGAGCCAGAGTTTCGCCGCAACAAAGCTCTTGGAGGTCACCTGGAGTGCACCTTCTTTGTCCCACAACTTGACCCTTTTGCCAAGGACCTCCACGACAATCTCCAACACCCGTCTGCATGCCAGGGCGCTTTGCAACAGATCAGGATTCGACATGTAAGAACAAATCTCTAATTGAAGCTCAACCGGTAAGGTAAGCAGCCTGGATGGGGGAAGTTGAAGGGGGGTCTGGTGTCTTTGTCGTACTGTAAGGCTCTGCGAAGTGTGTCATTTGATGGGTCTGGCGAGAAGGATGTTGCCGTGAGATACGGGGCGCTCACGTCTGCTGGGTGAGTAGTGAAGATTAATAGTGGTAGATGTACGTCGAGGCATGAGTGAAAAGCAGTTTTTCTTTGACAAAGGGATCGCTCACCTATATATACTCCGGACGAACAAAGAGAGGTCCCTGCCTCTTTTAAGATGAACCCGTCCTTAGATAGAGATGTAGTCGTCCGTAAGCTACACACACAAAAAAGAGGGTGCTTCTTGCATGGCGTTCCTCACATAATTGTAATGCGCAAAACTGGTTCGTCAACGATCGGAATATTGAAACACTGGAATGGTTGGCCACAAAGCAACAGAGGCACGGGCTGGGACACTCCGCAGGTATAATTTTCCCAACCTGAGCTGTATCAGCGGAGATGGCCAAGCAATCCAGTTTTCCTGTGTTCACAGACAAAATATGGGACCCTCCCCCGACAGTCTGCTTTCTGCCTGAACCTGAAGAAATGACTCTCAAGAACTTTTTGGCACCAGCCGATTTCCTTTCCGGTGCATAGTTAGGACAGTCATACCCCAAAAAATTGGCCACGCCTTATCTGTAAGTGCCGGGAAAATCTTCGGAGATAGCAGGACTGCATCTTTCCTCAATGATTCTGGTAGTATAACAATATTCAAATATATCTTAGGAGATGCGTGTCGAGGTATCATCATTCATGCTGCAGGACTGAACCATAAACCTGCATCTCAGACCACCATCGGCGTACTTGCAGGGGATACACAAACACCTCGGCTCGGAAACCGGCTTGATAAGTTTTTGCTTCTATCAACATTACATTACTAAACTTTTCACAGTGCCCAGTAAAGTGTCTCTACTCCGCGAGACAAATTTCGCAACTGTATCAAAACGGTATGAACCTTTGCGGCCACGGCGCATGGCTTGCCATGTCAGGGCTGTTACGGACCCGACTGCTCCTGATTGGGACCTTGCGCCGGTGCACCTCTGGTTGATTGAGACACTGACTTTGGTGCTTCTTCTTGTAATCCCCGGCTAAACTGCATATTGCGATGCTTGGAGTCTGCACTCTCGTCTTCAAGACACAGACAAGTTGATTCAAGATGTAATTCCTCTCCTGTTAGTATATCTTCTTCTCGAGCTGAAGGAAGGACGACAGCTACAGTCCACCAGATTGGCATTTTTGGAGTCACGCCCTTCGTATAGCGTATTGAGTGGACATGCTTCCCAGTATCGTTGCCTTTGATAACAACCCAACGCTCATAATTTCGTGGCATAGATGGCTCCATCGCCTGAACCACGAAGGGCGACATGCGGACCTTCTTCTTTCCCTTTTTCATACAAACTTCCACAGCTGTGTTATCCGCATTCAATTGCGTTATGATTGTCACTGGTTTGCCCGAAACCCGTACATGAAGCTCAAGGCCCAGAAGGCGGATATCGGTGATCCAAAGGCCCTGATTGTCCAAACTGTAGACATTTACGACTCGCGACGATGAGCCATCAGTTCCATCAACAGGGGGGGGGGGTCTTTGATCGTGGGTCCCACACTGGAGGTAGTGTTTCCGTGGGAGGACTGGCCTGTTCTTGGAACACGACTCCAACCCTAGAGGATGCGTCCCTGGCGATAGATTCTTCGTGTCCAGACTCGATGAAGGCGCGAGGAGGTAGGAAGGCCTCCTGAGAAACTTTTAGCGGCTGGAACAAGCGTAGTGGCTGTCGGGTTCTGTGAAATAAGTAAATAAAAAGATCTATAACTGCATGTCCACTTTGACCAAACTCACGTCACTTCCAGTATGTGCTCGTAATCGACCGTATATTCTTTGTTTGTGATGCTAGGGTCGTAGCTCTCGGGTATGATGACTACTCTTAAGCCACTCTCATTATCTTGCCCACATATAACATCCCGAACTGTGCCGATTTTCATTCGCAGAGACGACTTCTTACCACAGATGACCATGCGGATGCCAATCCACGGTGTTTTGCCCGTGCTTTTGAGAACATGGCGAGTAGGTGATCCAGATGCAGAGCTCTCACAAAATTGTAACAACTGCCTAGTTCTGGAAAATGTGTCAGTGTACTTCATATGAACAACTATGTTGAGCTCACGTTTCCTGTACAAGATTACTAGGATCAATGGCGTATTTGTTCAGTGGCGCTGTGGCATCCTGTTGATGCAACTCAATGACAGTGCGGGGCCCCATCTGCGTCTGAACAACCCTTGTGACTGTCCCTCATTTGCCTTCTAGACGGTGGTTATAACCTGTAACGATTACGCGCTTGCCTATCCAATTGCCGGCGTTGAAGAGATTGACTTCTTTCCGGGGAGGATTAATCTTCTGCATAGTGTTTTTACCGCAGTTGAATTCCTATCATCCCGCTGTTAATACGAGTTCTGTTGGGAAGAGGAGAAAGTCACCTCTAATTTGCCATCCTCGTGTGTCGTGAGTATGGATAGGTGGAAATCTAAGACAGATTGAACAAAACCATCTCGCTTTCTGTCAACGTCACGCACGCAGTCGCCAATGTTGAAGACCTTGACTACATCGTAGAAAGGATACAGATGCACTCCTGCACCATCATTCAAGTTAATCTCGACACCATGCGTATTCATCGCAACGACCCTTCCCTGTCGCGCATCATTGCCTCTGATGCCTCAGCGCATTACTTCCATGTGTTCATCCTTTTCAAACCACCATTCATGTGGACATGGTGCCCTGTATTCTGCGGCGAGGACAGTAGGATGAGCGCTTCGTAGGAAGAGGTCAAGGATTGGCAGTGCGGCAGTAGTGGCTGGTACGATGCTGTCATGGCGACATTCGAGTACCAGCAGCCCATGCTCAATCTCACTCTTCTCATTCCAACGAGGTTTGGTGATGGCGTGAACTTCCATACTAGTTCCAAAACGATAGAATGTCTCTCCACAATGCCACAGCCCATGCTTGGTGTGGGAACGATTCCTATTTCGCGTATGAATGTGCTCCAATTGGAATAATCGTGGCACAACCAACGCGTCTAAACCCCAGTCGTGGTTGGCTAGAACGCACCCCATATCCCCATGATATGGACCTTGTTTCATGATCACCCAATCACCCTGCTCGACTGGCATCCTTTGCAACATTTTGAGAGTCGCAGCTTGCTCATCCAAGGGTATCTGTTCGAGAACTGGCCCCCCCTGTGACGTGATAACACAGGAGCAGGACACGAGGAGCGTACAGAGAGCCGAATTCAAGGAATATATTTGCAGGTAAACCCAGTTGCAAGTTTTCGGTATGGCGAATGCAGAACACAAACTATCACCACATAGATGTAGCCTTCAGAGAAGAAATACAACTAGACAGTCCTGAGTACCGCACTAGCTTGAGAGTCAAGCGTTGAGGGACAGGCACCGATAACAATAGAATACTCACCTTGCATCATACCCGCCAGAGGGAGGTGCTTGCTGAATTTTCTTGAAGCATTTTGGTATGAGCCTCATGGTCAATACGGTGCCATTTGCGTGACCGCTCAGTAACGCCCTGAACATATCGCTCGATCTCATCATTGTCATTTATATCCGCGTGATTCTCCGGTAAGGATGTCGATATTGCAGCGGGCTCAGAGTCATCCAGAAAATCTTTCGGGTAGTTAGTTACCACGCTGATTATTATTAGGTACATTGTTGACCTTCGTATTCGGGCTCGTTGACATCTTCTGGATCGGTGTCTTGTTCTCCATCTTCCAAAGCCTCAATATCGAAGAACCGTCGATAGTGCTGAGAAGGAAAAAAAACTAAGCCCTACGAACAACAGAAAACCAAGACGTCTACCTGAGATATTTCCCCGACCGACATGATATGCCTGGACTACAACCTTTTTATGGGGTTTGACATTCAAGAAAGTTCGATGCAAACAACTGGCATGTTGGTTCTGAGCTGGCAGGTCTCGTCGAGGGTTGGGACAACGGGACAAGAAAGTGTCGGGCGAAGAAGGAATGGGCGTGAGAAAATTGTCCTGATATGGTTGTCTTGTGACGTCCAGTGGTGTTCGCCATGTTCTCACGCTTCTACCGGAAACTCCATTGATAAGATATTAACTCCGAATATTTGTGCTTATGATGTGAGGATGATTGACTTGAATTATGAATGAAATGCTTATATGATCCAGGCATCAGTCTATTCCCCATGCTACTGACCTAGGGTTCTGCCGAAGGGTATCAGCTTCAGAGAACTCTGAGTTGTGCAACGTCTCGACAATCCCAACGCGATGATACCCTATGATAGAGTGAGTCGCCGGATTCATCAATCCGATGAGTCCCATAGGAAGGTTCTGCTGAGAAAACCAAGTGTCGTAGATTGGGAAAAAGAATAGTATCCTCCTCAGGGTGGTTTTTCTTTAAATCGCGGGGTGAAAATCCCTGCTCTCCTTGTAAATCTCCGATGACAGATTAACTTTGTTGACAGGTTATTGCCGTAGCACCACCAAAAAAAAAAAGAATAGTATCTGTTAGAGTCAGTCTCCCTGGCATGTCCCTTCTGCCTTCAAAGCATGAGCTACTGAGAACGCGTTGGCTGCTTTAATGAACAACTGCAAGGTCAGCAGTGGAGCCCTTGTGCGAGGATAGTAGCCACCAAATTGCTCTGCGGAAGTAGGGAATAGATGCAAGACGTCCAGCGCACGCCCCGAATGCTGCAATAGGTTACAGCAATTTATGTCTTCTGAACCAAATAAGGGCATGAACAACCCAGGCATGTCGTTTGTAAAAGTTTGAGCCCGCGCAATTCCGGTAACCAAATCGAGTCAATGCTAATGGGGGCGCTGGAGATATAAATCTTTGCGGCCAGTAGACAACAATGGTGAGACAGCGTAGAGCGAGGTGATTGTCGACTGGCTTATCGAAAATTTGAGCGCCGTTGGCATCGGTAATGGGTTCGCCAAAGGACGTCAACTGCGTTGTCTGTCTAACTTGACAACACAAGGGATTTGATGGACGTCACGGTTCGCAATCAGGAATCGGCGTCAAGTGCAGAGAAAATTTAAATGTGGCAGAAGGTTGAAGACAATGCAGAAGCGAACCATGGGGCAACTTCCAAATCAGGATGATGAGGACCCCACCACGAGTAAAAGGCTGTCCTTCGAAACGCTGGAAATAACGGGTGACATTCTGCTGGATAAAATCAATAAGAATATCAGGGATAATCGATAAAGGGTAGACCTCAGATGGAATATTCCGTTGAGGCCATCTCTGTCTGACGAATCGTCACTGGACGTGGACGTGTCCCGCTGTAACCTCCATCAGGATAGCCAAGTGTGAACTAGGATGTATCCTCGCTATATTCCTGTAGTGAAATCTGAGTCTGCGCTGGTGAAAGAGGAAGACATACGTCAAAAAAATGTATGTACACTTGCGAGGGTATTGGCAATGAGCGGCTGCTGTCGAGGAGAACGGTGCTGGGACTACACAGATAACATAATGATGAGCCTGTGGTGCGATTTCTTGACATACCCTGCTGGCCCACGCGATGACCTTCACAGCGCGACAAAGACGGAGACAGTGGGCACCTAAAATCTGGCAAAATTAAATATTATCAGAAGGACGATCTCTCTATCCAGGACATAGGAACGCACCATGCCTCTCCGTCCTACTATCTATTCCCGTCCTCATATCCTCCAATATTCACAAATTCACAAATTCACTGCAATGTTGTCGATATGAGCAAGAGCCTACAAGGAGGATAAGGAAGCGACCACTCGCCAGCATCAAATCCAGCGTCTCGACCCTGTGAGTCGATTCTCCACAAGAAAACTTGATATGATTACCATCCCAGACAAGAGCAGCTGAAGCGACTCGCGAGCACCCTATTGCTGAATTTCGATGGGTGCCGGTGACAAGAGAAGAAGACCGTGGGAATGCTATCTCTCGGCTACATTCGGTGCCCAAAATCATTAACTCCCCTAAATCCGCGGCTCAGGGAGATAAGAAATTTGATACCATATCTGATTCCCGCCATCACTTTCTCACCCACTGTGTCAGTTAAGCGTAGGATTGTCCCTTGTAGCCCCAGCGGTGAGTACGTCTTCAAATTTACATTCAGATATTGTCATTTTACGATCCACTTAGATACATGGCATCACGTCCAAACTACCTTTCCTGACAAGCGTGATGCTTTGCGCAAAGCTACTAGGCTATCCACATTATCAGTAGGTGGGTAACACATCGTGTAATACTTCTCATATAAGGGTGTGCCTTTATATATTATACCTCAGTACAAATTGTGCTGCTTAATTTGTACTCCGGGCTGTTAGTAATTCCCACCATCTCTTCACCGCGCGATAGGCTCCCCAATTATAATTAGCTAGCCTGCAGGAGATGGGGAATGCTCTGCCTGGTGCAGTTTCTCCTGCTTATCTGTTGGATCCAGTGAGTAGTGTCAAAGCAGCTCGGTTGACAGGGTTGAAATGATCATCAGTAGTCTGCGAATTAAGTAGTAGCAGCCTCAAAATCTGAGTATTGTTAATGGAGGTGCTCAGGTAAACAGTAACAAGCCAAATCATCGCCACACTGAATATCTTACTTTCGGGAGATCCGCAGGGCCGCATATTCCGGACATCGGATTTAATCGAAAAATAAGATACCATCGTTTCTCTATAAACTAACGAAACAAAAATATGATAAAATGTAAAATGCGCTTTTTGAGTCTATTGCTCGCTGATGACTTCTCCTCTATCTAAGAACAGTTTCAGCGTAAGGGAGGCAGGGTCTTCTCTTTGTTCGTTCGGAGTATATATAAGCGGGCGATCCCTTATGAAAGACAATCTGTTTTTCACTCATGCCTCGGTGTGCATCTACCACGACTGATCTTCGCTACCCGCACAGCGGGCGTGAGCACCCCATATCTCACGGCAACATCCTCCTCACCAGACCTATGAAACGACGCGCTTTGCAGAGCCTTACAGTACGACAAAGACACCAGACCCCCCTTCAACTTCCCCCATCCAGGCTGCTTACCTTACTGGTTGAGCTTCAATTAGAGATTTGTTCTTACATGTCGAATCCTGATCTGTTGCAAAGCGCCTCGGCGTGCAGACAGGTGCTGGAGATTGTCATGGAGATCCTTGGCAAAAGGCTCGAGTTGTGGGATGAACAGGGTTCATGCCGGGTGACCTCAGAGAGCTTTTCTGCGGCAAAACTCTGGCTCTGGTCCAAGCAGGGACGTCAGACACCGTCAGGTGTCGAGTTGAGCGTGAACTTTTTTGACCTGGAAGGCCTCAGGTGCTGCATACAATTCCTAACTCTCGCCGCCCCCCATCAATTTGCGACCATTGGATTGAATCTCGATCTCTTGCTTTCCCATCCGATGACCGTTCAACGGTCCCTTTTGGAACGCTTTTTCTCCCTAGTTCATAATTGCGCTCCCCAACAGGTCTACCTTTTCTCAACAATGTCATTACCACCTCCTCCCTATAGTGACTTGCAAGACTGGCCACCATTCACCTTCCCTTCCCTCAGCTCTACAAAGAACTTGACGATTTTTGATGACAAAAACTCATTCCTTAGCGAGTTCATACCTTCCATGTTTCCAGACCTCGAGCAATTGGTCTTGGCAAGATCGTCTCGGCTTCCAGAGCAATGGAACTTCCTGACTAATGTGTGCTTGAAGAATCTGACCAAGCTCCGGCTGTCAATAACCATTCCAGCACACATCGTCCGAGCTTTACTTCAGCATCATCCGACGCTTACCATGCTGAATACAGTATCCGCTACCATCGTCGACGATGACCCAGATTCGCAGGCAATGCACGACTACGAGGGCTTCAACTGTGGATTAACCTTCCTCAGTGGCTGTCCCACGCTGCTGGTGCCGATGTTGACAGGCACGACGTTTAAGGGCCTTGGATGGTTAGAACTGGAACCTGAACGTGGGCCAAGTTCTATCGAGGCTTTCTTTCAGGTCGTATTGCCTGCAATCTTCTCATCCAGTAACTTGACACAAAAGACGCATGTCGAACTCTCCCTGCCCTGCCCCCAAAGGAGGGCTTGAACAATTTCCAGTTCCTCCACCCAGTCACCCAGTCTCATGTTCCCTTGGAGGTGGATTATTTGCGACTTACGTTCAACGGCTATGATAACGTTGATGATGTCCTGGTAGGCATCCTCCCAAATGCACTAGCTGCTCGCATACTGATGGTACGGTCTAGAAGGCGTGGTTATTGTGCATGACCTTCATCACAGGAATCGACATCATACTATGGGTGACTCAGCTACAAGGCGTTGCTATTGACAAGATCATCCTATTCGCGAATACATCCTGCATGTTCCACCGGCTCAGCGTTCGAGGAAAGGATAACCACATGCGCAGCGTGACAAACATAGCGGGAAGAGTGCACAGTGTGAAGCTAGTACCAGGGACAAAGCCATCCAGTTCCGGCTGAATTGAGACAGAAATTATATTAGGATTGTATGTCACAGTAAATGAGAAAAGGAATGAAACTCGTGTGGAAATTTAACTAGATCGTCTGAAAATTGAAACATGAATTCGACAACACAAGGGATTTGATGGAAGTTCAAGGTTCGCGATAAGAAATCGCCGTCAAGCGCAAGGAAAATCTGAATATTGGCAGATGGGTGCGGACACTGCAGAAGCGAGTCGCAGGACAAGTCCTGAGCGACTTCCAAATCCAGACTGTGGGGGCCCTACCACCACGAAAAGGCTGTCTTTTGAAATACTGAAAAAAAGGTGGATATCCTGCTAGGAAATATTCGGAATCAGTAAGAGCAAAGTCAGGTAAAGGGGTATACTAACGTTCAGATTGCCATCACGGTCGGACGAATCGTAGTTGGATGTGTCCCGCTGTACCTTCGTCGAGGACAACCATGCATGCATTGTCATGTATCTCCGCTATATTCCTGTAGACATATCTGAGTCTGCCTTGGTGAAAGAGGAAGACATGTCAAAAAAATGTATAGACACTTGCGAGGATCGAGCAACCAAAAGATCGGGGATAGCGAGTGTACTGACAAGCAGCTACTTTCGAGTAAGATCAGACCATATTAATGAAGGGAATGAAATGTTACACAAATCTGTAGAGTCCGACCAGCAGGAACACATGGCAGGAAACGAGGTGTGGGAAGTTCATTCTTCCTTGGCTATATCGGGCCCTAAAATTGCGGTCGTCCGAAATCCAAGGACGTTCGGACGAAAGCAAAATCGTGGACCGGTATCAGCCGCTGGCCATCACTTTCTCACCCTTTCCCGCTTGTTCTCCAACCATCACCATCGTCAATCGGTGGTGGTCGTTGCTCGCGCTAAGCTAGTAGCACCACAAAATCAAATTGGTTGTGCCGTCTGACCAGAGTGATTTTTTAGACCGTAATCTTTGCTGATAAGTAGGACCATGGCCATTACTTCTCGGAATGGCTCTCAGGTGAGTAAACATCAATGCCTCGTACATTTCGCATCCTAAAGATTGATTAGTGGTATAACTATTGTGGTTTCGTAGATTTGGAAGCCTTGGAGGATAATGATTGCGTGTCGGATGATGCAGAAGAGGCGGATGACATTGATGGTTTGAGAGCCGGCTTGTAGCCCTCTCCATTGCAGCATTAACGTTCTCCAGGTTTCATCGACGATGACAATGATTCCACTGAAACAGCTTCAAAGCCCAGTTTCAGTCATCAAAGCGACAATTTTTCCGCTGAACAACTAAAGGAGTACGCGGCGGCAATAACAGAACGTGCCAGGAAATGCCGGCGGATTGAGACTGACTCGAGTTCTGGTGGCCTTGATTCTGTGGAATCACTTTGGGTGGTAGGCTCTTCTGGTCCATTATGGAGAGTTCGCGTCAAGGTGCGTTATTTCTCATGTCTCTGTAAACTACAGCTAAATCATATTTCAGAAACATGCCCAAGATCATTTGGTATCTCGCCTCAAGCATTACAAAACGTCTAACCATTGCCTCACCGCCACTTTTGCTGTTCCCCTAGTCTCTCAATGGGTGTATCTGGACTGTCAATACGTGAATCCTTCTCTCCGACAGCTACTTTCCTCTTCTTTTGCTGTCGCTACCTCCAATGGCGCACCGATTTTGGAAGAAGTCCCCATCGAGGAAGTAGCCTCCATTCAGACGATGCAGCAGGGCAAGCCAAACCTACAAAAAGGTGATTGGGTTGTGCTATCAACAGGCCCATATCGCAACGATGTGGGATGTGTGCATGAGATATATGATTGGGGTGCAGAAATCCTCGTCATTCCTCGTTTCTACTCCTGCGAGTATCGGCACAGCCCCCAGCAAAATAGAAGACAGCACAGCTCGCTCTATCTCTGGGATACCAATCAAATGCTCCAATGGCTAGGAACTATGAGGCAAATATGCCAACTTACCCAGACCCAGAAACGTCAAAATGGTGAATACGACCATGGTTTACTGGTATTGGAGTGCAAAATCCTGTCTCTGGTCACTGCGACTACAATATCTGCATCGATTCTGGGTTTATTTGTCGAAAGTCAACACTTAGATGTCCTGCAGGCAATATTGCGAGCACCCTGTCCAATGGAATGGCATTTCCAAGTTGGAGACCTTGTTGAGGTCCCAAGCAATAGGTCGGGTGTAGTGTGCAGTGTCAACACTTTTGGCGTGGCAGTCGATCTGGACAATGGTGCGGGCATACACCAGTTCTCTTTTTGCCATGTGATAAAAAGCATACTTGTCGGCGATTTCATCCTCTGCTTGGAATCGGGTCGTGAAGGATTAGTCCAAGTGGTAAAGCAATTCCATATTGTTGCGCTGACCAAAGGGCCCGACGAAGAGATTGAGGTGTGTATTATCTGATTGCTCGAGCCAACAATTCCCTGATTCTCTTCCAGGAGTTCCAATGCCCTAAGAATTCAGTGTCACGTCAATCTCCACACACTCAAGATTACAGTGACTATGCGAAGGAAAAAATTACACCGAATGCGAGCTGCATTGGGAAGCGTGTTGTTGTGGGCACTTATGGTCTTACACTCAGAGGAAAGGTGGGGATCATTATAGATGTCGTGAACGAGGAAGGATGTCCAATGACCGTAGTCGTATTGGATGATGAGCCCAAAGTTCCCCGTGTGTTTTATCCGGGAGACCTTACCATTGAAGGGTATATGTTCATTTCCGCCTATCCATATGGTGCTGAGACTCCTTGGTTGTAGATGGGGTGAACAGCTTGACATCGGGGAGACCTCGACTGCCCTGGAACAGATCAAAGGTTCTATACAAAGCACAGGCCAAACACCTTGGATTGGGGTACAGGTCGGAATATTCCACCCGGGGCATCCCCTCAGAACCAAGATCGGCACAGTCAGGGATGTCATTTGTGGTCAAGAGAACCCAAGCGGACTACGTCTTGTTATTGTTCTGGAGAGCTATGACCCGGTGACAACAAATAAAGAGCATACCGTGGATTATGAACATGTTCTAGATGTTGAGTAAGTGGCATCATCTGTAACTATTGAAAAATCTAAAAGGTGCACAGAACCAAGCGCCCTTTGAGATTTTACAAGCCCCTTTTATGATCGCAGAGTGCTTTTCTTCCTCCAATGTCTTTCATTCAATCCAGGTATGAAGAGCGCATGGAAAGAATCGGTCAAACAGGAGATTTCATCAGAAACAGGGCGACGACACCGCCTTCTACTCTCGATCCGGCCTGGGATCCCCGTTCTAAGACACCCCCTCCCCTAAATGGGTGTTCCTCTGCCTCAACGTCAAATTTACATCAAGTTTCTTACAAGTGCCATGGCCATTGGGCGACAGACAGGCGACTGCTAGGTCGTGAATTGCGCGTCAAATTGAATGGAAAAGCGAAAACTCTTGTTTGTCGGCAGGGCGAGAGCAGCTCACTGGTGGAATGCTACATCTGCAAAGGCAAGAAGAAATTAGAGGCAGCTCGACCTGAGTTAGTCGAAGCCATGCATCCCACCACTCCTCGCAATTATGAACGTTGGATTGTCATTAAGGGTCAGCACACAGGCAAGTATGTGCACTCCATTCGCTATAAGAAAGGGGCAACACCGAAAACGCTGATTTTGTGGACAGTGGCTGTGGTCGCACCTGTGGAAGGCAGAGTAGACGAGCAGACAGGAGAAGAGCTGCACCTTGAATCTACAGAACTTTGCCTAGAGGATGAAAGTGACTCTTCAAAGGAAATCAACATGTTGTTCAGTCGAAAGCTGCGAGAGGAGGCACCTCGTCATTACTGACACAGAACATCTTTTATACTATACCAATCTTCTATGATACCCACTGCCATACACCTTGCTACATACTGTCGAAATTTTCAAAACTGTAAAATCGCAACCACTCAGCAAGATCCGCTCGATTTTAAATTTGTTAAATCCGTGGAGAGAAAACTGGGCTTGATACCAACTTACCTGTCACTTAAGCGCACCATAAAGGACAAATCGAAGAGGTGGAGCAATGGTCTCGCCGCACAGTATCGAACTGCATCAGTGTTAACACGTCGAGGAGTCAGATATCAGGCTCATTCCTTTATTTTTGCAGTAGCGGCGCCACTCTCCTTGATAGCATGCAGTCATACGACAAATCAGAGAATATGATATGATTTTTACAACTATGAGAATATTAGCAGGCTTTCGAAACTACACTACATTATAACATGTCAGAAGGAAGAAATTTCAATGTAGTCTTGCCATCTTGCGATCCCCTATCCCTCGTGATCATACTGATCTACAGCTAATTGATTGGCATTTGGCCAGGTGAAGACATATGTTGGCAGATTGATAGCTTCAACTGGGTGAAGGTCTTGCCTTTGGCTCGGCGTCAACATTTGCAGCCAGTCTGTGTCGTAGAAGTTGATGGGCAGGCCCGCTAGCGGTGGGCGTGAACTCTTCGGCGCATGACGATAAGGGAGCCATAGTCGAATGCGAGTGGCCGCTCCTCCTCTAGAACAGCCTGACGCCGCTTGATTCACTGTCGCCTGATTGCGGTCGAGCCATTTGAGTAGTCGAACGAGCTCCGAACTACGCCACTCTTTCCGTTGCACCAGCACAACATCCTTTCCTTGAAAGCCATACTGCTGCAAGACACTTTCATCTCCACTCTCATCGGAACTCATGTACACCGCGCTGCATGTCTCAAGGATGTGGAACAAAACAAGGAAGACCTCTTGCCGGTTGCTGTTCATACAAAATCGGAGTCTGTAATCATACAGCTGTACCGAATCAGTGGTGTTATAGACCAAAAATTGCATGTCTTACCCCTGTACGACGTCAAGATCTACGGCCCACAGTATTGGAGTGTTTGAGTCTACCATTGAGGTATTGTCCAAGGGATTGTCTGAGAGTGCTAAGACGCTGCATAAAGTGTTTGCCGATAAACTGTGTTTCCTCCACCCACTCTGGGTGTTTCTTCTTCTGAATCAAAATAAAGCCTGTGACAAATAAATCTTTTAGCGCGAGATTCCATTCATGATTAATGTGCTCCCAGCATGGATGCAAAGGCGATAAGGACGGCAGAGTTGACCGATCACCACTCTTGTATGCGTCGGCTTGATCAAGTTTCGTATAGCAGCTGCGGGAAACAGCAGAGTGGACGTCCTTGTCCATTTTGATCGACAGGAGCAAACTGCGTTGATATGTGTGGATCGCTTTCTGGAAGCATCCAGTCAGAGTAAGATCAGGGGATCAAAAAAAGTCATTACCATTAGTAGAGTCTCGTCATGATTTCGACTTTGCTCGGGACGCTTTGCCTTGTACCGCCTGGAGTCTATGTCGCTCTTCTTTTTCTTCTTTTTCTTCTTCATTTTCTTTGTACAATTTCCCGTGTCGCTGGAGTCCCCCTCCTCACCGCTGTCCGGGTTCGAGAGATCATCATTTCTCTGAGGGTGGCCCTGACTTGTAGAATTTAGGGGAGTAGCTCCTGGCCGCTTGCCGACTCCCCGCTGTGAAAAGACTGATTGGTGTTGGTAGACCCGTGCAAAGAAGGGTGTCCGAAAGGTTGTTGCTGTCCTTCGGAGGATGACCATGGTTGCTGGTGAGCAAACATCGATGGAGGTATTGGCTGCCGATATCCAGATGGCTGCTGCTGTGCAAATGTCAGTGTAGGTGGTGCCTGCCGATGTGCAGAAGACTGAGGTTCCTGATGAGCTTCGAACGATGATGGTACCTGCTGTTGTGTAAACGTCGTCTGATATCCAAATGGTTGCAGTTGCTGATGTGCAAAAGTCGATGGCTGCTGCATAAACGTCGGTGGTGGTGGCGGCTGCTGTGCAAACACGGGCGGAGGAGGAGGTGGTGTTGGCTGCTGATGTCCTAACGGCTGCGGCACAAATGCCGGTGGAGGTGGTGGCTGCTCCTGCTGACGGAACGCAGTAAATGACAACGAGGGCAGTCCTTGATGCGATTGTCGTGTCTCTGATGTGCTCGGAGCTGGTAAGGAGAAGAAAACGCTTGTGGAATAGGGATTCTCAATCCTTGGACTTGCTGATCCATCCAGTTGTCTCCCAAATGTCACTCTTCGGTGCGATTTTGTGACCTGGGAAATACTCAGAATATAGCCCCCTCACTGCTTTACAAGACTTACTCCTCGAAAATGGGGTGAAGAAGTCCTCAATGTCTGCACTTGAGTCTTCAATTGCAGTTCGGCCGTCTGTAAGGCTGTGTGTTGTGTGTCATAATCCGCTCGAAGACTCTGCAGTTCCACCAGTGTAGTAGTAGCCGTCTTCTTAGTCTCTTCAAGTTGCTTTTCGTACTGATATCCATGGTCATCAGCAATGAACAACTTTGAAGGGTGTAAAGCCTCACATGAAGCTTGAGTCGTCTCATCGCCTCGTCGATATGAGGCTTGGCAATTTTTACAGCAGTTTTCAAATCAGGCATGCCATTCTACATGATGTCAGCATGGGTGAAGTAATCATGCATTGAGGAATAGTCTCACATCTTGATATTGCCTTAACTTCTCTTGTAGACTGGATCGCTCTGCTTCATATCGAGAGCACTTCGCTTCTTTCAGCGCAATGCTCCTCATGACACAGAGATAATTATCTATACCTTTTCTTCCGTCTGCTTGAGTCTCTCGATGAGGGTATTGGTGTCAGCTTCTGCTTGTTTTCGACATTGTTTGTGTTGTGCCATCCGGGCATTGTACTGCTCTGTGGTCGATGCAAGAGATTTCTTAACTTCTTCGAGCTTGAGCTCCTAGACCGGGCATAAGCATTGTCGCGTTTCAAAAGGTTGATACAAGCACATACATTATCCTTTATTTCACAGTCTTTGCGAGCTATAATTTCATTGCCCTGTTAAGGATATCAGCGGCAATGTTTTATCTAACAGCGACGGAGGCCTACCTCGGTGACCATTGCATCATATGATTGTCTCTTTTCTGACAATGCAGTTTCCAACTAGGCGATGGTTGAGTACACGGCAAGGACAGTGAATACGAGGGCAAACCTGCGAGTTCTTCTCTTGCAGATCAGAAATAGTAGTTTGGGACTGCAGATTGTTCCGATGAGTGCTGCAGTGATTCATATAAATGGTTATCACAGACCTCGAGATTGATTCGGTCGAGATCGTGCAGACGTAATTCTGTGATTGGATCTTCGCGAGTCAATGCTATTTTCTATATAGGAGACGGATAGGCAACAACATCGATGTGAATAAGGTACAGAGCATGTACCTTTGCTGCTGGAGGACTTTCAGGCCTCGCGGGTCTGAATGCTTCCTTTGCTGACCATTTGGACCCGGTCTAGTACATGCCATGAGAGAGATAGAGAGAGATGATGAAACGTCTACATACGACGCTATGCACTGGAGCAGGTAGTGGTCGACTGGGCGATTCGATTACCTGTGAAGGCTACCCCGTTAGACATGCCAAACACCGTTACAAGCATGCATACCGGATGGGAAGTCGAATGGATTGACTCGTTCCGAACACCTTCATCTCCAGCAATGGACGGCATTACATGTGGGTCCTGGTAATGCAAGCAATTATGACTATCATGTACCATTACGCGATGCAGAATACATACCGTTTGGATTGCACCCGCGAAGAGTTGCTGCAAAGCGTATTAGATTGTATCTTTGGAGAGGACAATATCCTACCTCAATGACTTCATTCTCATCTTGTGTGAACTGGGCCTCATTACTCGTTCTTGAAATTGGTTCATTGTGTTGCATGCCTCGAATAATGTCATGGACGACCCCTGTTGTACGTAGCTGTTCAGGAATATGGAGCTCATCATCGGATTGCTCATATTCAGACATTTCAGCAGGGCCAGTGTTGGACTCCTCGGGTTGACCGTCTTCATAATCCAATTCAATGGAGCCGAGTCCGGAGTCGTCCATGTAGAATGGCTACAAAGGTGTATGTCAATGAAGCGGGAAACGTCGGAGTCGAGATCAAGGTTTGGGAAGATGGGTGCACAAGGCTGGAAGCTGGGGAGGTGGGGGTTGAAGATAGGTGAAGAAAGGTAAAAGAATGCAGCTGAGTGGCTGATCATGCCTAAAAAAGTAGCACAAAGGTGCGAAGGTGGAGGCCCTTCGGTAAATCACCTATGACACTGAACAAAGGGAAAATATCCCGTTTCGGGAATTTTGCACACTACGGCTTCATCGCGTTCTGTTGCGCTCGGGAGAAAGAGACGGCTTCTGGTGGACCAAACGGTCGTCTGTGCCGCGTAACAAGGTGACGACGGTGCTCAAAGGCTGAAAAATGTACTGAGCACCCAAAAAGTGCACGTAGGATTCGGAATGTTCCGTTGCTGGACCACAGTAATGGTCTGCCGAGAGGAAGTTGGTCAAAAATAGGCGCATGCATCACAACATGAAAACGTGTGATCAACAGGTAATGCTGCACGGTTGTGTAAATCATGTACGATTTGAAATGTTCCAGAAGGTGCACTGCGAAGAGGGGGTAACCCAGCTATGAGGTGCTGCAATGCACAAGATCGTTCCATTCGCTCATGCTCCCAACACATTCCACCACCACCGACACAGCGTGTGGGCAAAGGATAACTGCACGGGCAGTGTGACTAACATAGTGGAAAGAGCGCACAGTTTAAAGCTTGTACCAGAGAAGAAGCCGTCCAGTTCCGGCTGAATTGAGATTGAAATTAAAGTAGAGCTGTATGTCACTGTGAATGAAAAGGAATGAAACTCGTGTGGAAAATAAACTAGATCATCTGGAGATTGAGATATGAACTCGACAACAGATTTGGAGGACGTTCATGGTTCACGATAAGAAATCGGCGTCAAGGGTAAGGAAAATCTGAATGCGGGAAGAAGGGTGCAGACACTGCAGAAGCAAGTCGCGGGGCGAGTCCTCGGGCGACTTCCGGGGAGGACCCAACCTCCAGTAAAAGGCTGTCATTCGAAACACCGGAAATAACGAGTGATAACCTGCTAGGTAAGAATCGGAATCAGTACTAGCAACGTCAAGGGAAAATAATAGAGCAACATTTAGATTAAATGATCCATTATGAGGTCATCTCCGTCAGACGAATCGTAACTGGACGTGGACACGTCTCGGCGTAACCTTCATTGAGGATAACCACGCATGCACTGGGATGTATTCCTGTAGGCATATCTGAGTCTGAGTCGCCCGGCAAAAGAAGAAGGCATACGTCGAAAAAATGTATGTACACTTGCGAGGACCGGGCGATGGAAACATCAAGGATAGCGGACGCGATGACAACATCCAGCTACAGTCGAGGAGAACGACGTTAGGACTACAAATACAATGGACTGATGAGCCTATTGTACGATTTCTGGACAAGTAAGAGCAACGCACGAATTGGGCTTCGCCGATTCCGTGAGTATCGACTCGACGGACGAGGACCTTCACAGCGCGACCAAGACAAAGACAAATGAGGGGACACCTAAAATATTAAATATTATCAGAATGACTATTCGTCTATCCAGGACATAGAAACGCACCATGCCTCTTGGTCCTACTATCCATCCCCATCCTCGTATACCCCAATATTCACAAATTCACAAATTCGCTGCAATTTTGTAGATATGAGCAAGAGCCTATGAGGAGGATAAGGAAGCGACCACTCGCCAGCGTCAAATCCAGCATCTTGACCCTGTGAGTTGATTCTCCACAAGAAAACTTGACATGATTACCATCCCAGACAAGAACAGCTGAAGCGAGCGCCCTAGTGCTGAATTTTGATGGGTGCCGGTGACAAGAGAAGAAGACCGTGGGAATGCTATCTCTCGGCTACATTCGGTGCCCAAAATCATTAACTCCCCTAAATCCGCGGCTCAGGGAGATAAGAAATTTGATGCCCGGTTCGTGCCAACATTTTGCAGTTTACTATAGTTGACAATTCGAGATCAAAGAGGTCAAAGAATCCCGTCAATGTGTGTAGCGTCAACGGAAAGAGGAAGTGCTGAGATTCCTCTTATATAATTTATGCTCCATTTTGCTGCATTCTTTTTCAATTCTTGACATACTCAAGTACCACGCATTCCATATTTTATTTCACCGTTCCATCCTTCTCCAATGCCTCATGTTTGTTGCCCAGCAATACTATGAACTTCTAAGATAGTCATGTCCTCGCCGTCCTGGACATCAGTCATTTCATCGACAAGATGCATTTCTACGTCTTCTTCTGGCTGGTCCATAGGGTCAAGAAGAAGTGCCTAAGTTGAGGTATGAGTGAATACCAAGTTTGCAGTAGAAAGACTTACTCTCTTTATAGGAAGCACAATACATACACTTTTTCCACCTAGATCTGTGTCGCGGCTGACAAAATGTGTCTCTATCATCTGGGCATCGAAGACACTGTATTGCTCCGATCTGCGCCACACTTGTGCACCCAGCTCTGGAAAATGTTCAAAGGCATTGTCCTGCATCGGAGTTGCTCTAAAACGCCGAGCAATGACGAGAACCTGAGATGGCTTCCCGGAATTAGGATCCTGCATCATATATTCGATGCAGAACGGTCGGTTTTGGACCATGACCTGACTATTACCGCAGTGCCTGGAAGCTACTGAATATATAGCGCCATTCAGAGATACATAGCTCAGCTTTCTGATGCGCTTGGATAAGGCCTGGAAATTGTAACCTCTGTTCTTCTCGAATGCATCCGCTATGTGATTCGGTGGTTCTACCAGTCAGGGCGACAAGATCTTGGAGCTATCGGATTGTCCAGGTATGTTGATTCCTGTTGTGCCAGCACTTCCCAGATCTTGTCCTTTGCTTGACGTCAGCTTCTCGAAGATATTCTTGCACCTGTCAAGGATTTCGGGCAGTACACCTTTATTTTGCAGCTGTCGGAGGTTATTCATCCTGTGAAATGAGCGCGCAATTGTTTCCTCGTACTCTCCTATGCAACCATATTAGCACTGCTTCGAAGAGATAAATTTGTCCCACACTCACCGGCTTTGTAATTTGTGGAAATTCTCTCCAACGTACCAATTGCCCGTTCAAAGGGGAATGTCCACCAGTTCTGAACAGGCCCGAACATGAGCAGATACTCGCTGATGTGCATAGCCATGTGATGGTTTGGCAAGCATTTGTACTCTGGAAACATGTCCTGAAGCAGTGCTCTATATGCCTTCATATGGCGAAGGTAGGCTTCAGCATTAGCCACCAAAGCTTCATAAGAAGTAGCGACAATGACCGCGCTGACGAGATGCATTGTGAGTTCTAATAGTCGACATCGTTCTGGAGGTTGATGCGGCTCAGACCACATCTGGATGAGCGTAAGAGGCATGTAAATCAAACCCAGATTGCGCCATTGATCTGCCTTCAGCTTCCCATCCCCATTCCCGCCTCCTACAGTCGGGGGGACGGAAGCAAGCCAGGAAGGTTTAATTGTATTTTGCAAGTTGTCCCAAAGGCGTTCCATTTCCTGGCGAGTCACTGCAAGTCCGGCGTCAAAAACTTTAAATGCTGGCTCAGCACTGGCACTTGCTCTTTTCTCACGCTGATCAGCAAGAGTCAGTTTATCGCAATTTCACAGGTTGATCAAAATACATACCACAGCCCAGGCAAAGATTTTCAATGCGAGCATACGCCTACTGAATGATTTGTAAGCACCCTCGCTTCCTGGAATGCTTGTCTTTAGCCGTTTCAGCTTTGATGGACGTCCTTTCTCTTGTAGAACTTCCATGCGCTTGGCCTCTAGTTTGTCATCTATCTCCTGATGCTGCTTGCTGATATCTTTGTCAAGACAGTCCAGCCCTTTGGCAACATAATAAAGGGCAGGTTTGTATTTCGATTGGAGTTTGTTTTCGATGGTTTCCCTTGTTGCGACATCGGTAAGCATCTTCAAAGGGGTCTTCTCCAGTAATGAGATTATTTCGTGAATGGATTTCAGATCATTAGATCGAGTCGGTTTAGGGTTTTCTAGATCATTGACGATATTGATGCTGATGTCTGGTTTGGATTCAGCAGTCTTCTGAATGCGAAAGCCGAGGATGCGCCTAAAATGTGTCTTGAGTAGTCCAAGGAAGAGATTGTGCATGACATCAACGACGATCATGGCGGAAAGGTCGAAATATGGCAGCAAAAGCAGTGGGGTCCAATGCTGACCAGATTTGTTGAACAACCTTTCAGCAGCCGAACCTGTTTTCGCCCTGGCGTAGCGCTCCGCCCACAACCTCGTATCATCTTTTGTCCGTCGTTTCCAGCTCTTCTCGTCAAAATTTTCATATCCTTGGTACACCCCTTCAACGTCTCCCGGGACTTCCTCAGTCAGAGTGCTGGAGACCTCTGGAACCTCCTCTTCAACAGCAGCCTCCTCGTCTACCGTTCCCTCACCGCCTTCACCATCCCCTTCTGCAACTGGACCATCTTCCCCTTCACTATCACCTTCGTCTCTTTTGACACCCCTTTCCTCCTCCCCATCGCTGTCTTTGTCTTCTGTCGCCTTCGACCTTTTGGACGACTTAAGCTGTCGACGACACCAACAACGGGTACAATACCGCCTATGAGAGAAGGAGGAAAATCCGGAGATCTTGCGTGCTGTGGGCAGATCACAGATGATTGCAATGAGAGCAGCACGTATAAGTCTTCCGAGGGGGTATGCATATGTCTTTGTGAACCACACACCCAGCCACCATAACTGCAAGAAGAATTCCACTATAGGGAGGAAATAAGAGTCATGTTGTCCCGCAGGAGGCTCTTTGGGGCCTGGGATAATACCGGCGAGAAAAAGATTTTCGAGTTTGTATCGTTTGGAGGGGGGAAGATTGAAGCATACGAGCATCATTACTCTGATAGAGATCTTTTTCCCCGCTTGTTTATTGGTAAGCGGATTAAAGTTGTCAAACCCACAGCCAAAGATGTAGCGCCCTTCGCCCTCCTCCGATGGAATACTAAAGTGTTTCTCTCCGTCGGGCCCTTTAAACTCACGAACCAGAGAACCATCGAATATATCCTTCAAAGATAATTTAGAGTCCCTTGGCTCAGTAACTCCCTCCCAGCTGGCGTCCATTTTTTTCTCATTCCCGGGCTTGGCAAATAACCCCCCAAGCCAATCGTTAAAATCAAAGGATATGAAAGGCTTGATTGGAATATTTCGAGCAGCATTTCCATGGGTAGTAGGCCTGACCAACAGAGTATTGCAAGGCTTTCCCCTTTCGAACCGCCTATATCTGCACTGTTTCGGGTAAGTGGGGAAGGGTGTCTCGGGATCATCCGAATTCGGCTTGTAGATATGATGGCACTTGGGACATGCTGCGTATATGACATACTTGCTGTCTAGCCCGAAAGCACCGACAGCGGTAGGGGTGTCGCGAGGAAATCGACTGAGAAGATCTTGATCAGTTTGGCTCATGGAGATATTGGTCCCCAAGAGCATGTGCTCCATTGTCGACTGAACAACTAAACGACCCATAGACAGAAGCCAAGAACAGCCATGGCGTGGGAACATGAGGATCACATTCACGACTACTACCATGTATTGCACCAACGCCACGGCTGCGTTTGTACCGGATAGAATGGACTGGTGATGGTGCGCTGCATACACCTGGTCGTTAGCAGGGAACCTGCAAAGACGTTGGCACTTACTAGTGTCATAAATTGGAGTGCCAGTAGTGGGACAGGACCTCTCCTTGATGACTTGCCCATATGATAATTTTGCATCGGAGATGCGACAAGAACATTCTGACAACTCTGCATCTAGCTCATCCAGTTGCGTCCTGATAAACTTCGCCACACGCTGACTCTTCAGCAAGTTGATCTTGCGAGACACAGCGTCATGCTCGCAGTGATAATTGTTCAGCAACTGCAGGCTCCCCAAAAGTTGCAATTGCTCCAAAGCATGTGGATCTGGTAGATCCGAAACCGTTGCCTTGAGTTCATCAACCCTATCTTTGGCTTTGCTATACACATCAAGGCAACGGGCCCTAACCTCCTTGAAAGTGGGGGGAGAAGCTGAATTTTTGCGAGCGGTGGGAGAAGGTGGAGAGGAGATATGGAACTGAGAGTACAGCTCTGCCTTGGTTTCTTGGTCTTTCTGCACAGCTGCGGCCTGAGATTCTGCCAAAACTGCGTAACTCCGCCTCGCCTCATTCTTCAAATCCTGTACTCGATGCCTCTCTGCCATAGCCTGGGACAACATACACCCGCTTTGTCCGCCTTGCATAACTGTGGAACATTTGCAGCCATATGAGGTGCATTGACAGAGCACGAAGCGCTCTTCCTCGTCGTCGGATGAACTACAATGCATTTGGTAAGGGCAACGAACGGCGAAAGAAGAATGCTGAGCTGACCTAGACTCCATAGGTATGTACTGACAAGACTGTATGAGTGGACAACGATGTCAGTCCAAAGCTGAATATTCCTGCTACGGCAACCTGATATCGCGATAACACTGATAACAGTCTGCGACAATCCCCATTGAGGAACAGGCTGCCCGATTTATCCGCCAACCGCAATTTCCCGGAAATCAGATGCATGAAACGCAGCTAATGTACACTCAACGCAACGACCGTAAAAAAGAAACTCGGAACATGAAAATAACGAGGTAAATACAATAGCAGGTAGAGTTAAGTTCATCGAGTTCTACAAGATTACAGAAAGTTTGACGATGCCTCCTAATCATTGCAATGATCATTCTAAAACAATTGAAAGCGGCAGCGTCCTTGTGGGGACCAAGGTGATAGGTTGCTGAATAGTGCCCTCTTCAGCGACCATAAAAAAGCAATGGCTCTTCTGATTGTTTTTGACAATGGAGAGTAATAAGGCATGTCTGAGTCGGCCTTAGGCTCTAGCAAAATATGCACCAGTATGTGTGGAAAGGGATGCAAGGCAAAGTCACCAGCTGAACACGACGGTGGGACTAGTATCGCTTGTCAAGTTGCTATAGGGGCGTGTACTGGAACTTATCAGTTAGGACGCGGAATAGGGGTGGGACCAAAAAAGGTGGAAGGAAGCTTGCCGGGGGACTGCGAGTACGACGTTGATTTGTGTTTGGCGAATGGGTCAACCCGATTTAGGCATGGATACCAAGGTCGGTCGCAGTAGGCGGTTCTGGCCCCCGACCAGGAAAATGTAGCTTGGACGTGATGCCAAGTATCTAAGTGGACCGTAAAATGACAATATCTGAATGTGAGTGTGAAGGCGTACTTACGCTGAGGCTACCCATGCTTGAGGGTCACGGTGATCAGGCAAGAGGGAAGGCGTGAGAAAGTGATGGCGGGAATCAGATATGGCATCAAATTTCTTATCTCTCCGAGCCGCGGATATAGGGGAGTTAATGATTTTGGGCACCGAATGTAGCCGAGAGATAGCATTCCCACAGTCTTCTTCTCTTGTCACCGGCACCCATCGAAATTCAGCAATAGGGCGCTCGCGAGTCGCTTCAGCTGCTCTTGTCTGGGATGGTAATCATGTCAAGTTTTCTTGTGGAGAATCAACTCACAGGGTCGAGACGCTGGATTTGATGCTGGCGAGTGGTCGCTTCCTTATCCTCCTCGTAGGCTCTTGCTCATATCTACAAAATTGCAGCGAATTTGTGAATTTGTGAATATTGGGGTATACGAGGATGGGGATGGATAGTAGGACCAAGAGGCATGGTGCGTTTCTATGTCCTGGATAGACGAATGGTCGTTCTGATAATATTTAATATTTTAGGTGTCCCCTCATTTGTCTTTGTCTTGGTCGCGCTGTGAAGGTCCTCGTCCGTCGAGTCGATACTCACGGAATCGGCGAAGCCCAATTCGTGCGTTGCTCTTACTTGTCCAGAAATCGTACAATAGGCTCATCAGTCCGTTGTATTTGTAGTCCTAATGTCGTTCTCTTCGACTGTAGCCGCATGTTGTCATCGTGTCCGCTATCCCTGATGTTTCCATCGCCCGGTCCTCGCGAGTGTACATACATTTTTTCGACGTATGCCTTCTTCTTTTGCCGGGCGACTTGGACTCAAATATGCAAACAGGAATACACCCCAGTGCATGCGTGGTTATCCTCGATGAAGGTTACCCCGGGATGCGTCCACGTCCAGTTACGATCCGTCTGACGGAGATGGCCTCATGATGGATGATTTAATCTGAACGTTGGTCTACTATTTTCCCTTGACGTTACTCATACCAATTCCGATTCTTATCCAGCAGGATGACATGCCTACGTTCAGATCTTCCCTGCGCTTGATTTTCTATGGCGATCCTTGAACTTCCGTCAAATCCCTTGTGTTGTCGAGTTCATATCTCAATCTTCAGATGATCTAGTTTATTTTCTACACGAGTTTCATTCCTTTTTCATTTACCGTGACATACGATTATACTATGATTTCTATCTCCGTTCAGCTGGAACTGGATGGATTAGTCCTTGGTACTAGCTTTACACTGTACGCTGTTACTATAGGACCCGTTTGCCAGTGCGACTACTACTACTACTACTACTACTACTACTACTACTACTACGCTGCAGGGAAGGAACTGTCTCAAGGCTGTTTCCGACACTTGTAGCCATGTGACATTCCTTCACAAAGGCATTTTCTACTTCGCATTCTTTCGATAACCCTCCTCCTCCCTCCACTTATTAATGCGACGAAGACCGACGCTGTCCCTCGAAATGGACGATGAGCAAGATCTTGATGGGACTTATACTCATTCTTTAACACTCCGTGGCGATGGCGCCGTTAACTGCCTACAATTCTGGAAGAATGGTACCATGCTCGTCAGTGGCTGTAAGACTCTATACTCTGCTGCATCAGTTTCTTTGCTAATGGCTACTTTCCGACAGCTGACGACCAGCTTATTCGGTCCTGGGACCTTACAACTGCTCAGTGTGTGCAGCGCGTGCCCGTTCCTGGTGGCGGTCAAGTCACTGTCCTTGATGTCGTTGAAAACCCCCCTACCGCTGTACCCTTGATTGCAGTCTTGTTTTCAGGTACTGGATATGGATACGTCTCTGTTATTCCCATGACCAAAGCCATGCCGGTCAGTCTGCTAAGCATTTGCTGCAAATGTCTTCTTATTTCCATTTTTCCCTACAGGAGTTCAATTTCCAGAAGGCTCATACAATCGAGCCGTTCCATGAACCCGTCGAATCTCAAGCTATCAATTCAGTCAACAGTAGATATGCCGCGGCAAGCCATTCCGGTACTATCAAGGTATTCACCATCAATGACTACAGTAAGTCTCTCCTTGCTGTCTTGGATCATCTGGGTAATGTGTCTCCCTCAGATTCATTAACACCTCTGTGGCAACTCGATATCGGCAATCTACCTATCAGTACCCGTTTCTATGGAACCAAAAGAAATCTGATTGTGCATGCACTTTACACAAGTGAAATGTATGACTGGCATATCCCCTCTCATTCTGTTAACGAACAACATTTGATAGATTATGTTTTGATGTTTCAAACGGACAGAAGCTTGGAGCAGCCACTCTACGTGGGAAGATGTAAGTGTCGGAGTCGGATCTATTATTCTTTTGCTCATCTGTCTACCACTAGTGGATCCACGATGTTCTCTCCTGATGAGGGCGTGATGGCAATCCATAATCTGACTTCAGACGAAGTAGATGTCTACATCCCTGCAACAGCACACATGCCAAAGTACCGCCTAAACATTGAAGCTGAAGAAGGTGTTCCCAAAAAGTTTGCTTTCGCCGAAGAAAAGGGGCGAACCCTAATCTGTGGAAGTGATGACGGAGTGATTTACGTGTTTGATGTTGCGACGGGAGCCTTGCTACATACTCTGGAACATTCTCAAGGTGAGTTAACACTGCAAATGTATGCAACCACCTTACTGATTAATGAATAGACAGCAGTACTGTTCATTGCATAGCAGTAAGCATGTTTGGTTTGCGGCGCCGACCCATACTAATGGAGATCACAGACTTATTCCACTCATCAGAGTCACTTCATCGTGAGCGGAGAGACCAGCATCAGGCGTGCTTGTATTCACATCTGGATCAAACCGGTGAGGACCGCATCTCCTTGAGTTTGCTGTCATAATTAGCTTTAACTGCAGACCGACGCGCACCGTCTTGAGATCCAGCAACGTCGGAGAGATGAAGCAGTGGCAGAAGCCCTGAAAGCCAAAAGGCTTGAGGAGGAAAGGCTCGCAAAACAGAAAGAAGCCGAAGAAGCCGATATGAAGGCCCGAGTGGCTGAGTTAGAGCAGGCGCGATGCATCGAGCTGGAGAAGTTGCGGGCTGAGTTGGAGAGCTCAGTTCGTGTTACCGCGTCTGGAGTCACCTTGCTAATCTTCTCGTGCCTTATAGCTTTACTCTGCCGACAACAATTACTTTCAGGTTAGTCTAGCTCTCATCGTCGTCTCTGTCAGTTTTGACAAGCCCCAGGTTGCTCTGTGTTGTGGCATCGTTTCGCCGAATTCCTCAAAGCTCGTCTTTGATCATTCTTACACTTCGTTCACGTGCCGTCCGGTTTCATGATGATATTACCATATTCCGTTCCTTGGTCTCCTTATATTCTTGTACTTCAACCTAGGTTCGAAAATATAAATAATGGCATTTAGACTACCGCGCAAGGAGTGTCCTTGCAATGTTTCATTGGAGCTTTGTTATATTAACATTCTGACAACGATGATGAGAGCTATGTTCTGCACCTCATTAATAATTTCTTTTCTACGCCTTACCTGTCTTGCCCTTGACCATTTCACTTTTTCATTCATGGAGGATGACGATATTCTAGCCGATAGCTTTGAGAAGGAAAGTAAAAGCAGAAATAAGTGTTATGATACCGACCGCTCTAGTTTCGGCTTGGCCCCCGTGGCTTCACAGGTATGAGGTCTACTTAACCGAATAACATCAAAAGATGTTCTCTCAGCCTATAAAACTATGTGGTGATGAATATATTCAGGTTAACATGAGGCGATTCGGCCAAACAATGTGCACCACTGGCTATTGTTCGTGCCATTTCTAGGCAATCTCTTGCCCCCTCACATCAGAAGCAGTTTAGCTGGTCAGCTTTCACGTGGACCTTCTCTCTGCACAGGGTCGGCCGCATCCAATACTGATGGCTTCAAGGAATTTTTCACTTTCTGGCAAGTTCCAGTCGGTTCATCCCCACCGCAATGCCCCCAGCACGACTTGTCTCATCCACAACGCAACATCGGCTTTCAAACACCAACGGTTGTTCTATACTTGGGCAATACCAGCCGTCAATAGGCGAGTAGCCACATACCCGACCCTGCTTTGATGTTTCTTCTCTCTTAATAGTACTATCAGGGAGAGTAGAAACAATCATGCAAGGTTGCTTGAATTCAGTGAAAGTGCTACTCGCCTCCCAGTGTCTCTTGCAGCTGGGCACGCCAAGATAATGTACTGTACATAACATGACAAATATTCAGTTCAAAGCACGCATCGACGTGATCTTCAACACGTTGCTGACCATGTCGCGAATAGGCCAGGCGTCTGTGTATTCGTCAAGGAAGCTATGCTTGCTAGTGATCTATGACATTGGACTGTGAGTAGCTTGAGACAAATAAAAGTTGAGTTATGGCTCACGGCGTCACAGACAGCGCAGACTTGTCCCAAATTTTTAAGGGGGCGACTGACATCAAGCCTCTGGTGGACTTCGTGACGAACGTCATCCTGACAGAAGCTTCAGTCAAAGCAATCTTCATCGGAAGAAAACTTACTAAAACTTGGGTATACATCAGATCTGACCAGCCAAATACCACCTTGAGTTGCTCCAGATCCTTGGCCACTGGCAGCATATGACCGGGAACATGCCCCGGTCGCTTGATCTGATGGTGACTGGCACGCAGCTTATCTGCAGAGCTGCCAGAAGGGTCACCACTAGCTTCAGAGACAACCGGAACGTCGTTACTATCGTTGAAAGGCGATGCGTGGTCAATGGGAAGTGAAAGAGGGGAGGATGAAGGCATATGTTTGGGAGTGAACCATCGAAGGGTCTTAAGAAATAGCCCAACCAAAGTAGACAGGATCGGACGAATGAAAGGTAGAAGGTATCGAAACATTGGACAAAGGTGTTGAGGTGAATGATCAATGAATGTATGGGTTGTTGCAGTATTTCGATTTTTATGTGCCACGCCTTTGTAATAGCAAAAGCCGAGGCTTACATGAGAGCCTCTTAGATCTAAAGTCAACCTCAGCTTAGGTCAGAGTCTAACTTGTTGATAAGTCAAACGAGCGATTTAGCTCGTGAGTCGAACCCTGACCAAAGGGAAGAAATAAGAAAGAAGTGAATAAACCTGCACTCAGTGAATCTAGGATGGGAACAATTGAGGCCTCAGGGTCCGAACCCTAAACGGTTACTAATCGGAAAACACATATACCATATCATCGCCACCTATTTCCTGTAAAAATAAGGTTAGAAAGGAGAATTCAAGCAATAGAGAGATGTACATTCTGTCGATATGACCAAAACAAGTACTGACTTGACTACGTAGTACTGAACACTATTTAGTACTGCGTCATATAAAGAGAACGTCTCAACGGCGGCTCTGAGTTTGGGAGCGTTTGTTTGAACTGATTTACTGAGTCGTCATTATCCACCATACTCAGCATTATCATATTCTCTGAGCCCGTATCGTGTAAGGCACGATAAGTTTTTGCCACCTTGATCACAAGTTTCTGGTTCAGTCATTCATCGAAAAACATCTGTTTTCGAAATATATATGCAGAAAAGATAGGCATCTCAGAAGATACGAGGCACTCGATGGGTTGGTGGACACTTACTGGTGATGGCAGAAAGCACGAGTTTGACAACAGACGACTACCTGTAGACGATGGTGACATCAGCCCGATGCATAATGGGTACGAACAGGCTTACCTCATTGATAAATAGGAGCAAGAGATGAGAGGAGAACGAAGGGAGAAAGCTGCACAGTCAAGGAACAAAAGTCTGTTCACCTCACCTAAAAGGGACATTGCCTCGGCGGTCAGGTCAGATTGAGTACGACAATGAATGGATCCTGCATTTGACTGCGAGTACGACGTTGATTTGTGTTCAGTGAATGGATCAGCCCGATTTAGGCATGAACGCCAAGGTCGGTCGCAGTAGGCGGTTCTGCCCCCGACCAGGAAAATGTAGTTTGGACGTGATGCCAAGTATCTAAGTGGATCGTAAAATGACAATATCTGAATGTAAATTTGAAGACGTACTCACCGCTGAGGCTACAAGGGACAATCCTACGCTTAACGGACACAGTGGGTGAGGCAAGGGGAGAAGGCATGAGAAAGTGATGGCGGGAATCAGATATAGCATCAAATTTCTTATCTCCCCAAGCCGTGGATTTAGGGGAGTTAATGATTTTGGGCACCGAATGTAGCCGAGAGATAGCATTCCCATGGTCTTCTTCTCTTGTCACCGGCACCCATCGAAATTCAGCAATAGGGTGCTCGCTTCAGCTGCTCTTGTCTGGGATGGTAATCATGTCAAGTTTTCTTGTGGAGAATCAACTCACAGGGTCGAGACGCTGGATTTGATGCTGGCAAGTGGTCGCTTCCTTATCCTCCTCGTAGGCTTTTGCTCATATCGACAAAATTGCAGTGAATTTGTGAATTTGTGAATATTGGAGTATATGAGGATGGGGATGGATAGTAGGACCAAGAGGCATGGTGCGTTTCTATGTCCTGGATAGACGAATGGTCGTTCTGATGATTTATGTTCTTCACAGATGTCCGCTGCCCCTTCATCGTTGCGCTATGAAGGTCATCGCACAGGCCATTTTCGAATTCGCCAAACAAATGTGTGTGCGTCACTAGGAAATACACCTCAGACTGATCCCATGTCTATAGTGCGGTATCAGTCGATACCGTTCTCCTCTGCTTTGCGTCTGACCCGCTCACCATCAGCGCGTTCTCTATCCTTACTCTCCGATGAATGTCGAGATCTCTTCTCTCGATATTCCGCAGCTTGAATGTAAAGGTCTCCTTGGGTTCCATACCGATACCAAAGGCAGATCTCTCCCCGAAAAAGCAGTACAAGACCATATTGATTTCGCTTACGTCGAGGAACACCCGTCGCAATATATTTGGTATGAATACTCGCCGTATAGACACAAGAACACGACGGATGTGGACAAGTCTGCACGACTACTGCGAACCTGATGGCCTCATAATAAATCATCGTCAGTCCACTGTTGGTATCTGATTCTGCTCTTACCGAATCGGATTCTTTGTATAGCGAGTTACCACCTGTTTGGTTGCGCGTCTCTTCAGGGAGTGGCCATGACCAGTATTTGAACCAGAGCATCCTGATTTAGAAGTTGCTGAGGACTTAGTGATTGGACAGTGATCAGTATAAAAACTGCTCCTCCTCCTCTTCTCCAGTCGAACTTGCAGAGTCCAGAATTGGGTGTTTTCCTGTCACCAATAAACTCTGCAGGGGGCTGCAGGGTGGTACTATCAAATATAAGCTTGCCAAGGGATGCCTTGCTCTGCACATGGACTGGACCGATCCTTTTGACTCTCACAGGGTCGAAGACGCTCCACTGTCTTTGCAGGATCCTCTTAATTTTCAACGTAACGGTGCGACTAGATGCGGAAGATCAGTCATACCTCGGGAATTTTGAATCGCCAATACTCGCACTAGAATAGTCCCTTGATGGGATGAACACTGAGGAACCGATTGTGAAGGACCCCTTTCCTGTGCCGCGTACACACTTCTTTCGACACTACCTCTTTTCCTATTCCTCTTCACATCAGGCGCCTACGAGCAGACAGCAGAAGATATCGCACACGTCGATGTTGCGAGCATTACAAATACTCGATCCTAGAATAGGCGAGCCTCGTCTAACCCTCCTTTTGTATTGCTAACCAATACTCAGAATCTAGACCTGAAAACGCGATTATGTAGCGACTGGATTTCATGAGATCCTTGACACTCTAGTAAATGCTAAAGCGTCTCGATTTCCATTTACCCTCTTTGACCTTCTTCCAGGGAGGTATCCCTCCGTGAGCCTCGAGTTCAGATTCCTCGCTGTCGCGCTAAACATTCTTAGTCCACGCACATAAAACTGCCTGCTGCGTGTCGTTCGACAGTACAGCGAGGACAACGTTGTCTCGACTTGCAACTCCGTCAGTCACTTTAACCCTCCGATCATGATTTGTAGAACCAAGCGCCGACTTCAGCTAATTCACAGACACCAGTGGCTCAAACCGTATGATAGATGCTGGGCAGTACTTGCGATGTTAAAAGTCCACCTCAAAACAGTGTTGGGGGAAGTTTATTGGAGTCGAAGCATAGCTATAGGTCAAAGATCAGAGTGAGTCTCTGTTGCGCTTGTCCGTTAAATCTAGTGTCAAAGGAGGATCTTAATGTTGGTAAATACTCCTCCTTTCAGCTCAACGCCTGACTCGCCATGCAAGTCCTTCATGGACATGAATGCCACGGACAGTCTGCGAAGCCATGGGCGTGGACGTTGCGTGGCACTGGCACCGTCTTGGCTTGTAGCGAATGTCAGAGATTACATGACTTGGGTGTAGTGTCATCTCATCTGAAACGTGGAACTTCGTTGTGCAAGTCATGTTTCAGGCCTCAGTACTTCAGTCGTCATCCCGCGCGGGCGTTGTTAACATCTCACGTGAACAATTTGCTGCTAGATGGATTTGCCATGATCAGGATTCGGACGACCATACTGTTGTGACCATACAGGGCCTATGTAGGGAATCTAGAATCTGTGTTGTAAGTTTATGGCCAATCATTTTGAAATCATTGAAATTCGAGGCACAATTTGTCTCCACAAAACGTGTGCCATGTGCAAACCACATGGGTGACCTGCGATCCGACCGCCCTCTTTCAAAGAGTATTACATCGAGTCCATTGGCATGACTATTGTAGGCGCTACATGACATGGGTGGGTATCGACACTCAAATATCTCTTTAGGTACTCCTTCCTTCGTCTTGTAATTCTGCGGTAGGGCGGGTGCCCATCGAGACCTGGGCACATATCTTCGAATCCATTCAAGGATCTCAATATCGGCTTGACGTGGGTGCTCCGATGGCTGAAGCACTCGTCATTTCTCATGCCTGTCGCTTTTGGCGGTTGATCGTATTGTCCGCGTGCCCCGAATTATGGGCTAAGATTTCCATTGTAATTAAGCGCGTAATATCTGATGGCTGGTGTGATATACTGCTCGCCACATTGAGACACTCTCGCAGTCGAAGTTTGGACGTTCTTCTTTCCATTGCGCCTGAGGACAGACTCATCCAGACCTCTACGTGCCTGTTGTCTTTGTTGGTTGATCACTGCGATCAATGGCAGTCCATCAAATTTTCTGTCCCGGAATGTCCTTTCCCCCACTTCGTGACAGAGTCTCTTTCCTTTCCGCGCCTTAGATTGTGCAGATTGACGGTATCTGGCAATGACTCGCTGGAAGGAGAATATCGTGGATTTTTGAATGCCCCTCATCTTCAGAGCTTTGCTCTAGAGAATGTGGTTGGCGATGTCCAAATTCCTTTGGTGTCTCATGCCTTGAGAGAATTTGAAGATGCCCGAGGACTTGTATCTCCCACGCTTCACGAGCAATACCTCTCAATTCTTCACACATGCAAGGATCTACAGCGCTTCAAAGTGCTTCATCATCCGGAAACCTCTTCCTCATTCAGAGTTGCCGATCTGCCAATTATCTGTCCCAGCATCCATTCCTTCATCACCTCCGATAGTTCTTTGTTCCAGAGCGTCAACATTCCCCAGGTGAAATGTGTTGAGGTACGGTGTAGCAGAACTGAATGGGATCAGCATCCATCTTCTGATGCTGTATTTGCACTCCATCACTGTTTGGGACGCTCGCATTCCTTGCTGCAAGACTTATGTCTCGCCGATGTCATCATCAATTCAGACTTCTTCCTCCTTCTTCAAAATGTAGCATCCTTGGAAATCCTCTGCCTTGAGTATGAGTTTTGGAGACCCCCCTATGATGAACCTATCTCGCAACTTCTGCAACTCATGAAAGATGTCGATGTCGATCGTGGAGAGTTTGCGCTACTTCCTCGTTTGGGAAAACTAGAAGTAATGGTCCTGGGGTCCGATGTCATAAGTGCTGTACACTTTGTCGGAGATGCACTAGTGTCTATGACAGAGTCACGACATTCGAAGCTCAATGTTTCGGTTCCTTTCTTTGGTTTCACTGTGAATATTCACAGTGCCAGATTGTCGTGTCCAGATTTTACAGCTTCCCATGCTGCCCGGCTGCGGAGTCTTATTACAGCTGGATATCTGATCTCTATATCGATTCTCATCAACAGACAAAACATAGCAAGTATCTAATGTCAGTTATTGGACCTGAAGTTCGAATGGATGATCACTCCCGGAGAGGGGCAATATGAAGATAGTACAGATGGATGCATGTGAGAGAATATTACTAATAGAGATACAAAGACAGAAGTTCTTATCAGTGACCCACAAATACTGTAC
Organism: Armillaria altimontana; assembly: GCA_022818075.1. Classification (NCBI taxonomy): domain Eukaryota; kingdom Fungi; phylum Basidiomycota; class Agaricomycetes; order Agaricales; family Physalacriaceae; genus Armillaria; species Armillaria altimontana. The sequence goes on from JAIWYR010000013.1 coordinate 1,601,119, forward strand.
TATCTTGATCAGGTCGAACATGACACAAGAAATTTGGGCAAAAAAAAGACAAGAAATCATGTATGATCTCAACAAGCAACGCCGCAGGTACAGTGGCATAATTGTAAATCGTTGACGGTTCCAAAAAGCGCTCGCAGTTCGAAGACAGGCATCATCGCACTTCATACTATGGGTGACCCAGCTACAGCAATGTACAAGCTAATACTTCCAACACGTTCCACTGGCTCTAGCCAACGGTGAGTTTGTATGTGGGGAGAACGACAATGTAAGAGAGTGTGTGAGACGAGTCCTGAGCGACCCAATCATGACCACTAGTCAAAGGCTGTCTTTTGAAACCCTGGAAATGACGGGTGATACCCTGCCGGATATGAATTGGAATCAGTACGAACAACGTTAGGGAAAAGGGTAGACCACGTTCAGGTTGAATAATCCAATGGCCAGACCAAGAGCAACTGGCATGTCCTGTTGATGAATCAATATATAACCCTTGGAACAGAGATTAACCCTGAGAATGATCTGTATATATATGGTATTCAGAAAGTGATATATTTGTTCAGGATTCCAATGCGAGAACTTCTCGAATTCCACTTAATTTCAATTCTGTCAAATGGAATATGTGTGAGTTTGTATAATCATCTAGGATGTTTATTGCGCACGCTATTGACCTAAATGTAAGTACTGAGCGCCTAAGAAGTGTATGTAGGATTTGGAATATTCCATGGGTGGACCACTGTACATAGTCTGCTGAAGAGATGTCATTAAGAAACAGGTGCATGTATCAGAACTTTTAATCGACCCACGTATGATCTCAACGCTAGCAGGCAGCACCACAGATACGGTAGTGTAAAACGGTGCACCAGTCGACGGTCTTCCAAAAAGTACAATTCGTACTGACTCTAATTCTTATCAGGATATCACCCGTTATTTCCAGTTTCGAAAGACAGCCTTTTACTGGTGGTCATTACCGGGATTCGACTCAGGGTCCTCATTGTCCTGATTGGGAAGTCGCTCAGGACTCGCCCCCACGCTCGCTTAAATTGTCGTGCACCACACATCCAAACTCACCCCTGGCTAGAGCCAGTGGAATGAGTTGGAAGTATTCACGAATAGGATGATCTTGTCAATCGTAGTGCCCTGTAGCTGAGTCACCCATAGTATGAACTGCGATGACACCCCGTCGTCAAGGGAAAAGGGTAGACTAACACTTCCAAGGTCAGACAAATAGTAACTGGCGTGACCCCCTGTAACCTTCGTCGGGGATCACTGTGACCGTCAAACATCGGATTGTCTCTTATAGCCTAAGCGGTGACGGTGCACTTTCGAACTTTCATTCTTACGGTGCACTTGGGACTAAGTGTTTCGATACACTCAAGAAAGTTCGAACATAGAAAATTTCACCGAAAAAAAAATAATAGGAATTGGGATAATCGTGAATGATTCATTTCCGTTCTTACATTTTTGGTTGTAATGTGTGACATTTGAATGGAACGAAATAGTACAGTACTTGACATCACGTTCAAGCTAGGGGTAGGAAGCGCCTATGACTGACCTTGGCGTTCATGTCTAAATCGGGCTGATCCATTCGCTGAACCCAAATCAACGTCGCACTCGCAATCCCCTGAGGCAAGCTTCCTCCGGTCGAAAAACAAATGCTACCGAACAAGGAACCGAAGAACACCGCATGCCCTTAAAGGCCACAGGGGTGATAGTGACTTTTGAATATGGAGTGCCGAAATCTGACTGTCAGTGGTAAGAGAAGTATAAGGGTGGAGGGATACAATCTAGAAGAGTATCACATTAGTGGAACGAGCGAAGGCGGCAGAAGTAAATAATGGCTCAAGGTCGCAATGGAGAGATCATCAGGATTCGGCGTGGATGAAATGATGTTGAACCTAGCTATGAATGAAACATTGTTAGCGTCAGTTGAATCGTTATTGCCTCACTTAGCTTCCGCACGACTAAAGCCTTCTTCGTAGATGCATCCAGGAGGGATCTGATAGTGCTAGCGTCAGAAATCTGGGTTTGAAGATACACAGAGTGCCTTACAGTTGGGACCACATGCGTCATTGGCAAACGCAGACCAGAGGACGATCGTATGCCAGATCCTGACCTATCTTTCCCCCATAATTAGCCGATAAACAAGAAAATCAAGCGATGAGGATGTACAATTTTCGCAGACTCTCAAGATAATATCAAGAAACGCTGGTAAGTAGTTAATAAGCCTAAAATGACAGTCAGTTATTGATTCTGCTCGGATATTCAAAAGGACTCACCACCCTTGCATAGTTATTGGCGTCGAAGGTCTCCTTCGATTGATTCACCCTATAGACCCATGCCTCACTGTCTACCATTCTATTAGCCAACTCCGCCGTAAAAACCATATTTCCTGCTGCGTCAAACCCTCTGATTGTATAATGGTTGATTTTGTTGAGGTTTTGCGATGAATGCCATCCCGCGCTGCCGAATGTTAAGATGGGACGGTAAAATGTTAGCAACTTACGATATTGTGAGCATGCACGCTCCTGACCACCAGACATCAACGCCGAAGCGGCGAAGTGCTTCATTGAGTATCGCTTTACCGTGCTTTCCCTGAAGCTTTTGCTTCATCTTGTCCCCTTTGAAGAATGGCTGCCTACCGATCCACTTGCCTACGTAGAATACCGGCTTCGGGACGAAGATATCTACAGTACAAAGATAAGAGACCCAAGATGTACGAGGAAACACGCACTAATGACCGCAGAAAGCGCAAGTTTCATGACTGACTTCACGCCCTGAAGAACGACACAACTTGAACCCCGAAAATGCACAGATACCACTCTGCTCACCTTTGCAGAAATCCAGGATGCCATTAACTCAGAGGAAAGTAAAGCAGCGACGAGATGAGGAAGGTTAGAGACTAGAGAGAGGAAGCGAGCGTGACAAGCAAGGAACAACGTGAGAAAGTGCTTAAATATGACTTGAAGCCGACATCGACCACAAATGGGAGCACAGATTGAAATATATTCCACGACACTGTAGTTTTAGAGATCGATAGACATTTTCAGATGCGCAACAGGCCGAGAGGACTTGACATGACGTGTCCGGTCGAGGACGGTAGTCTCGAAGGTAGCAGGTTCCTGGTGGAGACATGATCCACTGAATCTCATCTAAACTTTGAGTATGAGTTCAGAAACAGTATGCAGGCGGAGGTATATTCTGTCTCCATGAGTGCAAGAGACACGGAAACGGATGAATCTATCGAACGCCAGTCAGTAGACAGTATTGAGAAGGTAGATCGGGAGAAAGATACCACAATGTTGTTGTCGTTCTCGATGTCTGACCTCCGTTTTCCCTCTTTTTTGCAGGATAGGAATACTTACTCATGCCAGTTCGGGGGTCCCGCACTGCCCTTCCTGTGGTACAATGTGTGATGGCGCAGAGCCTCCATTAGATTGATTGATGTCGCGTCATGGGTCCTCCGCAATGCACAATACTATTGGATCCAGAAAAGGTGCAACGGCTTGTACATTCGCCGGAATACTATACACGTTTTGCTAATTCGCATGGTATCCGGGTCCATATAATATACCACGCGTTACCACAGACGAGCAATCAGTCACCAAATTTATCAGAGGTGACCAATCGAGATGAGCCCCCGCACAGCTGTCGGAGTAGACACGTTAACTGCAATGTCACCCAAAGACATTGTTCTACTGCCTTACCTCTTGTAGAGTGACCTCTGAAGAGTGGAGTTGTCCATTCAAAGACTCCAGTATCTCTGGCAAGATGAAGGGATCTCCATCTCCAGCACAACCGAAGCTGGTCACTTTCACAGCCAACAGGAAATAGTACATGGAAGAATCTCGAGCCAGTACGTTCTCCTCAGTCGCTGACTTTGCGACGGGTGCAATTGCAGACGCGATTCTTGTCATCAGACCCTAGTAGTCTTTCAACATTGGAAGCTATCATCAAGAAGCTGAGAGCCTATGCCTAGAAGCGTTGGCGATGGCTTACCTATTCAATAGATATAGCCGGCCAAGGCGCGTTTCTGGGCACCGTCGAAGAAAAGACACCATCTAGACAAAGGACCATATATGCATTACCCACTCGGACCAGAAATAAGGGCCCAGAATCAAATTGGATCATCATCCTGTGGGGGAGAAGTCATGAGGGGAAAGATGTACTAGTAGAGTATACGGAAGAGCCTTACATCCATGAGTATGGGACCATTCTTCTACAATTGTACACAGTTGATGGTTCCATCGTCATGAAGTGTCAGAATAATGAGATATCCGCGACGACTTCGATGCCAAATCTACATGGTGAGCTCCCATTAGCTGCCTTACCTTGGACCGACGGCTCGGGTGCATAGGCGAGTCGCGGGGTGAGTCGTTGACGACTTCCAAATCAGGATGGTGAGGACCCTGGTTCGAATCCCAGTCTTGACAAAGAGTAAAAGGCTGTCTTTCGAAACACTAGAAATAACGGGTGATGACCCGCTGGATAAGAATCGGAATAAGTACGAGTAACATCAAGGGAAAATAGTAGACCAACGTTCAGATTAAATCATCCATCATGAGGCCATCTCCGTCAGATGGATCGGAACTGGACATGGACGCATCCCAGGGTAACCTTCATCGAGGATAACCATGCATGCACTGGGATGTATTCCTGTAGGCATATCTGAGTCTGAGTCGCCCGGCAAAAGAAGAAGGCATACGTCGAAAAAATGTATGTACACTTGCGAGGACCATGCGATGGAAACATCAAGGATAGCGGACGCGATGACAACATGTGGCTACAGTCGAGGAGAACGACGTTAGGACTACAAATACAACGGACTGATGAGCCTATTGTACGATTTCTGGACAAGTAAGAGCAACGCACGAATTGGGCTTCGCCGATTCCGTGAGTATCGACTCGACGGACGAGGACCTTCACAGCGCGACCAAGACAAAGACAAATGAGGGGACACCTAAAATATTAAATATTATCAGAATGACTATTCGTCTATCCAGGACATAGAAATGCACCATGCCTCTTGGTCCTACTATCCATCCCCGTCCTTGTATACTCCAATATTCACAAATTCACAAATTCACTGCAATTTTGTCGATATGAGCAAAAGCCTACGAGGAGGATAAGGAAGCAACCACTTGCCAGCATCAAATCCAGCGTCTCGACCCTGTGAGTTGATTCTCCACAAGAAAACTTGACATGATTACCATCCCAGATAATAACAGCTGAAGCGAGCACCCTAGTGCTGAATTTCGATGGGTGCCGGTGACAAGAGAAGAAGACCGTGGGAATGCTATCTCTCGGCTACATTCGGTGCCCAAAATCATTAACTCCCCTAAATCTGCGGCTCGGGGAGATAAGAAATTTGATGCTATATCTGATTCCTGCCATCACTTTCTCACGCCTTCTCCCCTTGCCTCACCCACTGTGTCCATTAAGCATAGGATTGTCCCTTGTAGCCTCAGCGGTAAGTACACCTTCAAACTTACATCCAGATATTGTCATTTTACGATACACTTAGATACTCAACTCCACGTCCAAACTACATTTTCCTGGTCGGGGGGCAGAACCGCCTACTGCGACCGACCTTGGCGTTCATGCCTAAATCGGGCTGGTCCATTCGTTGAATGCAAATCAACGTCGTACTCGCAGTCCCTCGAGAGGCAAGCTTCCTTCCGTCGGAAAATCAACCCTACCAAACAATGAACCGAAGAAGACCGCGTAACTCTTTCGCAGTCTTAGGTACGTAAATCACATCTGCCCAAGTTCTTTGATGTTCACGAGAAGATTATAGGTACAACAACATAATGTTCTTGATGCATTCCTATATTCAGTCAATGTATCAATGACATGACACTATTGCAGACATTGATTAGGAAAAGGGCCAGTAGAGTAAAACATACAAATGGAAGACTCAGATGGACTACGTCAAACGCAAACAACTCAAGAATCATCTTACAACAATCTCGCAATAACACTCTGCACTTGAGCTAAGTTGTCTCTGCCCCGCTGTTCCACATCTGCAACTTGCCTGGTCGCCTCCTGGAGGGCCCTTTGCAAATTCTCTTCCCGCCGTTCCATGTCCTGAATAAGCTGGTCCTTGCGCGAGAGTTCCAACTTGTGCTCCCTAATCTTTTCCCGAAGGTCAGGGAAGGGTGATGCTGGGTGACCAGGGAGGTTCCCCGTTTCCATATTGTGAGTTAAGCCTTCATACAACTGGAAGGGATGTGGTAAGACAGAGAGACACATGCGGCTAAGCAATGAAACACCTACTCCTTGCAGAAAATCATCTTGAATGGCTTGGATTTTCGTGTCGTACTAATATTGCGATGAGAGTAGGGGGGCGCAAAGGATGTATGGTAACCTTACCTCCTTCCTACGTTCATCGTCTACTTTGGCTATCTCTTCGGCGAGCCGCCTGTGGAATTCAGCTTCGGATGTCCTATCCTATAAAGAGACTCAACAACTAGGCCAACAAAACACGTACCAACGGACGTACCTTGACTTTACGGCAGTTTAAGGCTTGATACAAGAATTTAATCCGAGTCTGCAGGCGTTGAACGTTGGTATCGTTGACAGCACGAAGCTAGCATGTAATGGGCAACTAGTTCACGGACATCAACGGATAGACACACCGGAAGAAGAGTTGATAGCGAGTGGCTCGTATCGCCCGAGTCAGAGAAAGGAGAAGCTGCAGCGACTTGGAATGAGGGGTGAGTGGCGATCAATTGAAACTAAAAAGAAATGTTCAAAACGAGGGAAGACTGGCTACAACAAAGACGGCACCAATACATGAGGCATGGGGGCCTGAAAGACGTACAAGTAAGCAATGACTGGGACGAGAAAGAGAGCGATACTCACCACGATGGGTGGAGGGAGAACGCGGTCTCCGTTTGGACCAGGCGAGGTTACGTTGTTAATGGGTACTCCTTCAAGGTTGAAGAGATGAAGACTAGAAGGCTGAACGGAAGCATTTCTTGGGGAGGTAGACATTATGATGATGGGTGAAAGATGGATTCAATCATTTCGGCAAGAGGGCATTTATATGCTCTGCATGAAAGAGTTGCCTAAAACAAACCAACAAAGAAAGATCAGGGAGACTGCCCACGGCGATGCCCGACACTTGAGGCATCGAGGGAGAAGCGGTTAACGGAGGTTGATAATCAGCGACGTTACATAGCGAAGTTGCATCGAAGGCCTCGCACATTGAAAGCGATGCGAGTCGAGGAAGGGTGTCTGGGCGAGTCGCACAGTGGACACGGCCGCAGATGCGGAACTCGCGGTCCGGATTCAAGTAAGTACGACACGCAATCGCCGCATGATTCGACTTGACGCTTTTTCAAATTTGTCATTACCGTAGGTGCTATTTCACGGCAAGTATCTATTAGTCTCCATATTGTTCCAAACTGCATCGTCTAGACCTCCGTCCTCCCTTTTTTCTGCTACACAGGAAGCTTTTGTGGTTCCGCCTTCCTAAGCCTTTCCATTTGTCCAACGACTTTTATATATATTTTATATTCACGGGAATTTTCCCTAAATTCTGTATACACGTTAGTAATGCGTTCTCGCTCTCCCCTATATCCCAACAGCCGATCAGTCAATTTGCTGATTATTCTTGTATATAATATAGACTACAAACAATTCTGCCCAGCTTTGCGAAATAAGTACTGTACTATTTTGACCTTAAGTTCACATAACGTGTCACAGAGGCCTGTGAAACGAAGATATGCATACCTCATAGCATGTCACAGCTTACAGTGAAGAGTCGAAAAAAAAAACTCTAAATTAATGCCATTTTTGAGCAAGGAATAACAAAATACACACGTCCTGAGTGTCTATGCGCGTTCCCAGATGTTTCCGTCATACCAGCGATTCGATTTTATGATGCGGCCTCGGCCCTCGACAACTCCGCTCTGGCAGCTCAAAGGTGGATTCCGCATTACCTGCAGGAGTCAAGTCTTCATCCACCCGATTCCCCGAACAATCCAGCAATCCACGACATTATCACTGGATGGTAAAAAGCTGCAATCATGAAGGATTGAACTCACAGCCTAGATGTTCAGTCACAGAAGATAACCACAAGGCCACAATAGTAATGAAGATGATACAATATGAAGATGAACATACCCTGTCACAGCCATCCGTGAACATCTGCTCAGCTGAAGATGTTGCATAACATGTCACAAGCTATGAACGTAAGGTCGAAATAGTACAGTAGTAGCATGGAGCAAATTGAATCGAGCCTCCAGCATATGACATGTTACACCAGCAATGAAAATTGGCGGAACTCCAATAGATGTGAAGGGTACCCTCAAAAATTGGCGTTCAAAGCCAATAGGAAACAATCAAAACCTTTCTGGGGTGTAGAGCAAGTATGCTCCCGGTCAGAGGATCGATCACGACGGCTTGCAGAGGCGTATTCTCATCGCAAAAACCTTGAAATCATCATACTCTCTGATGGGATGAGACCACTCAATAGCATGGCTACGATGAGACACGTGAAGCTTTTGCGTCTATCGCACAAGATCCGCACGCCAAAAAATCGTATTCTCTGGTCTGGATTTTAGATTGGTTAGCAATACAAAGGGAGGGGCAGACGAGACTCGCATATTCTGGGATCGAGTCTTTGAAATGCCCGCGAGGCTAACATGCGTGCTGATCAGCTTATAGTGACACACCTAAGATCGATATCAGGATTGATGGAGCAAACTTCATTCAAGTTCACTGCCAAGGCTCGATTCAGACTTCGGACCGTACCACTACCGTCGGCGGGACGACTCCAGTTGATTTTGGGATTTTTTGGACAATCATGTCACAACTTCCTGGGCTTCCCGAATCCCTCCATAACTACCGTGGTCCCACCGCCTCCTTTAACCATGGGCTCTGTCCTACTTCCAGTCTCAGAAGCCTAGGGTGTCTGTAACACAGAATATCCCAGCTCATGCCACCGTCGTTTGTACTCGTGATTTCCTTCGATGTTTGCCACCAGCTCCTACCTCGTCAGGCTTTCGTAGTCTTCAGGAACAGTTTCACTGTCTTGCCCAGTTCGATGCAAGTACTGCTTGACGAAATTTGACGTTTAATGTAACAGCTGCAACTCTGACCGGCACTACTTGAACTCCCCCATCGTCTCGATATGTGTATTCTGAGGAAAATATCCATAATAATATCTTTTCTCTCTGCTGGCGACGCGAAATATCCCCTCAAGTCGAGTATTGTGTCAGTTAGCTTCGAGAGGTCCCGGCTGACAAGGCAGGATATCAAAGACGTGGAACTTAGGACCGTATAGAATAAATTACGACCCATCGAAGTCTTCCCAGTGTGTGAGACGGCGCTGTTCAGGACATGGAAGAGGAGAAGGATGATCTAGATTGCGAACCGTTCTCAAGGAACAACTTGAAAGCAAGTGCCGGTGCGTTCTAACTCATCTTTTCTCGCTGTTTACTGAAGTCCTGCATGGAAAAATATGAAGAGACCTTGTCAACGCGTCTGGTTTGCAGAATCTGAAGCTGCAAACCAGACGCGTGCGGCAATTCTTCTAAGATTGATGCAGATGAATGGGATGCAGTCCCGTAGCAGTCCATGTCAGCGATAGATGGCTAGTACGCCAGAAGCAATCAGGTTGTTGCCCAATCATCATATGAAATCTAGATGCACCCTGCAATCACGTTGAGGTCTATGCTTGTGTACTGGTGAGCATATGGACGTCATTCCCAATTGTTCTTTGTTGCTGTCCAAGTCGACGAGTATTGTGCCTTCAGGACACTATGGAAATTGGGCAGTAGGGTACCCTCAGGCTGTCGCGAGGTTCAAAATTATTTGGAACACGCCGACTGATGTGGCAGCGCCATACGTGGATGGTGGATGACTGCATTATTGTGCAAAAAACAACCGGAGTCGTCCCGCCGACCATAGTACCATGCAAAAATAATTTCCTTCGATAGCCACCTAAGACCAACCCTCATCATGGACATATAGTATCGATGACAATTAGGATTTAAGCTTCAAGTCTGCAGCAATTCAAATTTAGCGCTATAGAATGATGACGCTTCTGTTTAGGCAGGCACCTTAGCGGATCCGAATCTAAGTCAAAGATAAGGACTCTGCTTCTTACTTCCATCATGTTGTCGATACCAACGTTGACTCAACAGGACGACGCAATACCATGGGCGCTAGGCTTTTTATAAGGATCCAGTTCTATGTCCAGAACCGTGGCAACATTGAGTATTACTGGCAGGCGGCGGCCCTATGAACGCAAGGATCCAAATGGTTCTTTTCATCTGTAAGCAAGGCCGACAAGATCGACCATCGCGACGCTGTTCGTGATGATTAGCACCCATCCGGATCGATGGCAGCGATGATGGGCCATTCGTAGCCTCTATATCCAGCCCTGTCCCACTCTCCTAGCCCCGAAGTCGTCGCCTGAGTCTCCACTTGGCTCGGCAGAGGATCATCATCTATATGTGTGCCTCCGTGCTTGATCTCAAAGGGTGATAAGGGAGGTGTATCTGTGGCTCTCCCCATCATTTGTTACTACTTTTAATACTGAGCGAGGGTACCTCAAGAATCTTCCTTATCAGCTATATTTCGTTCTCTAGTGCCTACAAATTTCTGGATTGCAAAAGATGTACATCGGATGTAGCTGAACTGCAAGGACATACTCAACGATATCGTGTGATGGACGATAGTTACACCATACCGGAAAAAGGATCATTCTGAGTCCTTTGTTGCACCGCTTTCCCAAAGATGACTAGACCCTGTTTTCTTCTGCTCGTTATACCCTTGCCTATGTTTCTGCTGGACGTGCCATTGGTAATGCGAAAAACTAGATAGGTTCGTTTGTTAAGTTGATCGTTATACGATAACACGGAATTAATCATTTCCTTTACAAACCTGCGTCGCAACAAAAAAGGATGCTAGCATTTATAGCTGTACAATGAACACTTACTCAGCTTATAGACCTTGTTATTTGTACTGCCGTTCTATGGTACTCTCGGCATCTGGCAGAAGTTACCAATATTTTGCGCGTACTCACTATCCGAGATAAGCCAGAAGCGAGGAATGAGCGGAATGGCTTATCAGAGGATAATATGCTGTGGACAGTGGTACATGCTGGTCAAATATTAATGTTTATCGTTTATGGGAAGAGGCGACACAACTCGGATTGTAACTGTGCCTGATGCACTGCGTCGATGCCCATCAACACAACGACGATGTCATGATGAGTGACAGATACTACCGGCCGTTTGGTGATGCTAGTCCTGCAAGTGGGACAAGTGAACTGTTCGGCAAACCATTTCACTATGCAGGAGCCACAGAAGCTGTGCCCACAGATAAGCCTATGGAGGCAGTCAGTGGTTGTTTTACCTTGAATTGCCAACTCACAAAGTTGGCATGATTATTGTCCCCAGACAGATAGAGCAGTCTGTCAATGGGAGAACCTTCTGTTTCAATAACCCTAGTCGAGAACAATCGTCTTGATATTCCCCGTGAGTTCGAACAAGCTGCGCTCTTAAGGCCTCAATCTCCTACGTACACCATCATTTAGGAATCCTAAGTGATGTTTATAAATTGAAATAGATGAACATACCGCCATGAGATGTCCCTCGGTTGCTAAACGCACTTTAAAGGCGCTTTGACCTTCTTGAATAAGGGCACGAGCCTGGGCTAGGTCGGACTTTAATTGGGTGTTTTCCTGCCGGTTGGAAAAATTGAGCTGAGAAAGGTCACTAGAGATATGTGGGGCTTACCAACATAAGATTTCGCTCGTTTTCCAATCCCATTCCCAGGTGTTTCATAGCCCTATCCTTTGCGATACCGCACTCTTCCATATGAAGTTGCAGCTTGGCGGTTTCCTGCCAGACATATATTATGACCTGGTAAAGGTACGGACGGAACACTTACCAGGTTGAGACGCGCCTCAGTGTCAGCCAATCGCTCACGATACATATCCCTTTCTTTCTTGGTGGTGTTATACAGATGGATGTGGTGTTGAAGATCCTGAAAGCAGAACAAGTCAATGGATAGCATGATATAGGAATACAAGGGAACTCAACTAGACTGTTTCTTATGGCCTCTGCTTCGTACTGCTCTGCAAGAGCCTGGAATTTAGCAGCCTAGACAGTATATCAGCAGGATCATGGCATATTTAGTCACGAGGCCAACCTTGTTCAGACCTTTCGTCATACTGGGTGCAGTCTTCAACCTACCAGTCACTCCGTTAGTAGTTGTCAAATTAGAGTTGGATGCTGGTGGCATGACGGTGGAAAACTTGTTTGTGTTGAGTCTCAAGTCAAATATATATAGAGAGTGATCCACGCAGTGGCAGAGTGGCTCTGCCTATATTGTTGAACAATCGCCATTCAGATCTGTTGTTCAATGTTAGTGTTCGCCCATTAGTATTACAATAACGGATAATCCGGTCCGCATGCCCACGCGTAAAGTATCTTCCGGCCGCGTTTGAATTCCGCAATAACGCAAAATCACTGCGATCTTTGACACAAGTGGCACTGCGTAGTTCAAGGCAGTAGACCTACCAGGTATTGAAGAGTATGATTGCGGTATTGGAACACTTGCTATATACTCGGGTCGAACCGCGGAGACCCCTGCCTTTGGGCCGGTCGTTTGAACAGCTGAGCAAAATCCCCATGCGACTGACCATGGTGTAATAATTGAAGGCAAGTGTAAGTCCTAGCACACCCACCACTGACGGTGTGTGTCCAGTATATATGGTACGCAATGTAGTTATCAAGTTCTTAGTATGTATAGTATCAGGCTCATTCCGTTATTTTTGCAGTAGCGGTGCCGCTCTCCTTGATAGCATGCAGTCATACGACAAATCAGAGAATATGATACGATTTTACAACTATGAGAATATTAGCAGGCTTTTGAAACTACACTACATTATAACATGTCAGAAGGAAGAAATTTCAATGTAGTCTTGCCATCTTGCGATCCCCTATCCCTCGCGATCATACTGATCTACAGCTAATTGATTGGCATTTGGCCAGGTGAAGACATACGTTGGCAGATTGATAGCTTCAACTGGGTGAAGGTCTTGCCTTTGGCTCGGCATCAACATTTGCAGCCAGTCTGTGTCGTAGAAGTTGATGGGCAGGCCCGCTAGCGGTGGGCGTGAACTCTTCGGTGCATGACGATAAGGGAGCCGTAGTCAAATGCGAGTGGCCGCTCCTCCTCTAGAACGGCCTGACGCCACTTGATTCACTGTCACCTGATTGCAGTTGAGCCATTTGAGTAGTCGAACGAGCTCTGAACTACGCCACTCTTTCCATCACACCAGCACAACATCCTTTCCTTGAAAGCCATACTGCTGCAAGACACTTTCATCTCCACTCTCATCGGAACTCATGTACACTGCGCTGCATGTCTCAAGGATGTGGAACAAAACAAGGAAGACCTCTTGCTGGTTGCTGTTCATACAAAATCGGAGTCTGTAATCATACAGCTGTACCGAATCAGTGGTGTTATAGACCAAAAATTGCATGTCTTACCCCTGTACGACGTCGAGATCTACGGCCCACAGTATTGGAGTGTTTGAGTCTACCATTGAGGTATTGTCCAAGGGATTGTCTGAGAGTGCTAAGACGCTGCATAAAGTGTTTGCCGATAAACTGTGTTTCCTCCACCCACTCCGGGTGTTTCTTCTTCTGAATCAAAATAAAGCCTGTGACAAATAAATCTTTTAGCGCGAGATTCCATTCATGATTAATGTGCTCCCAGCATGGATGCAAAGGCGATAAGGACGGCAGAGTTGACCGATCACCACTCTTGTATGTGTCGGCTTGATCGAGTTTCGTAGAGCAGCTGCGGGAAACAGCAGAGTGGATGTCCTTGTCCATTTTGATCGACAGGAGCAAACTGCGTTGATATGTGCGGATCGCTTTCTGGAAGCATCTAGTCAGAGTAAGATCAGGGGATCAAAAAAAGTCATTACCATTAGTAGAGTCTTGTCAGGATTTCGACTTTGCTCGGGACGCTTTGCCTTGTACCACCCGGAGTCTATGTCGCTCTTCTTTTTCTTCTTCATTTTCTTTGTACAATTTCCCGCGTCGCTGGAGTCCCCCTCCTCACCACTGTCCGGGTTCGAGAGATCATCATTTCTCTGAGGGTGGCCCTGACTTGTAGAATTTAGAGGAGTAGCTCCTGGCCGCTTGCCGACTCCCTGCTGTGAAAAGACTGATTGGTGTTGGTAGACCCGTGCAAAGAAGGGTGTCTGAAAGGTTGTTGCTGTCCTTCGGAGGATGACCGTGGTTGCTGGTGAGCAAACACCGATGGAGGTATTGGCTGCCGATATCCAGATGGCTGCTGCTGTGCAAATGTCAGTGTAGGTGGTGCCTGCCGATGTGCAGAAGACTGAGGTTCCTGATGAGCTTCGAACGATGATGGTACCTGCTGTTGTGTAAACGTCGTCTGATATCCAAATGGTTGCAGTTGCTGATGTGCAAAAGTCGATGGCTGCTGCATAAACGTCGGTGGTGGTGGCGGCTGCTGTGCAAACACGGGCGGAGGAGGAGGTGGTGTTGGCTGCTGATGGCCTAACGGCTGCAGCACAAATGCCGGTGGAGGTGGTGGCTGCTCCTGCTGACGGAACGCAGTAAATGACGACGAGGGCAGTCCTTGATGCGATTGTTGCGTCTCTGCTGTGCTCGGAGCCGGTTGAGAGAAACGATTAGTGGTTGAAAAGGGAGTGCCAATCCTTGGGCCTGCTAATTCATCCAGTTGTCTCCCGAATGCCATTCTTCTGTGCGATTTCGGAACCTAGGAAAGTATGAGAGTCCAGCCGACTCCTTATGCATCAAGACTTACTCCTTGATGATGGGCTGAAGGGTCCGCCACTGTTTGTGATATTTTAGATGTAAATTGTGATTCGGCACCCTGGTGGGCTGTATGTTGCGCAGCACAAACCACTCGAAGACTCTGCAGTTCTGCCAGCATAGCAGCAGCAGTCTTCTTAGTCTCTTCAAGTTGCTTTTCGTACTGATATCCACGGTCATCAGCAATGAACAACTTTGAAGGGTGTAAAGCCTCACATGAAGCTTGAGTCATCTCATCGCCTCGTCGATATGAGGCTTGGCAATTTTTACAGCAGTTTTCAAATCAGGCATGCCATTCTACATGATGTCAGCATGGGTGAAGTAATCATGCGTTGAGGAATAGTCTCACATCTTGATATTGCCTTAACTTCTCTTGTAGACTGGATTGCTCTGCTTCATATCGAGAGCACTTCACTTCTTTCAGCGCAACGCTCCTCATGACACAGAGATAATTATCTATACCTTTTCTTCTGTCTGCTTGAGTCTCTCGATGAGGGTATTGGTGTCAGCTTCTGCTTGTTTTCGACATTGTTTGTGTTGTGCCATCCGGGCATTGTACTGCTCTGTGGTCGACGCAAGAGATTTCTTAACTTCTTCGAGCTTGAGCTCCTAGACCGGGCATAAGCATTGTCGCGTTTCAAAAGGTTGATACAAGCACATACATTATCCTTTATTTCACGGTCTTTGCGAGCTATAATTTCATTGCCCTGTTAAGGATATCAGCGGCAATGTTTTATCTAACAGCGACGGAGGCCTACCTCGGTGACCATTGCATCATATGATTGTCTCTTTTCTGACAATGCAGTTTCCAACTAGGCGACGGTTGAGTACATGGCAAGGACAGTGAATACGAGGGCAAACCTGCAAGTTCTTCTCTTGCAGATCAGAAATAGTAGCTTGGGACTGCAGATTGTTCCGATGAGTGCTGCAGTGATTCATATAAATGGTTATCACAGACCTCGAGATTGAATCGGTCAAGACCATGGACAGGGTGCTCTGAAATCAGATCGTTGCGAGCCACTGTGTTCTAAGTAGGAGTCAGGGTTTAATGTGACAATAAAGAAGCATATCCAAATGTACGACACTATTGTCAGGAGCAGGGAGTGGTCGATTGGGCGGTGCGATTACCTGTGAAAGTTACCCTGTTAGACATGCCAAAAGCCGTTGCAAGCATGCATACCGGATCAGAAGTTGAATGGATTGATTCGTCCCGAACACCTTCGTCTCCAGCAGTGGACGACATCACATCTGAGTCGTGCTGATGCAAACAATTATGACTATACCATTACGCGAAGCGCAACACATACCCGGTCCTGGATTGCACATGCCATCAGTGTCTGCAAAGTGTATTAGATTGTATCTTCTGAGAGGACAATATGCTACCTCAATGATTTCATTCTCATCTGGTGAGAACTGGATCTCATCACTCGTTCCTGCACTTGGTTGATCGTCATGGAAACCCTGGATCCAGCTCCTGGGAGGTCGCTGTTCGAGACCGTTGTCGAATCGTTCAAGGTAAGAATCGGCTGTCGGCACAGCAGCGGCGCCAGTGTTGGATTGACCGTCTCCAAAATCTGATTCAACGGAGCCCAGTCCTGAGTCGTCCATGTAGAATGGCTGCGAAAGTGTATGTCAAAGGAAGCGGGAAACGTCTGAGTTAAGATTAGGGTTGAGGAAGATGGGCGTGCAAGGCTGGAAGCTGGGGAGGTGGGGGTTGAAGATAGGTGAAGAAAGGTAAAAGAATGCAGCTGAGTGGCTGATCATGCCTAAAAAAGTAGCACAAAGGTGCGAAGGTGGAGGCCCTTCGGTAAATCACCTATGACACTGAACAAAGGGAAAATATTCCGTTTCGGGAATTTCGCACACTACGGCTTCATCACGTTCTGTTGCGCTCGGGAGAAAGAGACAGCTTCTGGTGGACCAAACGGTCGTCTGTGCCGCGTAACAAGGCGACGACAGTGCTCAAAGGCTGAAAAATGTACTGAGCACCCAAAAAGTGCGCATAGGATTCGGAATGTTCCGTTGCCGGACCACAGTAATGGTCTGCCGAGAGGAAGTTGGTCAAAAATAGGCGCATGCATCACAACATGAAAACGTGTGATCAACAGGTAACGCTGCACAGTTGTGTAAATCATGTATGATTTGAAATGTTCCAGAAGGTGCACTGCGAAGAGGGGGTAACCCAGCTATGAGGCGCTGCAATGCACAAGATCGTTCCATTTGCTCATGCTCCCAACATGTTCCACCACCACCGACACAGCGTGTGGGCAAAGGATAACTGCACGGGCAGTGCGACTAACATAGTGGAAAGAGCGCACAGTTTAAAGCTAGTACCAGAGAGGAAGCCGTCCAGTTCCGGCTGAATTGAGATTGAAATTAAAGTAGAACTGTATGTCACTGTGAATGAAAAAGGAATGAAACTCGTGTGGAAAATAAACTAGATCATCTGAAGATTGAGATATGAACTTGACAACAGATTTGGAGGACGTTCATGGTTCATGATAAGAAATCGGCGTCAAGGGTAAGGAAAATCTGAATGCGGGAAGAAGGGTGCAGACACTGCAGAAGCGAGTCACGGGGCGGGTCCTCGGGCGACTTTCGGGGAAGACCTTACCACCAGTAAAAGGCTGTCTTTCGAAACACTGGAAATAACGGGTTATAACCTGCTGGATAAAATCAGTAAGAATGCCAGGGATAAAGCTTAAAGGGTAGACCGACGTTCAGGTTGAATAATCACAATGGTCGTACAAATATTAACTGGATGTGTCCCACAATAAGATTCGTCGAGGATAACCACGCATGTATTCCTGTTGGCATATCTGAGTCTGAGTCGCCCGGCAAAAGAAGAAGGCATACATCGAAAAAATGTATGTACACTCGCGAGGACCATGCGATGGAAACATCAAGGATAGCGGATGCGATGACAACATGCGGCTACAGTCGAGGAGAACGACGTTAGGACTACAAATACAACGGACTGATGAGCCTATTGTACGATTTCTGGACAAGTAAGAGCAACGCACGAATTGGGCTTCGCCGATTCCGTGAGTATCGACTCGACGGACGAGGACCTTCACAGCGCGACCAAGACAAAGACAAATGAGGGGACACCTAGAATATTAAATATTATCAGAACGACCATTCGTCTATCCAGGACATAGAAATGCACCATGCCTCTTGGTCCTACTATCCATCCCCATCCTCGTATACTCCAATATTCACAAATTCACAAATTCACTGCAATTTTGTCGATATGAGCAAAAGCCTACGAGGAGGATAAGGAAGCAACCACTCGCCAGCGTCAAATCCAGCGTCTCGACCCTGTGAGTTGATTCTCCACAAGAAAACTTGACATGATTACCATCCCAGATAATAACAGCTGAAGCGAGCACCCTAGTGCTGAATTTCGATGGGTGCCGGTGACAAGAGAAGAAGACCATGGGAATGCTATCTCTCGGCTACATTCGGTGCCCAAAATCATTAACTCCCCTAAATCCGCGGCTCGGGGAGATAAGAAATTTGATGCTATATCTGATTCCTGCCATCACTTTCTCATGCCTTCTCCCCTTACCTCGCCCACTGTGTCCGTTAAGCATAGGATTGTCCCTTGTAGCTTCAGCGGTGAGTACATCTTCAAATTTACATCCAGATATTGTCATTTTACGGTCCACTTATATACTTGACTCTATGTCCATACTACATTTTCCTGGTCGGGGGCAGAACCGCCTACTGCGACCGACCTTGGCGTTCATGCCTAAATCGGGCTGGTCCATTTGTTGAACGCAAATCAACATCGTACTCAAAGTCAAATACAGGATCCATTCGTTGTCGTACTCAATCAGACCTGACCGCCGAGGCGACGTCCCTTTTATGCAAACAGATTCTTGGTCCATCCGTACCTCCTGACCTCCACTTTACGGTCTTGAGCGACTCCTAAAATTTTGTTTTCGTCTTCAAATGATGTGCTGACCTACCTTACTGCCATCAGAGAAACGGGCGGCGACTGTCCATGCATTTACATACGGCAAGAGCCTGTGAGTAGTTGATTTTTGCACTTTTATCCTCGACTCTGATCTTTTATCTCGTAGACGGATCCCAAGGTCTCCGAGTCTACAGAAATTAGCAGTGGAACTAAGGTTGAAATAGAGGCAAATGATTGACCTTGCGCTCTCGACGAACGACTGGCCACCTTGGAGAGGCTCCCGGGAGGTTTTATGTATGTCGGATGTTCTCGCCGGGATACTCCTCCTCATCCTTCTCTTTGTGACCCGTGAACACATCTTCCAGGATGAGTGACCATCATACAGCCCTCTCTGAAGTTGCTGCTGACACGTCTTGGAATTCTGTCATCGGTCTTCCTCTGTCTACAATACAATCCTTACCGGCGCATGTTGTCATCCGGATCTCACTAGCAGAACAACGCCTGACCCTTGCGGCCACATTTGAGGTATGTTGGCTCTCACCACGGTGAACCACTGTTCAAGTTGCTCTGAGTGAGTTTCAGCCTGCACCGGTGTCCTTATTTCATTCTCCATCATGGCGCCAATGATACAACTCTCTGGCGACCCGTAACATGTCGTCACAGTGGAACTGAAAAAAGTGCACCCCTGCAAGGTCACAGGGCATACTCGCATGCCGAAGCCATGCCTGCCGGAAGGTCGGACCGTGCCAAGAGGAATTTCCTTTGTACTTGCAGATATCATCTTCCTTTGTTCATCCATGCTATAAAAACACGCATTCTTCTCGCAACTTCATACACTTCCCCTCCCACTCCAAACACCAGCATACATGCATATGCTTCGACACATATACACTATGTATGCGGGTCGACGGTGGTCACTCGCCTCTAAATCAGCACGATTCGTTGGTATTCCCAATGAGCTTCAAGTAGAGATACTCTCATACCTCCCGAGCTGTGATTTATTGGCAATCATTACTACATCACGGAAGTTTTTAGAAATTATCGCCTACATCCTCGCCCAGCATGGAAGTATGTGGTATCTACCTGACTGTCTCGACATCAACGTTGAAACTTCTCGTGCTGCCAAGCTCTGGCTTTCGTCGGATCAGGGACGTGATTTGACATTCATTGTCCGATTGACCTTCACAGTTCACCACCAGGAGGACCTCAAGTCTTCTATCCAGTTTTTATCCTGCATATCCGCCGGCCACACTTCACGCCTTTTCACCACCCTGTTCCTTAATTTCTTCCCAGGTTGCGTATCCAAACTTGACAGATCATCCCTCGAGCTCTTTTTCTCGCTCATCCATCAGCTGGCCTCACCCACCATTCATATCTACTCTATGATGGGACCAGATTGTCGACCTTCATCACCTCTCTTCGCTGTCCCATCTCTCCCATTGGTCCATGATTTAGAGGTTCTTGATTTTGGGTCACCTTTGTGCGATTCAATGATCATTTCGTCTTCTAACCTACGCTCCCTACGCTTGTGCTCATCCAATCGTCGTCCAGAAGAATGGGAATTCTTGACGGACTTGCGTCTCGATAATCTATCGCAGGTCTGGCTCGAGATTGCCATTCCCGCCCATGTTGTCAGAGCGATAATCAAGCATCACGCTTCGCTCAGACACCTAAATATGATCAGAGCTACTATCGTTCATGATGGTGGTGATTCCAGGTACAGTTTGCAGGGTCACAAGTCAGGCATACAGCACCTCCGTATCTGTCCGGACCTGGCTTCTATGTTGAAGGTGTTGACTTTCATCGATATCCGTTATGTACAACTGGTTCCGAGTGTCGAGACACCATTATCGCCAAGTGCCTTTCTCCAGTCGATGTTTCCAGCCTCTTTCCCTCCCGAGACCGCTGTCCATCTGGCCTTGCCTCTCCCGCAGAAATTCGATTATCAAGCTTTGTGTGGAACAACTCCTCAGGTTGTGTTCATAAAGCAGCTGTATCTCGAATTTGAGGCCTTCAAAACCGTCAAAGACATTCTGGTGGGTCACAGCCAATAATATCCTGCCGTGTACTGATTGTGATTGTTTTTCAGGATGCCCTATCGTCATGTGCACCTTTCATCAAGGGCCATAATCTGACTCTGCAGATGTACGGGCTAGAGAAGAATGCGTTGGACCAAATACTCCTCGCCATCCATACAAGTTGTGTCGTTCCTGATTATCTACTTGTCTTTGTTGTTGGAAAAACATATGACAAGAAAGTTCTACGTGGTGGCGTCAATATGCGCATCGGGAGGGTGGCTTACTGTACTGTTTCGGATAGCCTGTCCTAATTCCTTCACTTTGATATCGTATTCTAAATTTACGGTCTAAACTGTGGTGTCACTTATTCGTACTAGCACCGAGCAGAGACCTGTAATATATTGATTCGAAGTGTTGGTGTTGGCGTTGTTACCGGCACAAGGTCCCAATAAGGCGGTCGGGCCCACAGCTCTGACATGGCGAACCATGTGCTATGGCCGCGAAGGCTCATACCGTTGTGATCACGTTGTTGAGTGTGTCGCGCGGAGTAGAGACTCTTCATAGGGTACGAAAGAAAGTCATTCCTGGATAATATAATGGTACGGTAGTAACAATGCGGAAAACATGGAAGACATATTCAGGAAGCACTCTCAAAGTACTCCAACAATTTTCATATCATCTGCTCCCAGTAAGATATGTATGACTTCAAAACCAGACGTCGCTAATTTCAACAGATTCGCAAATTGGTCAGTGGAAATTAGGAAAATAGATTTAAAGAAATCAGATCGCAAATCTTCCAAGTATTGTGATCCGTTGTAGTACAGCAATGCGTGTTCTTCATCCTCAACTTCAGATAGGCAGAGACGGCATACACACTGTGAACGAGGAACAGGTGGACGATGGTGCTCATCGTAGGACCTCAACGGTGAGAGTATGCGATGCGTGGGAACAGGTGCGCTCAGGTAGGAGCAGAAGGAAGCTCAAGCCATCGGGGTCATGCGGGTGGTCGTGAAGGAGGGATCTGTTCAGTGAAGGTAATGGACATGCAAACATGCAAACAACGATGTACGGGAATCAAGTCGATTCGAAAATGCAGTAGCCGCCATTTGCAAACACAGGTTCACGTATGAAAACCAAAATTTGAAAAATCACGGCTTTGGTGTGATGAGTACACCGCCATCTACTCTCGATTTGGCCTGGGATCCCCGTTCCAAGACAAACCCTTTCTCAAATGACGGTTCCTCCAGCTCGCCGCCGCTTGACATCAACTTTACTTCGGGTTTCTTACGAGTATCACGCTCGCAGTGTTACTCGTCTTGCTTGTCTTACTTGCAGAGTCAAGCGTCGAGACTACAGCTGCTTGTTCCACCGTCACCGTAACTTTGAAACACAATTTCTGAGTTCGCCCAAGCACATCAGCAGTAAGGACATTAGCAGGATTATGCATACGGATATCTTTGTACTTTACTACTTATTACGACCGTATATTCACATAGAGCGTAACACAGGCTCGTAATGTGAAGATCCATGAAACAGTGAAGATTGTATATTTTATGCATATGATATTAGCGCAGTTGAAAACATCAAATGTTTTATATGGTAGTCAACAAGCGATGACAAACTGTATACTTACATATGGACGAAAAGCCCTAGAGGATGGATTTTACGAAACATCTCAAAGGACCACAAGGCATCGTAGAAGACTGAGCTGCTACTGTCAACAGCAACGTCAGAGAGGGCCGTATGATGGTCACTCATCCTGGAAGATGCATTCACGGGTCACAAAGAGAAGGATGAGGAGGAGTATCCCGGCGAGAACATCCGACATACATAAAACCTCCCGGGAGCCTCTCCAAGGTGGCCAGTCGTTCGTCGAGAGCGCAAGGTCAATCATTTGCCTCTATTTCAACCTTAGTTCCACTGCTAATTTCTGTAGACTCGGAGACCTTGGGATCCGTCTACGAGATAAAAGATCAGAGTCGAGGATAAAAGTGCAAAAATCAACTACTCACAGGCTCTTGCCGTATGTAAATGCATGGACAGTCGCCGCCCGTTTCTCTGATGGCAGTAAGGTAGGTCAGCACATCATTTGAAGACGAAAACAAAATTTTAGGAGTCGCTCAAGACCGTAAAGTGGAGGTCAGGAGGTACGGATGGACCAAGAATCTGTTTGCATAAAAGGGACGTCGCCTCGGCGGTCAGGTCTGATTGAGTACGACAACGAATGGATCCTGTATTTGACTTTGAGTACGATGTTGATTTGCGTTCAACAAATGGACCAGCCCGATTTAGGCATGAACGCCAAGGTCGGTCGCAGTAGGCGGTTCTGCCCCCGACCAGGAAAATGTAGTATGGACATAGAGTCAAGTATATAAGTGGACCGTAAAATGACAATATCTGGATGTAAATTTGAAGATGTACTCACCGCTGAAGCTACAAGGGACAATCCTATGCTTAACGGACACAGTGGGCGAGGTAAGGGGAGAAGGCATGAGAAAGTGATGGCAGGAATCAGATATAGCATCAAATTTCTTATCTCCCCGAGCCGCGGATTTAGGGGAGTTAATGATTTTGGGCACCGAATGTAGCCGAGAGATAGCATTCCCACGGTCTTCTTCTCTTGTCACCGGCACCCATCGAAATTCAGCACTAGGGTGCTCGCTTCAGCTGTTATTATCTGGGATGGTAATCATGTCAAGTTTTCTTGTGGAGAATCAACTCACAGGGTCGAGACGCTGGATTTGACGCTGGCGAGTGGTTGCTTCCTTATCCTCCTCGTAGGCTTTTGCTCATATCGACAAAATTGCAGTGAATTTGTGAATTTGTGAATATTGGAGTATACGAGGATGGGGATGGATAGTAGGACCAAGAGGCATGGTGCATTTCTATGTCCTGGATAGACGAATGGTCGTTCTGATAATATTTAATATTCTAGGTGTCCCCTCATTTGTCTTTGTCTTGGTCGCGCTGTGAAGGTCCTCGTCCGTCGAGTCGATACTCATGGAATCGGCGAAGCCCAATTTGTGCGTCGCTCTTACTTGTCCAGAAATCGTACAATAGGCTCATCAGTCCGTTGTATCTGTAGTCCTAACGTCGTTCTCCTCGACTGTAGCTGCATGTTGTCATCGCATCCGCTATCCTTGATGTTTCCATCACATGGTCCTCGCAAGTGTACATACATTTTTTCGACATATGCCTTCTTCTTTTGCCGGGCGACTCAGACTCAGATATGCCAACAGGAATACATGCGTGGTTATCCTCGACGAATCTTATTGTGGGACACATCCAGTTAATATTTGTACGACCATTGTGATTATTCAACCTGAACGTCGGTCTACCCTTTAAGCTTTATCCCTGGCATTCTTACTGATTTTATCCACCAGGTTATAACCCGTTATTTCCAGTGTTTCGAAAGACAGCCTTTTATTGCTCGTCAATACCGAACCAGGGCCTTCCCATCCTGATTTGGAAGTCGCTCAGGACTTGCCCCATGACCTTTGAGACCGCCGCCATTGATTTACTGTTTCTCCTTCTGTAACACGTTTAGTGGCACACAGAATCCCGGCGTTCCTTTTTGGGACCTTGTCCAGTTATCTATCTATCTATCTATCTATCTCCCTTTTTCATATCTGACTCACATATGTGCTCGCAATATGTGCACGATACCTGGCTGGCGTCCTTTTGTTGATCACGGGAAGGTGCAGTTTTGGCTGGCGCAACACTTTACCCCTGAAAAGATTTCAGAATGTTCCCTGCACCTGGATCACACCATGTTGCCACGAATCTGCTCGTCTTGCATGAGTACCCATACAACAATGACTGTCAGTTGTCATTCAGTTGTGGACTCTCCCTTGCTTGTGTTATGCCGAGCTCTGTTGCGTAACGTGTTATCAAGCATTGCTGCTCTGCAGTGATTCTAGTTTGCGCCATCACTACATGGGTCATCATGACTCATTGGTGCCTTAGGTTTATTATCACTGCACCTCGACGCTGCATTTCCTTCTGTAACTAATATACACGAATCTTTGTGCACATATGCATTGAGGATACATATCTCACATGGACTTTTTTTTTGTTTTGATGCTGGCATGATTGAGGTCGCATATTTATTGATTCCCTTTTACACATGCATTATTGGTCATGTCAACCTTGTCAACCGCCGAGGTCGCTTTTTTGGAGACGTACATCTCCTGAGCACCTCACTTGGTTGGATGTGTGCATGACGTTCTGGGTATTTTTGTGACGGTCCTTGGTTTTATCCCCCCACTTTACGGGAACATTGTACAGACATTGACCACTTTGAAAATTTCACACATACTTCTTTCTAGCCTAGTCCCTTCGTATGGATCCAAACCCGTGAGACGCTTCATAGTTCCGTCACTATGGTCTTACATTGTATAACTTCCTGCCTAGATTCAACCTGAATTGCGCTATCTATTGGTACTCGTTTGCACGGTCAGGCCCATTGCACGCACGGTAGAATTTCCTGAGATTGGGTGCCTCCGTGCATAGAAGGATCGCTTCAACCGCTTCCATAGCATGATATGTCTCTTAAGGCTTCAATATTCAATCGTGATGTACTGATCTATTATTTGCAAATCAACCACCCTACGAGCTTTTCCAGTGGTTTTCCGTCTTTTATCGTGCTTTGTGTTTTGGATACTGTCGGGCGTGCTTCATTCACATTCACCGAGACTACGACAAGAACATGTACACAACTTGCTGTTCCTTCGTACATACAAAGTAGAGGAATCGAGTGCCCAGAAACTGCCGCTGCTGAAAACGTGCTTTAATCGATCGATGATCGACACTACAACACCTTTGGAACGCATCCACCAGCATAAGTAGGTGCGTATGCCCATCATGAGCGCTGAGAGCTGAGTTCCATAGTGCTGACATAGAGGACGGTTCCTAGCCATGGCATCAGAAGCCCCACCGGCACCCAAAAAGTGGCCCACGTATGAAGACCTGAGCATCGAACTGGCAGAGATGACCGATGCTGAACTCGGTCAACTCAGTAGCACCGATCTGAAAATCTTCCTGGCAATGAGACACGCAGATACCTTGGATCCGAGGGAGGCTGCCTACTATCCCGCTTGGTCTTTGATCTCGGACACATGCCTTACTGGTGCCATATGTTCTGGTGACTTTACAACCTGTACAGTCATCGCCCCCCAGTTGCCAGTCAGTGGGATTTTGACCCCGATGCAAATTCTGACCCCGTTGCGGCCGTGAGAGATCGAAGGCCTGCTTCGCCATGTGCTTCGTCCCAGGGTGGCCCTCACAGATCGGCGTGCCTGTGCTCTGCCAATCCCAAACAGAGTGAACCGCATGAGTCTGGCTCAGAATTTGATTCTGGGATGTCTCCCGAGCGCGCGAAACACCTACGTTCCATTAGAATACCGGATTTTCTCTGGATGCGATATACAATGTACCGTAATGTTCAGCAGGGCTCCCCTCGTATTGATATGTTGATTGAAATCAAGTGCCGAGGAGCCAAACAGGAGGATGTCTTGTTATTCCTGACCGAAGCCATATTCCAGCTGGGAGTGTCAGGCTAGACATACATTCTCGAACAACCCGAACATCACCACCCTGGGTGCATTGGCTATTTCTG